>JBBDGP010000135.1:1782500-2302500 GCA_037952835.1 Lithobates septentrionalis | reverse complement strand
TCATTCTATTAACTCCCCCCCCACACACACACACCATAACAGCTTTTCATTCCATTAACCCCCCCCCCCCCCACACCATAACAGCTTTTCATTCCATTACCCCCCCCCCCCACACCATAACAGCTTTTCATTCCATTAACCCCCCCCCACACACACACACACACACACCATAACAGCTTTTCATTCTATTAACTCCCCCCCCCCACACACACACACACACACCATAACAGCTTTTCATTCCATTAACCCCCCCCCCCCACACACACACCATAAAAGCTTTTCATTCCATTAACCCCCCCACACCATAACAGCTTTTCATTCCATTAACCCCCCCCCCCCCACACCATAACAGCTTTTCATTCCATTAACCCCCCCCACACACACACACACACACCATAACAGCTTTTCATTCTATTAACTCCCCCCCCCCCACACACACACACACCATGACAGCTTTTCATTCCATTAACCCCCCCCCCCCACACACACACACACACACCATGACAGCTTTTCATTCCATTAACCCCCCACACACCATAACAGCTTTTCATTCCATTACCCCCCCCCCCACACCATAACAGCTTTTCATTCCATTACCCCCCCGCCCCACACCATAACAGCTTTTCATTCCATTAACCCCCCCCCCCCCACACACACACACCATAACAGCTTTTCATTCTATTAACTCCCCCCCCCCCCCCCACACACACACACACACCATGACAGCTTTTCATTCCAGTAACCCCCCCACACACACACACCATAACAGCTTTTCCTTCTATTAACTCCCCCCCCCCCCCCCCCACACACACACACACCATGACAGCTTTTCATTCCATTAACCCCCCCCCCCCCCACACCATAACAGCTTTTCATTCTATTAACTCCCCCCCCCCCCCCACACACACACACCATGACAGCTTTTCATTCCATTAACCCCCCCCCCCCACACACACACACACACACACACACACACCATTAAAGCTTTTCATTCCATTAACCCCCCACACACCATAACAGCTTTTCATTCCATTAACCCCCCCCCCCCACACACACACACACACCATAACAGCTTTTCATTCCATTAACCCCCCCCCCCCCCCACCCATAACAGCTTTTCATTCCATCACCCCCCCCCCCCCACACCATAACAGCTTTTCATTCCATTACCCCCCCCCACACCATAACAGCTTTTCATTCCATTAACCCCCCCCCCCCCCATACACACACACACCATAACAGCTTTTCATTCTATTAACTCCCCCCCCCCACACACACACACCATAACAGCTTTTCATTCCATTAATCCCCCCACACCATAACAGCTTTTCATTCCATTAACCCCCCCCCCCCCCATACACACACACACACCATAACAGCTTTTCATTCTATTAACTCCCCCCCCACACACACACACACCATGACAGCTTTTCATTCCATTAACCCCCCCCCCCCCCCCACACACACACCATAACAGCTTTTCATTCTATTAACTCCCCCCCACACACACACACCATAACAGCTTTTCATTCCATTAACCCCCCCCCCCCCCACACACACACCATAACAGCTTTTCATTCCATTACCAACCCACACCATAACAGCTTTTCATTCCATTAACCCCCCCCCCCCCACACACACACACACACACACACACACACCATAACAGCTTTTCATTCTATTAATTCCCCCCCCACACACACACACACACACCATAACAGCTTTTCATTCCATTAACCCCCCCCCCCCACACCATAACAGCTTTTCATTCCATTAACCCCCCCCCCCCCCCACACCATAACAGCTTTTCATTCCATTACCCCCCCCCCCCCCACACCATAACAACTTTTCATTCCATTACCCCCCCCCACACCATAACAGCTTTTCATTCCATTAACCCCCCCCCCCACACACACACACACACACCATAACAGCTTTTCATTCTATTAACTCCCCCCCACACACACACACCATAACAGCTTTTCATTCCATTAACCCCCCCCCCCACACCATAACAGCTTTTCATTCCATTAACCCCCCCCCCCACACCATAACAGCTTTTCATTCCATTACCCCCCCACACCATAACAGCTTTTCATTCCATTAACCCCCCCCCCCAACACCATAACAGCTTTTCATTCTATTAACTCCCCCCCCCCCCACACACACACCATAACAGCTTTTCATTCCATTAACCCCCCCCCCCCACACCATAACAGCTTTTCATTCCATTACCCCCCCCCACACCATAACAGCTTTTCATTCCATTACCCCCCCCCCCCCACACCATAACAGCTTTTCATTCCATTAACCCCCCCCCCACACACACACACACACACCATAACAGCTTTTCATTCTATTAACTCCCCCCCACACACACACACCATAACAGCTTTTCATTCCATTAACCCCCCCCCCCCCACACCATAACAGCTTTTCATTCCATTAACCCCCCCCCCCACACCATAACAGCTTTTCATTCCATTACCCCCCCACACCATAACAGCTTTTCATTCCATTAACCCCCCCCCCAACACCATAACAGCTTTTCATTCTATTAACTCCCCCCCACACACACACACACACACCATAACAGCTTTTCATTCCATTAACCCCCTATCAGGGCCAGTGCTAAACTATTTTGCGCCCTGGGCAAGACCAGATACTTGCAACCCCCCTCCTCAAAAGAAAAACTGTACACATTGCCCCCCTTCCTGCACATAATGCCCCCCTACCCCTTAAACCTACACACTCCTTCCTGTATTAACTGCCCCCTTTATAATCCCGCACCCCTGCTTCCTGCACACACTGCCCCCTTTAACCCTACACCCCTTTCCTGCACACACTGCCCCCTTTAACCCTACACCCCTTTCCTGCACACACTGCCCCCTTTAACCCTACACCTCTTTCCTGCACACACTGCCCCCTTTAACCCTACACCCCTTTCCTGCACACACTACCCCCCTTTAACCCTACACCCCTTTCCCACACACACTACCCCCCTTTAACCCTACACCCCTGTCCTGCACACACTGCCCCCCTTTCCCACACACACTACCCCCCTTTAACCCTACACCCCTGTCCTGCACACACTGCCCCCCTTTAACCCTACACCCCTTGCCCACACACACTACCCCCCTTTAACCCTACACCCCTGTCCTGCACACACTGCCCCCCTTTAACCCTACACCCCTGTCCTGCACACACTGCCCCCTTTAACCCTACACCCCTTTCCCACACACATTACCCCCCTTTAACCCTACACCCCTGTCCTGCACACACTGCCATCCTTTAACCCTACACCCCTTTCCCACACACACTACCCCCCTTTAACCCTACACCCCTGTCCTGCACACACTGCCCCCCTTTAACCCTACACCCCTGTCCTGCACACACTGCCCCCTTTAACCCTACACCCCTTTCCCACACACACTACCCCCCTTTAACCCTACACCCCTGTCCTGCACACACTGCCATCCTTTAACCCTACACCCCTTTCCCACACACACTACCCCCCTTTAACCCTACACCCCTGTCCTGCACACACTGCCCCCCCTTAACCCTACACCCCTTTCCTTCACACAATGCCCCCCTTCAACCCTACACCCCTTTCCTGCACACACTACCCCCCTTTAACCCTACACCCCTTTCCTGCACACACTACCCCCCTTTAACCCTACACCCTTTCCCACACACACTACCCCCTTTAACCCTACACCCCTTTCCTTCACACACTGCCCCCCTTTAACCCTACACCCCTTTCCTGCACACACTACCCCAATTTAACCCTACACCCCTTTCCCACACACACTGCCCCTCTTTAACCCTACACCCTTTCCCACACACACTACCCCCCTTTAACCCTACACCCCTTTCCTGCACACACTGCCCCCCTTTAAGCCTACACCCCTTTAACCCTACACCCCTGTCCTGCACACACTGTCCCCCTTTAACCCTACACCTCTTTCCTGCACACACTACCCCCCCTTTAACCCTACACCCCTTTCCCACACACCCTACACCCCTGTCCTGCACACACTGCCCCCCTTTAACCCTACACCCCTTTCCTTCACACACTGCCCCCTATTGCTTTTCATCATTATTTTTATCTTTATGTCGTTAAAAAAATTTTTGCATATATTTATGCACCATACACACATATTTAGTCTTTTCTTGTAGACACTGATAGTGGTGTTGGATGCACATCTTTTTATCACATGCATATAGACCCAATTCCAATTCTCATCCTATACACCGTTTACATTATACCGCAGCCACCAGCTCACATAGTTTGCCTATACTTGCGCCTATCCGTATGATAATTTATACGTTTGAACGTCAAATTCCAGCACCCATCTCATTATTGTGGTTTTGAAAAATAACAAACATGTTTTTCAAAAACCTTGAATAGAATTTTTTATTATTTATATATGTTGACATTTGCCAATATGAATACATTTCATTTATATATTCATGTCTTCATTAGTGATTCCACTATAGGACGCACATCCAATCACATCTATGCCAAAAAGATCCCACACAGACTAACGATCAGCTGTTTCAAATCAGATAATCAATATGTAGTCATGTGGTAGATAAATTATGTGTATATAAGTGGTGATCACTTTCGTACAAACCAGCTATGAGTAAGCGCTCTATGGGAGCGTGAAATGCGTTAGCGGTTATGCTGCATTATCCCAACAAAGCCATGTACGGATTTTAATTATGTTATTACTTTTTCAATAAAGAGGATTTTATTTTTCACTTTTCCAATCCGGAGTGCGGCTGTCCAGATTTTTCCATCACACACTGCCCCCTTTAACTCTACACCCCTTTCCTGCACACAATGCCCCCTTTAACCCTACACCCCTTTCCTGCACACACGACCCCCTTTACCCTACACCCCTTTCCCACACACACTACCCCCCTTTAACCCTACACCCCTTTCCTGCACACACTGCGCCCCTTTAACCCTACACCCCTGTCCTGCACACACTGTCCCCCTTTAACCCTACACCCCTTTCCTGCACACACTGTCCCCCTTTAACACTACACCCCTTTCCTGCACACACTACCCCCCTTTAACCCTACACCCCTTTCCCACACACACTGCCCCTCTTTAACCCTACACTCTTTCCCACACACACTACCCCCCTTTAACCCTACACCCCTTTCCTGCACACACTGCCCCCCTTTAACCCTACACCCCTGTCCTGCACACACTGTCCCCCTTTAACCCTACACCCCTTTCCTGCACACACTGTCCCCCTTTAACCCTACACCCCTTTCCTGCACACACTGCCCCCTTTAATCCTCCACCCCTGCTTTCTGCACACACTGCTCCCCTTTAACCCTACACCCTTTCCCGCACACACTGCCCCTCTTTAACCCTACACCCCTTTCCTGCACACACTGCTCCCCTTTAACCCTACACCCTTTCCCGCACACACTGCCCCCTTCAACCCTACACCCTTTCCCGCACACACTGCCCCTCTTTAACCCTACACCCCTTTCCTGCACACACTGCCCCCTTTAACCCTACACCCCTTTCCTGCACACACTGCCCCCTTTAACCCTACACCCCTTTCCTGCACACACTGCCCCCTTTAACCCTACACCCCTTTCCTGCACACACTACCCCCTTTAACCCTACACCCCTTTCCTGCACACACTACCCCCCTTTAACCCTATACCCCTTTCCCACACACACTGCCCCTCTTTAACCCTATACCCCTTTCCCACACACACTGCCCCTCTTTAACCCTACACCCTTTCCCACACACACTACCCCCCTTTAACCCTACACCCCTGTCCTGCACACACTGCCCCCCTTTAACCCTACACCCCTTTTCTGCACACACTGCCCCTCTTTAACCCTACACCCTTTCCCACACACACTACCCCCCTTTAACCCTACACCCCTGTCCTGCACACACTGCCCCACTTTAACCCTACACCCCTTTTCTGCACACACTACCCCCCTTTAACCCTACACCCCTTTCCCACACACACTACCCCCCTTTAACCCTACACCCCTGTCCTGCACACACTGCCCCCCTTTAACCCTACACCCCTTTTCTGCACACACTGCCCCTCTTTAACCCTACACCCTTTCCCACACACACTGCCCCTCTTTAACCCTACACCCCTTTCCTGCACACACTGCCCCCCCTTTAACCCTACACCCCTTTCCTGCACACACTGCCCCCCATCCTCCTCGTGTGTGTACAGAACATAGAAGGAGGAGGAGGGGAGGAGCTTTGATACACTGATGCTCTGCTGAACCAAGCTGCTGTCAAGGAGAGGGGAGACATGTCACTCTCGGTGCAGTCCGTGTGAATGATGTGTCCGGGTCTGGGGCAGAAGTAAACTCGAACACATCATTCAAAAACCGGACTGTCCGGGAGAAAACCGTACAGGTGGCAACCCTAATTCCAGGCCGTGTGAGTAAAAAGCAGTGCCCCCCTTTTAGGTCTATGGCTTGAATTATTGCTCTCACTCTAACATTTGCAGCGATACCTCATGTGTGGTGCGGATACCGTTTACATATGCGTGCATGACTTGCGTATGCGTTCGCTTCTGTGCACAAGCACGGAGGGATGGGGGTGCTTTAAAAAAAAAATCTTTTTTTTTTACTTTTTATTTTAATGTAAACATCCCTTGTAATAAAAAAAAGGATGACAGGTCCTCTTTATGGAGAGATCTGGGGCCAAAAAGACACCAAATCACTTCTTTACCTTTAAAAGCAAAAGATGAAAAAAAATAAAAAATCTAGAGAAAATTGATCTTTTGCGTTACAAAAAAAAAATTGTTTACTTCCAGCCTGGACCAGTCATGAGGACCGCAGGTTGGTCTAACCTCGGGATAGAAGACATCAGAGTGCAGTTTATATAGAAATAATAAAGCTCAATTCCCCTTTACCATCCACCAACACACCCCCAGTATACAAAGATTGCCTACCAATTGCATCAGCAAGTAACCATACAATCAGCTGAAAATCTCATATAATGGTAAAAAGCTCCCCGGTGATTGTTATTACTTTTATATTTACATTATTTACAGATTTCAGGCATCCCCTGCAACAAAAATGTCATTTTGGTGAGACACTCCTAATAAGAAATCACATCTAAAGGGTTGCTTACCCTGCAATTTTCCCTCATTAGTGCCCTACAGGTGCGTCAACTGGTTGATAATTAAGAAACCAGTCCCATTAGATTCACTTAACACAGATGCACAAACACACAGCGATTTCTTCAGAATAACATCAACGTTTGTTAAAATCCTTGCAATGTACATAGATTGCCCAGAGGGGAATGTTTTTTTCTCAACAAAAGTGAAGTTACGCTTTAAAGAGGAAGTATTACGCCAATGGGTTTTACTTCCTCTTTTGCTCCCCGGAAGGCCTGCAAATGAAAAGCATAATGGGCTAGTATGCATCGCATACTAGCCCATTATATGACACTTACCTGCAAACCAAGCCAGCGGTGTCCCCTGAGTCCGGGCCACGGACTCCGGCTCTGTGACTGTCCAGAGTCGCATGATGACATCGGCACACTACAAGTGGAATATCTCCTAAACGGCGCACGTAAGAAACAGTGTAAGTATGACCTTAGTAGGTACCGCTACCAGTGGTGGCTGGTGCTCGAAAAAATTTTTTTGAAGGGGGGGGGGGTGCAATCATCAATTGCAGCCTCATTGTGCCGATCAAATGCAGCCACTTGTGCCCATCATATACAGCCACTTGTGCCCATCAAACGCAGCCACTTGTGCCCATCAAACGCAGCCACTTGTGCCCATCAAACGCAGTCGCTTCTGCCCAAATGCAGCCATTGTGCCCATCAAATGCAGCCATTGTGCCCATCATATGCAGCCACTTGTGCCCATCATATGCAGCCACTTGTGCCCATCATATGCAGCCACTTGTGCCCATCATATGCAGCCACCTGTGCCCATCATATGCAGCCACCTGTGCCCATCAAATGCAGCCACCTGTGCCCATCAAATGCGGCCACTTGCCCATAAAATGCAGCCACTTGTGCCATCAAACACAGCCACTTGCCCATCAAATGCAGCCACTTGTGCCCATCAAACACAGCCACTGTGCCCATTAAATTCAGCCACTTGTGCCCATCATATGCAGCCACCTGTGCCCATCAAATGCAGCCACCTGTGCCCATCAAATGCAGTCACTTGTGCCCATCAAATGCAGCCACTTGTGCCCATCAAATGCAGCCACTTGTGCCCACTGCCCATCAAATGCCACCTTTTGTGACCATCAAATGCAGCCACTTGTGCTCATAGAAATGCAGCCACCTGTGCCCATCAAATGCAGCCACTTGTCCATCAAATGCAGCCACTTGTGCCCATCAAATGTCGCCCCTTGTGCCCATCAAATGTCGCCCCTTGTGCCCATCAAATTCAGCCACCTGTGCCCATCAAATTCAGCCACCTGTGCCCATCAAATTCAGCCACCTGTGCCCATCAAATTCAGCCACCTGTGCAAGTCAAATTCAGCCACTGTGTCCACCATCCCCCCCCCCCCCACTCGAGGTGTTTTGCGGCTCTGGCTGCATGCCCCCCGCGTGCACGCGGATCGCGGCTCTGGCACCCGAGGGGGGTGGGGGGGATGCAGCCGAGGGGACTTACCTCTCAGAGCATGGCGGCGACCTCCGCTCCAGTGCGAGTCTCCTCACTCCTCTTTCTAAGCGCCAGGCATCCAATAGGGTGGCCTGGCGCTTTGGCAAATCAGGAAGCAGGTCTGACGTCCTGCCTCCTGATTGGTGAGAAGGTTAGTGTGAAAATAGCGAAAATTAATTCACTATCGTCACACAATTGGGTGGGATCAGGGCGCACTTTCTGCGCCCTGAGCCCACCCTATCTTGAAGCCTTTTAGAGCCTCAGACTCTAATCAGGTGCTTCAAAATGTACCACCCCCTCCCACCCCCGCCATAGGAATCCATGCGTCCGGCGTCCTGAAAGGGGCCAGGCGCATGGATGGGGGGGCGGCGCCCGTGCATCCACAGTGCACGGGCCACCACTGACCGCTAATACTGTGATCTCCACTTGTTTCTGGGTCCTGTGCCAAGCAGCTTCCCTGCTGCATTGTGAACACAGATGGTCACTCAATTGGCGTGGGCACCATTTAGAGAACACTTTTCATTTTCTCAGTGAATGCAAAGAATTCTCTGATTGGAGAAAAAAAAAAGGGTTTACTACTACTTCAATTTTTTTTGATGGCAGCAACTTTATATTTTGCTTTTCTGGATTACCACTGGAGGGTGCAGTGTATACTTAATACACTATATTGCCAAAAGTATTGAGACATCTGCCTTTACATGCAAATGAACTTTAATGGCATCCCAGTCTTAAGGGCCGTACACACAATTGTTGGATGTGAACTCAACATCCGATTTACCTTTTATTAGTATGGTTTTCGCAAGAAGAAAATCGTAAGAGCAAGACTACACATGCTCAAAAACGAAAGAATACATACAGAACTATTCAACACATTACGTCACTTCTGACATTGTATTCTGTCATACGAAAATTTTCGTATTGTGATTAAACTCTTCACTTTCGACATGAGACTAGCATGCAACAAAAAATGGACATTCGGTCGTCCGAAAATCTAAGCTTGTGTACGAGGCTTTAGTCAATATTTCAATATTGAGTTGGCCCACCCTTTGCAGCTATAACAGATTCAACTCTTCTGTGAAGGCTGTCCACAAGGTTTAGTAGTGTGTCTATGGGAATGTTTGACCATTTTTGCAGAAGCGTATTTGTGAAGTCAGGCACTGATGTTGGACGAGAAGGCCTGGCTTGCAGTCTCCGCTCTAATTCATCACAAAGGTGTTCTATAGGGTTGAGGTCAGGACTCTGTGCAGGCCAGTCAAGTTCCTCCACCTCATACTCACTCATCCATGTCTTTATGGACCTTGCTTTGTGCCCTGGTGCGCAGTCATGTTGAAACAGGAAGGGGCAATCCCCAAACTGTTCCCACAAAGTTGGGAGTAAGAAATTATATAAAATGTCTTGGTGTGCTGACGCCTTAAGAATTCCCTTCACTGGAACTAAGGGGCCAAGCACAACCCCTAAAAAACAACCCCACACCATAATCCCCCCTCCACTAAATGATTTGGACCAGTGCACAAAGCAAGGTCCATAAAGACATGAATGAGCGAGTTTGGGGTGGAGAAACTTGACTGGCCTGCAGAGAGTCCTGACCTCAACCCGATAGAACACCTTTGGGATGAATTAGAGCGGAGACTGCAAGCCAGGCCTTCTCGTGCACATCAGTGCCTGACCTCACAAATGCACTTCTGGAAGAATGGTCAAACTTTCCCATAGACACTCCTAAACCTTGTGGACAACCTTCCCAGAAGAGTTGAAGCTGTTATAGCTGCAAAGGGTGGGCCAACTCAACATTGAACCCTACAGACTAAGAATGGGTCCCAATACTTTTTGTAATATAGTGTAAATATTAGGGGTGTTGAAAATGATCAGTGCATCGATGCATCACGATCCAGACTTTAACGATTCTGCATCGATGCAGAATCCAGCTTAATCGCGATTGCACATAACGTCATCCCAGCTCATCCCCCTCCCCCCACAGAAGTGTCATAGCTGAAATGACATGTGGCAGTTGGTTGGCTGCACCCGTTGCCGCTCCATCCTCATTGGATGATATAGCCTCAGGAGTCGATCGCTGCAGCACGCCATCGTGCCACGCTCTCCCCCTCCTGGGAATTTGTAGCTCTGTCACCTCCCCAATGGGCGGTCATGGGGAGCTGTGACACACATCTCTGCAGCAGTCATCACATCCGTCAGTCACCGTGGGATGAGGCACAGAATCTGCTTCAGGCAATGAGCTGGGAGGGGGATGGTAAGAGTGCTCCTAGGGTGAGAGACCAGCCTGTCATCCTTAATGTATGTGAGGGGTGAGTGTATAGAAGTGGCACATCCCCCACTTCTGCTGCACCTATCCAGTCTGTGTGTTTTCTATCTAGTTTCTTCCTGAGGTTTCCCTATAATCTTTCCCTTCTGGAAACATTCACTTATCTGCAAGCAGTATACTTCTTGCTGATTAAAATGTCTTCCTTTTTTTCTTTTTTTGCAGTGATGTTGACCTGTTTTCTATCCAAGTTGCTGCCAAAAGACACCAGTTCCAACATTGTTGATTGTACATTCATACAAGTGAAATCTCAAATAGCGCTGTAGTGCTGTGAGATCCATATTCCAGATAGGGTTGCCACCTTTTCTTCAGGCCAAACCGAACACTTTAGTGGCGCTTTTTTTTTTTTTTTTTTAGGGGGGGGGGGGAATATACGCTATAAGATTGTAAAAGACCTGGGACACTTTTGGTGGCCTGAAAGAGAGTAGTAATGTGGCGCATAGCTCGCTGCAGCAAACATGACTGAATTATGAGTGTTCTGCATGGAATGCAGGGGTCAGATATGTCCTGGGGAGAGGGCTAGTGCTAGCAGGGGGGTGGGGAGAGTTATGCCCCGTACACACAGTCGGATTTTCCGATGGAAAATGTGTGATAGGACCTTGTTGTCGGAAATTCCGACCGTGTGTTGGCTCCATCACACATTTTCCATCGGATTTTCCGACACACAGAGTTTGAGAGCAGGATATAAAATTTTCCGACAACAAAATCCGTTGTCGGAAATTCCGATCGTGTGTACACAAATCAGACCGACAAAGTGCCATGCATGCTCAGAATAAATAAAGAGATGAAAGCTATTGGCCACTGCCCCGTTTATAGTCCCGACGTACGTGTTTTACGTCACCGCGTTCAGAACGATCGGATTTTCCGACAACTTTGTGTGACCGTGTGTATGCAAGACAAGTTTGAGCCAACATCTGTCGGAAAAAATCCTAGGATTTTGTTGTCGGAATGTCCGAACAAAGTCCGACCGTGTGTACGCCCCATTAGATATGTACTGAGGGGCAGTGGCGGCTGGTGCTCAACATTTTTTGGGGTGGGCGCAAACAAACTGAAACTTTCTGAAAAAAAACATCAATTGCAGCCTCACTGTGCCCCATAAAATGCAGCCATTGGGCTCCAATAAATACAGCCACTGTGCCCCATCAAATGCAGTCATTGTGCCCAAAAAAGCAGCCACTGTGCCCATCATATGCAGCCACTGTGCCCATCATATGCAGCCACTGTACCCATCATACAGCCACTGTACCCATCAGATATGTGCTGGGAGGGCGCTTTGTGAGAGAAGAGGGCCAGTGCAAGGGGAGGGGTAGGGGGGTAGGATATGTGCTGGTGGGGTCCTTTGGGAAGGAAGAGAGATGCAAGGAGGGGTTGCCAGATTTCAAATCCAATCCACACTTTTAGCATTGTCTTCCCCCTGCCAAAGCCCCCCCCCCCCCCAGCACATATCCTCCTAATCCCTCTATCACTCCACATATTTTCTACCTTGTCTATCTTTCCAGCTGCTCTCTCCCCCTCCCTCAATCTACAGAGCATAATAAAAACTTTCTACAACCTGATATCAGCATGTCCCTGCTCCCCCCTCCTTGTCTGTGTGTACAGAACAGAGGAGGAGGAGGAGGGGAGGAGATTTGATACACTGACACTCTGCTCTGCTGAACCAAGCTGCTGTCAGGGAGAGGGGAGACATGTCACTCTCGGTGCAGTCCGTGTGAATGATGTGTCCGGGTCTGGGGCAGAAGTAAACACATCATTCAAAAACCGGACTGTCCGGCAGAAAACCGTACAGGTGGCAACCCTAATCCCAGACCGTGTGAGTAAAAAGCAGCGGCTGATAAACACACAGAGAGCCACACCAAGTGATCTGTTACTATTATGAATGAGCAATCAACATTCAGCTGAGGCTCTGTGTAATGTATCTGTTGCTGTTTATATTTTTTACAGGTCATCGGCAGATACATATATACTGCAGCAGGGCGGCTCTATTGCGCGAAACTACGTACCTGTAGGTCGTTTCATGCCTGCTGCAGGGATTCAGTGATTAGGAACAGGGATCTCTGTGTTGTCCCAGTGAGCCCATCCCCCACACAGTAAGAAAATACACAAGGTAACATATTTAACCCTTTGAGCCTGATGTTAACCCCTTCCCTGACAGTGTCATTTATACAGGGATCAGTGCATTTTTTTCAGCACTGATCCCTGTATTGGTGTCACTGGTCCCCAAAAAGTGTCACTCAGGGTCAGATTGGCAATGTCGCAGTCCCACTAAAAATCGCAGATCGCCGCCATTACTAGGAAAAAAATTAAAAAATGAAAAGTCCATAAATCTTTCCCGTAGTTTGTAGACGCTATAACTTTTGCGCAAACCAATCAATATACACTTATTGGGAATTTTTTAACAAAAATATGTAGAAGAATACATATTGGCCTAAATTGATGAAGAAATTTGTTTTTTCCATTTTTTTTTTTGGATATGTATTCGAGCAGAAATTAAAAAATACAGGTTTTTTTTTTTTCAAAATTGTCAGTATTTTTTGTTTATATCGCAAAAAATAAAAACCACAGAGGTGATCAAATACCACCAAAAGAAAGCTCTATTTGTGGGGGAAAAAAGGACATCAATTTTATTTGGATACAGCATTGCACAACTGCGCAAGTGTCAGTTAAAGTAACACAGTGCCATATCGCAAAAAATGGCCTGGTCAGGAAGGGGGTAAATCCTTCCAGGTCTGAAGTGGTTAAAAAGAGCCTCAGCTCTGAGTGATATTTTGCTATTAAGAATGAACAATCAGCACTGATTGTTCATATTAGTGACACATCACTCAGCTTAGAGAAGGGACAGTCTGAGATGGCTGTACCTTCCTATAATTTGCACTTCAAAAGGGGGCGGGGCTTCAGTCATCATTTAGAGGTGCGTTTTGGGCATGATGGGCCACTGATCAGAATAGTCCTTTTTGTTAAATATGCTTATTTAAATTGTCCACTGTTATGACGCTGCCATTTTGATACACACAACTGGATTGCTATCACTTGTGCTGATGTTACTGGCTTCATATATGGGGCTACTCCTTTCCTCTCCAGTCCAGCTAGTGAGCCTATGTGTGATGGCACGGCCCTCTCTGGGGTGGTCTCTGCCTGTTGATTGATACTACCCTTGTTCAATTTGGACTAACATTTGTTGCAAGAAGCACTATCTCACACACTGCCGGATATTTCTTCCTACCAGCATTCTCCTTTGTATCAATATTGAGTGTTAAAGCTGTAAATATGAAGTGAATCCTGAAGAAGCCCATCCTGGGTGAAACGCCTTGATCCCGTCCCTCTGTTTATTTTCAAGTGCTTTGCTGGCTGTAATACAGGCTTGGTAGCATTTACTACATGCTTTATAGAAAAAAATATTTCTAGATTTTAACAATGGATAATAAATATTGTTGATTTTACTTAGTTTTTGATTGTATGTTTTCTTGTGTTTTTTTGGCAGGCTAAAATCCCCCACTTCCCCATATCTCTCCTTTCAGGGAGATCTGGGGAGACCTTATTATTTCTAAATGTCCACTGTTTATACCTTTGACCTCATCCTCATGACGAGGATGCAATGCTTTGCCTTGCGGCTCTTACACATTTAACGTGGCTTGTCGAGTTTACAGGCTACACCGCCATCAAACTTGTCTATTCATGTTCATGAGGCTGTGCCAACTGTGAGCCAAACACTTGTGTTATGGCTATGGCATGCTAGTTTCATTCTAAATCACTGTTTGGCAAAGAAAAAAAGTAAAACAAACAAAAAACAGGCATTTAAGGAGGTGGCAAGGTCACCTCCTGAATGTATAGAAAACGCTGCTTAAAGTGGTTGTATAGTAATTTTTGTATGCGGTGCATACTAGCTCATTATGCCTTTTGCCTTACAGGTGTATTAAAAAAAAATAAAAAATCAGCGGGTATACAACCTCTTCACTGTGGATTGCTTTTCAGAGCTGGCCACAGTGTAAACTTAGACAAAAAGTCTCAAGTAAACTATGGGGGCTGCAATTACTAGCCCTATTTTGAAAATACTAGTTTCTTTGCTGTGTCTGGCTGAATGCATAAAAGTTGGGCAAGGTGAATTTAGGGCTTACAACCTGGGATCAAGCACACAGCTAAGTTCAAACCTTCCTGAGGAGGTCCCTGATGGAACACCTGTTGTCCCTTAGACTCTGTTCTGGGGGAATCCATACCACCTGCTTAAAAAGAGGTTCAAGCGCTCTTTTGGCTGAATCGCCATACATTCCCATAGACACGATCCAAAATCTTGTGGAAAGCCTTCACGGAAGAGAAGATTGTTATAGCCAAAAAGGCTCAGGGTGGTGGAGGGGGTAAACTCCACATGGTCATGGCTTTAGAATGGGATGTCCAACAAGCTCATCTAGGTGTGATGGTCAGGTGTCCACAAACCTTTGATCATAAAGTGTAGGTATAGTAGGCAGATATCTCCTTGCATTATTCTTAAGAAAACAATCTGTGTGTAACCGGCATTAGAAAATGTACAAGTTAGCTGTGAGCTCCTCCTGTGTGTGTGCGCATCTTTATGCACGTGCTAGCTAAGCGTAGCATTCATAAAGGCCCCAATAAATGTACATTTAAAGGATAAGTTTACCTTTCGGGAACATGTTACATGTTCTGCCCATTTTTAGGGTGAAGCATGTAACATGTAGTGACAGCAAGCCAGGGATCTTCTCCCTAATCTTGCTGTCACAATTTAAAAAAAAAAACTTGACCAAGCAGCGTAATTCATTTACAGAGTTTCGTGAATGGGAGTATCAACAGCCTTTGCGGCCATCAGCTTGTAGTTATAAGTGAACTACCAGGGTGCCGTTGAGCCCTCTAAGTAGTTCATTTATGCTCCCTGACAGTGTGTAACTGCCAGCCCGTATGAGGTATGAGCAGACAGCTTATGCAATCTGCAAGAGTCCCGCATTGCACCCACAATCTGCTGATCATGGGTGAAAAAAAATTATTGATGCACATTTTTTTTACCTGCAAAAAGATGTGCATTTATTATTTTTCTTTAAAAAGGTGAACTTACCTTTCAATGTAAGTAAAACAAAGGAAATGTGTATAGCTGTCCTAATGAGGTGCTGCTCCATTTCCCAATCAGGAGGCTAAGGTGGATGCTTTTGACTAATATCTGTTGATGCAGCAGTAGAAGGCAAGAATCTGGATGTACTGCCTGGCAGGGTGATCTTGTAAGTAGATCACAATCCTCGCTGCACACAATCCTTTGGCAGATATGATCTTCCATAAAAGTATTTAAAATATGAATGTAACTGTTTTCCTGGAGAAACATCAAGGAGGATGTTGCTGACCTCCCCTGCTGAAAATGCTAGCTGTCGGGTTGTCATGCTAACCCTTTAATAATCTGAATCTAAACGTGTGTGCCGATAAGGCAGTGGTTCTCAACTCCGGTCCTCAGGGCCCACTAACAGGCCAGGTTTTATGTATTACCTTGGGGAAATGCAGACTAGAATACTGCAAACGATATCACCTGTGATGTATTTCAGTTATCTTGCAAACCTGGCCTGTTAGTGGGTCCTGAGGACAGGGTTGATGACCACTGCAATAAGGACTAATGGCTTTTTTTTTTAAGCATTAAGCCAGTGGCTCAACAGCAAAGGATTTGGCATAAATCACACTGATTTGCAGCTTTGAAATCGCTCTGAAGTAGTGCGATTTTAAACCCGCGCTGGTATGCACCAGGGCTCAGAGGTGAACAATGGCAACTCCTATATTTCTCTTATGATGGATCGAAACAATCAGCAACACCTCTATAAAATATTGTTACTTTGTATTTTTGGCGTGCTATAACCTTCTTGGTTTAGGTCTCTGGATCACCCCTTTAGCAATGTCCAATCATAGTCTTGTTTCACACTACCTTCATTCTCAAAGATTTTACCATGTGTTAAATAGTTGATCCTCATACATTTTACTGAATCAAGTCATTAGTTTTATTTAAAATTTTAACTTTATTATTAGAAAAAATCATGTTAACAAAGAATTATTATCATTAATTCATTTATCATCTTGAAAGTTTTTCTTCACAATAGTTGCTGATTTAGTTTAAACATACAGATTCCCTTTTCAAAGGTGTCAAATCTTTTCCTGTACAAGCATCTGGTTTCGATCCCTGTATTGAAAAAATATTCACAATGAGTTTCTTTCGAACATGGTGCCTTTAGAACAGTTTGTTTGAGCACACGACTGTTGAGTGCTCTCTAATGTACAAAGGCCATGTAACATCATATGCTTTATTATTAGGGGGTCACACTGGGTGTCATTACAAAAATTAGGAATAGGTCAGTGAGCACCGATTCTACAGCGCTCATTTTCGTTTTACTGATGGCAACACAGCATAATATGTATACTTTGCTGGATTCCTGCATGTGTTGAACTACAAGGATCAATGCATCTTTGTACACTAGTCTTTAGGGAACTCCTTAGTGCTTATGTGTTTGAGTCTGTAAGATAAAACAAATAGAATATTCCCATCTCACATGTTCCAGTAGATGGCTCAAAGCGAGTGGGTGCTTTAGCAACCATCAGTTCGAAACCGGTACCAACACAAGTCAATGCATATATCACCAGGGATCTTCAAAATAATGTCCAAAGATTTATTTTAGCGATCACATCACAGCAGTAAATTGCAACATTTTAGGGCCATGCAGGACCCCTTCATCAGACATGCCATGCCTGATGAAGGGGTCTTGCATAGCCCTAAGCATTTCAATATACTGCTGTGATGTGACTTCTCTAATACATTTTTGGACACTATATTGAAGATCCATGGAGTGCTGGCGATATATTCAGTACTTCAACTTGCGTCTGTAAGATGACAGAAAGCAAAAACCAAGCAGTAACCTCTCCCAAAGCTACACATTGCAGAAAACAGATAATGTTATATGCAATCACGTAAAATAATAATGCTTTTACCTCTGCTAAAGTGCATTAAAAATATTAAAGAAGATGTAAGGGGTTTTCAAAAATACAAACATACATACTCACCTCCATGCTACTGCATCAGTCCGCCGCTGGAGAATTGTGTGATCACATGAACACCGATTGCTCAGTTCTCAGTCTTCCCGGAGCAGAGAGCAGTGACTGTTAGACCCTTTTGAAACTGAGGCGCTTTAGCGCTAAAAATAGCGCCTGTAATGCGACTGAAAAAAACCTCTCAAGCCTCCCCAGTGTGAAAGCCGAGGGCTTTCACACTGGGGCAGTGCGCTTGCAGGACCGAAAAAAAAAGTTCTGCAAGCAGCGTTTTTGGGGGGGGTGAAGGAGCAGTGTATACACTGCTTCTTCACCGCCCCTGCCATTGAAATCAATGGGCAGCGCCAATGCTTTGCAGGCGCTTTTAACTCTTTCCGCTAGCGGACGAAAAGCTCCGCTAAAACGACGGTAATGTGCCGCTAAAACTAGCGGCGCTTTACCGCTAACGTGGCCGTGCTAGAAGTGTGAAAGGGGCATTAGTCTCACTAAAGTGTCGGGCTGCAGCTGGCTGAGCCTGTCAGCGGCACACTAAGAAGCTGAGCCAGCTGCCAATCCAGGCATTTGAATGGATCCTGACAATATGGTAATATTGCACTCTTGTACAAACAGAAAGGTGCAGCGCTCTAAACAAGGGAATACCAACAGGCAGGGCGGAATCCACAGATGGGTTCTCAGGTTGCGATGTCCTCCAGACAACACCCAAATAGGTAGACAAAATAGAAAATTAGCCGGCAACTCCAATCCATAAGAAAAATTTATTGGCACATGTAGGAAAACAAAAAAGCAGACGCGTTTCGGCTGAAGAGCCTTGGTCAATGCAGTGACCAAGGCTCTTCAGCCGAAACGTGTCTGCTTTTTTGTTTTCCTACATGTGCCAATAAATTTTTCTTATGGATTGGAGTTGCCGGCTATTTCTCTAATTGTAAAAAAATCTTTGGCCATACTTCTCTTTTAAAACGCAAATATTTGGGAATAACATATAACTGTCTTTTTAATTCCAGACATCTTTCCTATGTTTTTATGTTGTTTTTAGGAATGTTTAGCTGCGGCAATGCAATCTTCTGAAAATGTGGAGAATGAGGTATGTTGGAGGGTCATCTGACTAATGAATTTGCACATCTGAACATATGAGGTATATCGCTAAATTAAAAAAAAGGTCAAAAAGTGTTAATTTTCCTCTTCTCTCAGTCCTACTGAACTCATAAAACATAAGGGCAGCCCTAAAATGACATAAAATAAAAAATACATGAGGTGTAAATTAAACAAAAGTGCACAAATCAGTGTGCATGACCATAAAATCAAATCAAAGTTCAAATTAAGTAGAAAAAATTAGATAGTCCAAAATTGAAGAAAACCAACTTAGGGATAGCAATCTTCCAATCGTGGGAAAAGAAGCGATGGATGTAGAATCCCAGACACCACCAAATTTCTCTGGTTGTAAAACCACATATCACCTTGGTGCACAATGGCCTTCTTTTTCTCTGAACCAAATGTCAAACGATGATGTTATAATGTTGTCAAAGGTTTCTAAGCACACATGCTCAGTGTGGAAATAGTATCATGAAAAAAGGAGACAATCTCCATAACATGACCAAGTTAAAGGACAGCAGTTTTATATGGTGAATAGATCCACTTACATTAAAATAGTTGTAAACAGGCACTTCGTATTACAAAACAGCTCTTATTCCACAAAGTAAGATGGCTGCAGCAAAATTGTGCATGCGCAGTGGAGTGTATTCCAGCTCCTTCCGATGCTTTTCGTCAGAAGTGACGTAATTAGGTGCTCCTGATGGGCCCTGAGGTGTTGTGTGGTTTTATAACACAAGAAATTTTGTGGAAGACTGCTATCCCTAAGTTGGTTTTCTTCAATTTTGGACTCATTTTTTCTTCTTGATTTGGACTTTGATTTGATTTGATTTTATGGTGATGCACACTGATTTGTGCACTTTTGTTTAATTTACACCGCATGTATTTATTTCCTGTAATTTTAGCGCTGCGCTTATGTTTTATGATATTTTTGTTATACAATGTATTATGGTTCGCCCCAGATGATGGCTCCTTAGCTGAAACATGACGGGTGGACCCCTCACGATCGCCGCTATTTGATATTTGAGCTCTGTTTCGTTCTTCCAAAATGTGAGTCTGTTTTTTATTATTTTAATAAACTAGTGTTTTAAAACGTTATTACGCTATGTGAGTTTTGTTTGCTCCTTGCATGGCATATGAAACTACACGTTTTGGCTTATGCTGGATTACCTATGGGAGAGGAAGCCGTGCAGACCCCCCCTTTTCTTTCCACAATCTGCTGATGACATCTGACAAGACACATTTCCCAGAACCAGTGGTTATTATGCTTTTTTGACTTGTCTGGCGTACGCCATTTCAGGTCAATTTTTTCCGATAAGCCTCCTCTACTCCTGGTGTTGGCCCCGGCACTGATGTACAATCTATGCACACTTGTGGTCTTCCCTTCTGCCCACTCGCCAGATTTGGTGCGATTAAAATTCTGTGAATACCATCTGGCCATGCATCACCCCCTTTGAACTCTGTTGATGTTTTTCTTCACTATTTTTCTACACATTTTTTATGGACTTTTAAAGTTTTATGTTTTTTATGTTTGGTGTTTGGCTCAAGGAACCAGCACGGGTTTCTACTATTCACTGGCACATCTGATGATTAAGTATTATTGTGTATTTACTTTATATGTGATCAACACTGATTAATTATTTGACACTATCCATTTTATGGTCATACATTTTTTGGTAGTATTCACCATTTTTATATGTCTTTATTGTAATACACACGGCTGTCGATGTGATATATAGCGCCACACTTTTGTTACTTTTGTTTTTTTCTGCCTTGAGTCTATAGGTGTGTTGGCTGCTTTTCACTTTCTTTCTAAATGTAGCGCTGTACTTAATTTTTATTTTTACAGTCCCTTCACCAGTCCTTAGAAATACTGTGACAAATTTTATGTAAATTATAAAGTGGCATTACCAACACATTGGGAACCTATCCCCACTATGTCAAATGAATCAGGCCTAATGTATAAGTAAAGTGACTTTGGTACATACGGTACTTACTTTGTAAAGTTCACAGACCAGATTAAATAATGCCTTTTGAGCTCGAGTCTCCAGATCATCATCATGTTTCTAAAAAAAAAAAAAAAAGTTGATATTAGGGTTGACATGATAATGCACCCTTTAGAATGACTTTGACAGAATATAAATTCTCATACTGTTCAACTGTACATGCTGTATTTCTGCACTGTGCTCTGTGCTTTCACCTCTGAAGTAGACTTGGCGATGAGCCATTAAAAAAAAATGCATGGTTTTACCATCCTCCCAAATGCTAGTGCAAATGAGGCTTAAAGGCAGGGGTGTTTTATGCAAGCAGTGGGCCTGCATGCAGGATCATAAGTCGTGCCCTTCTTAAGAAAAAAGTGATCAAAAAATGGGTGCATTTTTTTTTTGCGCTGCATATTGGCTATGGGTAAAAGGGAAGCAAAGATCAGTAGTAAGTGACTCAGAGATCAGTAGTAACACAAAGTTCACAGGTGAGTGGTAAGTGACGCAGAGTTCAGAGATCAGTAGTAAATGATGCAGAGTTCAGATATCAGTAGGAAGGGACACCAAGGTCCAGTGGCAGCTGGTGCACCAGCCGGGGGGCAGCAAACAAGCCACCTGAACCCCCCCATGGGTGGGGCTCCGGTCTTCGCCCTCTAATGAGGAAGGCCTCTTCTGGATCTCCACATACATCCTCCCCTAGTACCAGCCACTTCTCCTCTCAGCCAATTGGGGTCTCAGGACCTGCTTCCTGATTGGCTGGGAGGGTAAGCAGGAAGACAATAGCGAATATTAATTCGCTATTGTCACACAACTGGGTGGGCTCAGGGCGCAGTGTTCTGCGCCCCGAGTCAACCCTTTTTTGAAGCCAATTAAGAGCCTCGGGCTCTAATCATGTGCTTTCAAAAAAAAAAAAAACATAGAAATGAATGCGTCCGATGCCTTACTTGTAGATTAGGGGCCGGATGCCCCTAATGGAGCGGCCGCCACTGACAAGGTCAGAGATCAGTAGGAAGTGATGCAGAGTTCAGAGATCAGTAGGAAGTAATGCCAAGGTCAGAGATCAGTAGGAAGTGAGGCAGAGGTCAGGGATCAGCAGTAAGTGAAGCAAAGTTCCCAGGTCAAGAGATGGTGATGCAGAGTTCAGAGATCATTAGCATGTGACACAGAGGTCAGGAATCAGTAGGAAGTGATGAATAGTTCAGAGATTAGCAGTAAGTGACACAGAGGTCAGAGATCAGCAGTAAGTGACACAGTGGTCAGGGATCAGCAGTAAGTGACACCGTGGTCAGGGATCAGCAGTAAGTGACACAGTGGTCAGGGATCAGCAGTAAGTGACACAGTGGTCAGGGATCAGCAGTAAGTGACACAGTGGTCAGGGATCAGCAGTAAGTGACACAGTGGTCAGGGATCAACAGTAAGTGACACAGTGGTCAGGGATCAGCAGTAAGTGACACAGTGGTCAGGAATCAGCAGTAAGTGAGGCAGAGGTCAGCAAACAGTAGGAAGTGAGGCAGAGGTCAGGCATCAGTAGGAAGTGAGGCAGAGGTCAGAGATCAGTAGGAAAAGACACAGAAGTCAGAGATCAGTAGGAAATGATGCAGAGCTCGGAGCTCAGTAGGAAGTGAGACAGAAGTCAGAGATCAGTAGGAAGTGATTCCTAGGTCGGGAATTAGTAGGAAGTGAGGCAGAGTTCAGACATCCATAGTAAGTGACGCAGAGGTCAGGGATCAGTAGTAAGTGACGCAGAGTTCCCGGCTCAAGAGTAAGTGATGCAGAGTTCAGAGATCAGCAGTAAGTAAGTGACGCAGAGGTCAGGGCTCAGTAGAAAGGGAGGCAGAAATCAGGGATCAGAAGGAAGTGAGGCAGAGTTTAGAGATTGGTAGGAAGTGACACAGAGGTCAGAGATTAGTAGGACGTTACACAGAGCTCAGAGATTAGTAGGACGTTACACAGAGCTCCGAGATCAGTAGAAAGTGATGCAGAGTTCAGACATCAGCAGTAAGTGATGCAGAGGTCAGGGATCATTAGGAAGTGATGCAGCGTTCAGAGATCAGAAGGAAGTAATGCCAAGGTCAGACATCAGTAGGAAGTCATGCAGAGCTCAGAAAGAAGTGACATAGAGCTTGAAGTAGGAACTACTTACCTGTTCCTACTCCATAACTTTTTTGTTTATTAGCTCCTAAAGCTGAACTCCAAGCACAAACACTTTAATTTAAACATATTCTTCCATTGCCACAAAGGATACACTTTGTGAGCACCAGATGTCCTTGGAAACCCACTTACTACCTTGTTAAAGTAGTAGTAATAATATCATTGTGCTGTACATAGCCTGTGCAGAGAACAGAGCTACGGGATGGGGCCCAGCGGGCCCACCCACTACAGGTTCTCTGCATAAAACCACAAGAGGGGCGGAGACAAGACCAGTCACCCTGCACAAGAAGAAAGAGCAGCAGTGACTGGTCTTTATTACAGGAAGCTTCTTGTTTCACATTTGATTACTGCACAGATCTGGAAGAAATACACAAAGCACACCAAGATTCAAGTAAGAATACAACAAGCATTAGGTAGCTGATTCCTCTCATAATTCCTCTGTTTCTGTTTAAGCCCAAAAACAGTGTGCACCACAAATCTATCTTGCTTTCTATCATGCAAACAATACTCAATACAAACAAGATGGCAACATAGTTTTTTTTTGTTATAGCATGTACTCACTCCATTGATGACTATCCATGGCACATATTGGTGTGGAGGGTCAAGTGCTTGGGTTCGCTGGGCATTAGCGTGCACAAGTTTGTTACCCAGGTCCCCATTCACACAATCCAGTACTGTTTTGACTGGGAGTTCTGGCTCATGAGCTTGGAGGCACTGCAGAAGAATGAACAAAAAAAAATTAAAATGATTTGAACATAGACCATATTCACATAACTAACCTTAGCCACTTCAGCTCTTGTACTTTTAAGCCTCTTAAAGCGGAGCTCCACCCAAAAGGGGAAGCTCCACTTGTTCGCAACTCCCCCCCCCCCCTCCACTGCCACATTTGGCACTTTTTTTGTGTGTGTGTGTGGGGGGAACGGGTACCTGGTTTTGACAGGTACCCACTCCCACTTCCAGGCAAGACATTTCCAGCCCCTCCTTCTTTCCCCCTGCTGCCTTCTGTGACACACACAGGTGCCAGTAGACGGCAGGATCATTCAGAAAGTGCAAATCGACTTGCGCATGTGCAGTAGGAAACTGACTGTGAAGCCTGAAGGCTTCACTGCCGGTTTCCCTTACTTACAATGCCGGCGCCTGCACCCAAAGTCGATTGACGAATCGGCTCGGGGTGCCAACATCCCAGGATCCCTGGACAGGTAAGTGTCCTTATACTTGTATTAAAAGTCAGCAGCAACAGTATTTGTATTTTTTTTTTTTTTACAGACTGGAGCTCATCTTTTAAGCAATTTTTACATTTTGTTATGGGCCTGTTTATTCAGCAATGTTTTGTCACTGGTTAAGATAATAAAGTACTATACAATATTTTTTGGGGGACAAACTAGGCTTTCATTTGGTAAATATTTTAGTAAAATAACAGATTTTTTTTTCTTGTACATAATCTATAGACAAAACGATATAAAAAAATGTAAAACAGTATAATTTTCTATATTGACCAGTGTTCGTTTTAAAATAGGTATACATTAAAGCATAAACCCAAGTTGGCCTAAATGAACAATTTCCTTTATTAAGTGATGCGGCTGCTGTGAGCACTGTATCATACTGTATGTAGAATCAGCTACATATGGTATGCAGTGCTGTATTCCAGCAGCAGTACAGGGGCTTCCTGTCTGCTGACGATAGAGGAAGCCTTGTATATTTATACAAGTCTTCCTGTGATTACCTCTTTACATCAGCCAATCAGAGGAAACCTTGTATTCCTTAATAATGTTTTTTGCAAATGAAAAAGTTTCAAATTTTTTAATGCAACACTGAAAAAACTTAACGAAACAGACGAAAGCCAAACAAAAAGTGTAAAGGCAGATTCACACTACTGAAAAATGCAGTTCTCCGCAAGGGCACACAGAAAACAATGCTTTTCTGTGTGCCCCCATTCACACTTCCACACTGTGGGGCATAGCGGTGCAGAAAATTACAACCTGTCTGAATTTTGCCACACCACTCTGCAGCCATCTGTACGCTCTGAGCTGCTTTGCATAGAAATGAATAGCCAAACCAAAAATACAAAACAAAAGTCAGCGCTATACACCCACGCAAAAGCTGCTAGCGGTAAAAGCAAGATACTGAATCCTTCAACAGGCGCTGTAGATTTATATGTTTATAGGAATGAATAGGATGTCACTTTAAGATATTAAAGTTTGGGGGAAAGAAAGGGGGAAACAGTGCCTTGCATCTTAAACGCGCAAGGCACCATCTCCAAAGTGTGATCACTGTCCTCCACTTGCTTAGTATGAACCTATCCAAAATGATAATGGTATGTGCAAGTTTCTATACAAAGGAGTGGCTGCATTTTGACAGCTACGCCTCTTTCTGTGATACATACCCTGTTTCCCCGAAAATAAGACCTAGCATGATTGTCGGTGATTGCTGCAATATAAGCCCTACCCCCCAAATAAGCCCTACCCTGTTTCCCCGAAAATAAGCCCTACCCTGAAAATAAGACCTACAAGGACTTTAACTAGGGCTTATTTGGGGGGTAGGGCTTATATTGCAGCCATCACTGACAATCACGCTAGGTCTTATTTTCGGGGAAACAGGGTAGCAATTCCCAGAAGTCATTCTGAGAGCCGAGAAATGTTGAATACATGTGTGTCAAGAGAGTGTCAGCAACAGGTAGGAGAAGGGTGTGAGATATGCCCTAGAAATTTTTTTCTCAGCAAGAGTCCAGGCTTGGTTATTGGGGTGGTGATGCTACAGGGGGCATGCTACTGCAGGTTGCTTCACATGATAATTCATAATGTTTGGAGAGAAGAAAAGCTTGGCTTCAACTTCAAGCTACAGTATGTTAGCCTTCTTGATGGGATTAATAAATAACAAGTAACAGAATGCCTGAAATACTATACATACATTTACTGGAGCAAATGACGTTCACATCATCAAAAGCTTAGTCAAGTGATCATATGTACTTTTGGCAGAATTAGACAATCTGAACCTTGGTATGCCTCGTCAGCAGCGTTCTGTTTAATGTGAAAAAAGTATTCATAACCCTTGAAATTTTCCACATTTTGTCATGTTATAACCAAAAATGTAAATGTATTTTATTGGGATTTTATGTGATAGATTTTATTATCCATCTACTGTATGTATGCACGTATACATGTGCTTACATGCATATGTGCACATAAAATGCATTTTTTCAGGTGCAGAGTTTTTGATTTTTTTGTTAGGTATGTGCATTCTGATCTGTAAACAAAAATTGCCATATGAATATACACTGAAAAATACTGTATAATACATATACTGTATAGCTATATAAATGTATATATATGTTATGTGTGGGCGTGCATATAAAAATTCCAGGTTTTTGAGGTGTAAAAAAGTCAGACTAATGCCCCGTACACACGGTCGGATTTTCCGACGGAAAATGTGTGATAGGACCTTGTTGTCGGAAATTCCGACCGTGTGTGGGCTCCATCACACATTTTCCATCGGAATTTCCGACACACAAAGTTGGAGAGCAGGATATAAAATTTTCCGACAACAAAATCCGTTGTCGGAAATTCCGATCGTGTGTACACAAATCCGACACACAAAGTGCCACGCATGCTCAGAATAAATAAAGAGATGAAAGCTATTGGCCACTGCCCCGTTTATAGTCCCGACGTACGTGTTTTACGTCACCGTGTTTAGAACGATCGGATTTTCCGACAACTTTGTGTGCCTGTGTGTATGCAAGACAAGTTTGAGCCAACATCCGTCGGAAAAAATCCTAGGATTTTGTTGTCGGAATGTCCGAACAAAGTCCGACCGTGTGTACGCCCTATAAGAAAAGTCACTTCTGAATTTTTCTAACTGATGTGATTTATAATCTGTGCAATTCAATTAAAAACAACCTGAAATCTTTAAAGGGGAAAAAAATTTAAAATAAAACAACTTACAATAACGTGGTTGCATAGATATGCACACCCTTAAACGAATACTTTGTTAAAGCACCTTGTGATTTTATAAAAGCACTCAGCTTTTTGGGGCAAGCGTAAATCAGCATGGCACATCTTGTCTTGGGAATCTTTGCCCACTCTTCCTTACAAGTGCACTTCAAATCAAATTGGATTCAGGTCCATCCCAAAACTTTGATCTGTATGTATTTATCTGAATATGTTACATCACCTTACACCTCACTGACTTACTGGCTCTAGAGCTCCGGTGACATTGGGGGACATTTCCATACAGTCAATGACGGGAAAGTAGCTACGGATGTCCGGCAGGAGGTGAATAAGACATGCCTAGAAATATAAAAGAAAATTTCACTACAAAACATATGCATCTGTGGCAATACTCCAGCAGGTAAAAAAAAAGTTTTTTTTAATCTAATATTATATTTGATTTTAAATTATCTCTCCAGAGAATGTAGTTGCATGCAGGAAATGACAAAATAATTCTTCTTTTGTTTCTTGGTGTTGCCAAATTCTGCTGAACAACAATGTATTCATTACTACGTAACTAATCATGTTTATATATGTTTATTAAACCTGGTTAGTTTGTCACACATTCGGTTCTTGGGAATGGTTATTTCAATTACAGTGTATCTCTAGGCAAACCTTTTATTTTAGTTTCAGATAGAGTAGAAAAGACAGTTTTTATTGAAGTGTCCCCATTGGGGACATTACCCCTCTGTTTGTACTGGTAGCCATTTTTTACTGAGAAAGACAGTGAGGGGAAATCCAATTAGAGTTGTCCCCAGAACAAGAGATAAGGGCAAGTCTTTCACTGGGGACACCTGTCTAAAGCAGCCTATAGGTGAGTCATTTGTTTTCATTCAACCAGAGGGTTAAACTGAAAAAATAAATACTTGATTCCCCAATACACACATTCAAGGTGGATGGGGGAATCCTCCACGCTGAGTCATCGTATCCTGACAGTGGGGAGGCTTCCCCGTCGCCAGAATAAATGACCGATATAGATAATGATCAGTGCTGCAGGTTATAGCTGGCAGTGCTGATTGAACTGCAAGAATCCAACAGGGTGGCTGTTCGAAGAAGATCGGTAGATCGACTTCTGTACAACCACCCTGCTCATACATTTATTGAAATACTGCAGCTCCCAAATTTCGATCCATGTATGACCAGCTTAAGGGCAGAATTTCACTAACTTTGGGAGATTTCCTCTGGCTTACTGGTACATCTCTGGTACAGGAAGTGAAATTTCCCCAATGGTATTCAGACAAGTATGGCTATACATATACTTTAAGTTCATAGGTAGCATGCTTATCTTATATAAGATGTAACGGGAAAACTGTATGACAAAATGCCGGCACATAGAGTATATACTACAGCAATATCTTTTTTCACATATTTATCAAAAATTCTCTTTTCCTAGATTTTTAAACCTTTCAAGAAAAAAGAGAGACAAGAAGAAAAAAGGTACAGCAATTGATATAATTGCATCAGATACTTTCAGAGTCTTAAATAAAGTTTCTACATTTCAAATAGTAATTTCAACAAACCTCTATGGTATTTCCATAACATTCCTCAGGTCCATGCTGGCATACATATTCCCACTTTCCTGAAACATTTTTTTCCTGACAAAAAAAAAAAAAAGGTAAAAATATAACTCTAAAAATATGTTCCGTATATTGTTAGGCAATGGAAATAAACATAACTGACAAACCCATAAGCTATAATTTTTTTTAGTTTCCCTGCTTTTACACAGGCAGATTTGTCCAAAGAAATATGAAATGTGATTGTTGGGATTGCTAAGTTACTTGATTCTCTACAGATCCCAGTGAGGTATTCCTAGTGCAATCTCAAGGCTCATGGGACCCACTGTACTCACTGTATACATTGGGAATTTGATTTGGGAAGCACTCTTCTGCCGTATGGCTGGTAGCTCAGCTGCTTAGCCTGGGTATAGTAGTGGATGCCACTTTGAATCCCCGTCCTCCTCACCACTTGATTGGACAGCCTGGCTTGAGTGAAGAGAAAGGGAAAGAAGCTACAGTGTAATTGGGCTTATTGGCAGCCTCTCTCCCTGGACTTATAAAAACCAGGGCAGAGGAGAGAGAGAAGTCTACCTCAGAGCCTGAGAATGGACTACCAATTCAATACAAACTCCTGGGGTCCCCCCAAGCTCAAATACAGGATCAGTGCGGGGGCAATTATGGGAGATAACTGAGATTTGCGGGAGGGGGGGGGGGCAAGGCTGTTGGAAACTGCCCTTGACCTCTGTACTGCCTGTTCTCCACTATTAACTTCTCACTTTGTACTGTATGCAACCTCTATCAACTGCCCCCTCTGTATTGCCATATCCCCACTATCAGTTTTCCCCTATGTAATGCCTGTCCCCACCACCAACTGCCTCTTCTGCACTGCATGTTCCCACCATCACTCCCCCCTCTGTACTGCCTGTCCCCACTACCAACTGCCTCTTCTGCACTGCATGTCCCCACCATCACTTTCCTCTCTGTACTGCCAGTCCCTACCATCAACTGACAATTATGCACTGCATGTCCCCACCAATCACTTCCCCCTTTGTGCTGCCTGTCCCCACGTCAATTACCTCTTCTGCACTGCATGTCTCCACAATTACTTCCCCCTTTGTACTGCCTGTCCCCACCATCAACTGACACTTATGCACTGCATGTCCCCACCATTCACTTCCCTCTGTGCGGTCTGTCCCCAGCATCAACTGACTCTTCTGCACTGCATGTCCTCACCATCAGCTTCCCGCTCAGTACTGCCTGTCCCAGTCATCAACTGCCACCCTATGTACAGCCTGTCCTCACCATCAATTTTCCTCTCTATACTGCCTGTCCCCAACATCAATTGCCCCTTTGTACTCCCTGTCCCTACAATCAAATGTCCCACTGTCTGCCCCCACCAAATGCCCCCCTCTGTGTTGCCTGTCCCAACCATCAACTGCGCTCTCTGTCTTCCTGCCTCTACCATCAATTGCTCTTTCTGTACTGCCTTTCCCCCACTATCGGCTGCCTCATCCTCCTTTGTGCCGCTTATGTTGTCTCTATTTTCGTCTGGTGACACCATCTACACAGGGACATTTCCTTCTTTTGCCATTGTTAGCAATTTTTTGTGGACACAAGGACTGCTGCATATATGTACAGTCACCATTTGCCACAGCATGCATAAAACATATTTCTCTCTTCTATAACAGGACACCATGGGTCTTTAATTATCTTAATAGTACATTTTGTCACACTTTTTTGACTTTTTAACTGTAAAGCCAGGAAGATCACCCTTATAGGCATTGTTAGGGTTTACATATTGTTTATACTGTTATTAATTAAAATGAGCCTTAGTGCAGGAAGAAGAACTCAACATTACACATTGACCTGAATAAGCCATCACTATAGATAACTTATATATGTAACTCCTCATTACTACAAAATGATGCTGATACAATGCTTTAAAGACTTATCATCAGGCCAAGTGTTGGGATGTTTTGCAAGATACACAACGCAATAGTGAAGTTTCAGTCTTCTTGAGTGACCATGGTTGAGTAAAGTCCTTGCTCAATGTTTGTATCTTGTGGTGAGTTTAGGGAAGAGATCTCCTTATCTTTGTATACCTTTCAAGATGGTAAAATAGATACGTTCTTTTAGTGCTTGGAGGAGTACACCTTAAAGCGGGGTTCCACCCAAATTTTGAACAATATCTGTATGTATTCTCTTCCTTGCCTAGATGCTGACATGCCGTTTAAAAAAATTTAAATTGCCGTAATTACCTTTTATTTTTCTATTCTTCTTTGCACTTCCTGGTTCTCCTCCAGTGGGAGCAGGCGTGTTTCTAGCCTCTCCCAGACTCCTGGGAGCTAGTCTCAGGCTTCCCAGGATGCCACTGAGCATGTGCGGGAACGAGCGGTGAATGCTGGGAGCACAGCATTCACCGCATCCAGGAAATAAATGCTTGTGGGCTTCAAATGCCCACAATGAAGATGGAAACCGCCTGCAGTGAATAATATAAGTTATTCTTTCCGACGAAATCTGACACAGGCGGACATATTACACACAATATGTGAGTATGGAATGCTGAGAAGAAAAGTTTGTGAATGAACTCAAAAAAAAAAAACGATAGATAGGTGGACCCCCGTTTTAAGGGCTCTTTCACATTGGTGCATGCTGTGGCCACAGCAATTTTAAATCAAACTGCAGAATTTGACAAGTGAAACTGCCTGTCAAACTTGCCCATTGGGATCAATCTAGTCACACTGCAATTGCAAGCCAAATGCAAGCAAGGTAAAATTGCCATTCGGCAATTAAAAAAAAAAAAAAAAGAAGTACAAAAAAAGAGAAAGAAAAAAAAAACAGGTGTCAGGAAGCGCAAGTCCCTACTATACTGCCCTTTGAAAAGTGTTCCAACGCAGATCACTTCTCAGAAGGCGTTAAGCATTACCACCTGTCTGAAAGAGCCCTTAAGAAACAACTAGACATAAAAATATTAAGATTTGGTCAACAGGAAACCGTGGCACACAATCTGACTTGTTCTTTTTCACATTTAAATTAGCCAGTCTGTGAAATGTAAATGTAGGCTCATACCTCTGCATTCCCATAAGGCACCAGTGTAATATTCATAATGTCATATAACATTAGAAATGTGGGGTACAGCTGAAGAGCAAGGAATTTCCGGCATCCCCCACAAAGACTCTCGTAATAAAGTTCCACGTTCACATTTTGTTCATTGTTCTTTTTGATGTCTTTACGGTTATTGTAATCCAGACACTGCTCCTCCACCTGAATATAAAACACATTCATTTCACTCAATTACCTTAAATAGTGACATTTCTATATTCATATGATCCAAGTGTTGATATTGGCTATTCAAAATTGCACACGGTTATATATGCTCATAGCTTGCCAACAAAGTGTAACAATAAACCTTTTTAATCTTTCCACAATATTCATTATAGTTGATCTCACAAAACCTAGCTGGACACAAAGTGAACAGAACATAACTATGAATTGTGACAATGATAACTATTAAAATAAAAATAGTAATAAAAAAAAAAATATATAGATATATATATATATATATATATATATATATATATATATATATATATATATATATATATATATATATATATAATACTATGTATACTGTGTTTACTGTGTTTACCATGCTTCAGTTTGGCCGCTCAGCACAGAGCACTTACCATTCATTCACTGTCGACTGCAGCTGAGGCTGCAGAAAAAGGTATGTGTGTTTGAGCTATGGGGTGCACACTAATCGTAGCATCGATGCATCGCGATTCAGCTGTCCGCGATTCTGCATTGATGCGGGACCGGCTTAATCACGATTGGCGGATGACGTCATCCTGACTTACCCTGCCTCTCCTGGGAGAGCGCTCGAAAACGTACTCTACTTACAGGTGTTAAAATAACTGTGTTATTGAATCCTGTCTTACAGTACATTAAGTGCCCCACTGTACATGTTTTTTTTTTACATATGTAGCTACATTTAAAAGCGCCCCTTGACGCTCATGTGACTGCTCGCTGCTCTCTTCTCTCCCGCTGGCTGATGACAGCGAGAGAGGAGCGGCGGGCAATCACGTGAGCGCTGAGGGGCACTCTGAAATGCCGTATATAGCTACATATTTTTTAAAAAGCATGTACAGTGGGGCACTTAATGTGCTGTAAGACGGGATTCAATACGACACAGTTATTTTATTACCTGTAAGAGTATATATGAGTTTGTACTCTACAACTCATACTGGCTCTGTGCTGGGAGTTCCGCTTGGCTTCCCCGTTTATACCTTCCACTGTGTTAACTCCTAGGGTGCTGGAATGTGCAAACAGAGAAGCTGAGCGGAACTCCCAGCACAGAGCCAGTACACTGAACTTCACAGGGCTGTTTGTCAGCTACGGATTCCATCACCCCTGTCCTCCCGGCAACAGTGTGTTTTCTCCTATGTGAATGTTTGTAGTGCACCGGATTAGTGCATTTTTTAAGTGAGTGAAATTATTTTTTATGTAATAAAATATGTTTATACGAAAAGCACTATGGTTCCTATCATTGTATTTTAAATGCATATGGCGGCATTACATCCACTAGAGGAGGATATTTCTTTGGACATCACCTAAAGATATGATCACTTATAGGAGGGGGAAATGCTTTTTTGACCGAAATAGTAGGCCAACACCTCAAGGTAACAGGCTAATGGTGGTGGTTAACACAAGTGGTGCTGCTCTATACTGAATGCATTTTTTCACCTATGAGAAGATTTGGTGTAAGAAGACTGCACTCACCTGGGAGGGAGGCCGAAACCTAGGACTGCATAAATTTCTCCTAATGAACTGCATTCCCTATCATTAGGATAGGACGATAATTGTTTATTTTCTACTTTGTCATTTTTAAGGTGGATCCCTCTATATACATTTTATATAAGTCCCATAACTGTATAACAAGTGTAGCATGGTGCATTATATTAACATGTAAGTAGAGTACGCTGGGAGCGCTCTCCCAGGAGAAAAGTGATGTGTACACTTGAGCTACTTCCAAGCTCGTTCCCTGGTGTGCTTTTACAGCCATGGCGATAGGTTACTCTATCTGGACTGTCCAGTTATTTTTCAGGAAAAAAAACTGCTAAATAATAACTGGAGGTCAGTGGAGTGTCAGGAGGGACAGAGCTGGGCATTGTGGGGAGAAGATCTAGCTGCTGTGTTTTCAAAGATGGCCAACAGGTAATGCCAGCACCCAAGCCCACTATCCCTGTTTGGGCAGAATGACATTTTGCCTGTTGAAACAATCCTTTTCTGCTATCCTGGTATCCTCTCATGTCTGGATAAGCCTGCAGACACACAGAGGAGGAAGCTGCCCATGCATCTGCCTTGTGCTTTGTGTTCTGAATATAATGTGTAATTAAAAAATTACGATGAAATGGAACACTTAACACATTTTTAGTTCTTTTTTATATCCTTGTGTTTGATCAAGCACATGGTAAAATGTAGGGATGTGCGGTGAGGTCAGTGGCTGGTGAGGCACTGGCTAATATCAGAGCCAGATACACACAGGTTACATACCCCCCGATCGTTAGAGCGAGAGCAATAATTCTAGCACTAGACCTCCTCTGTAACTCTAAACATGTAACCTGTAAAAAAATTTTTTAAGTGTCTCCTATGGAGATTTATAAGTACTGAAGTTTGGCGCCATTCCACAAGTGTGCGCAATTTTAAAGTGTGAAATGTTAGGTATCTATTTACTCGGCGTTACATCATCTTTCATATTATACAAAAAGAATCAGGCTAACATTAGTGTTGTATTTTTTTATTCATTAAACAGTCTTTTTTCCAAAAAAAATTCATGTTTAAAAAAATTGCTGCGCAAATACCATGTGACATAAAAAGTTGCAACGACCACCATGTTATTCCCTAGGGTGTCTTCTAAAACAATATAAATATATATATATATATATATATATATATATATAATGTTTGTGGCTTCTGAGTAATTTTCTAGAAAAAAAATAAAATCTTGATTTTTACATGTAGGAGAGAAGTGTCAGAATTGGCCTGGGTGGCAAGGGGTTAATTGCCATAAGTAAGTAATATACTAATAATTATTATATATTGTTTACAAGGTAATTTACTATATTTTCAAGATCTGTACCCAGGCAGATGGCTTATTGGACAAATTACTGAAGTTTAAAAGTATAAATTCAAACCAGTAATTTCACAGTAACTAGATAAATAATAAATTATCTTATAACATATAGCATAATAATATATGATTTAGCTTGTACCTTTTCAGCAGGCAGCAGATTCTCATTTTCCCTCTTAACTGTGTGACAAAAACATGGGATTATGGGTAAATCTTATACTCATTAACCCATGTTTTTTTCTTGTAGTTAAGAGGGCTGGGCTGGAAAGGAGCATTCGTCTTTTAGACACATGACCCTTCTATGACACTGCAGTGAGGCGTGCCTCCACTGCAGCATTTTTATTGGACAGCTGGGACTTTACTATTGGTCCAAGACTCCAAGCTGTTTATTGAGCTCAGTGCCTCTGACAAGAAGTAAGGAGAGGCACTGTGAGCTCAGCCTCTCAGCCTGCTGCAAACAGAGTGTGTCAGCCAGTGGGGGAACTTTCAGGGTCGCAGCAGCTGCACTTGCGACTGGGCCCTGCTGTTCTGCCACTGTGGAGGGGCCCCAAGACCCAGCATCTCCCCCTGCACCTCTGGCTTTCAGTTTGGGATGCAGTGGGGGGAGTAGGAGGCGGCGATCGGCAGCTCTATGGTGCCCGCGGGGCTAGCAGGTCTCCTCCCGAGTGTATACAGTGCAGAGGGGAGAGGCATCTGACCCGGGCAGCTATCAGTTTAACTCTTCAGTGTACAAGTGAGTTGCTCTGCTTGTACACTCTTGCTGATAGCTGCCCAGGTCAGAGGCCCCTCCCTCTCCACTGTATACACTCGGGAGGAGAACTACAAGCCCCAGGGAGATTGCGTGGTCCACAGGCACCATAGAGCTGCTGATAGCCCCCTCCCACCACCCCCTGTGCTGGGGCTTGGAGGTGCACAGATAGTGGAGACCAGCCAGGTACACGGGGAACCTCTGGAAGGGGGGGGCTCTCTGGGGACCCTGATGTAAGGGGGGCTCTCTGGGGACCCTAATGTAAGGGGGGCTCTCTGGGGACCCTGAGGTAAGGGGGGCTCTCTGGGGACCCTAATGTAAGGGGGGGCTCTCTGGGGACCCTAATGTAAGGGGGGGCTCTCTGGGGACGCTAATGTAAGGGGTGGGCTCTCTGGGGACCCTGATGCTGAGACGGCCACTCCCCGCCCCTCCACAGCTCAACGCTCCAATGAGCATGGAGGAGCAGAGCAGGAGAGATGCTGAATAACAGTCAGCAGCTCTCTGCTCGGGGAGGTGAGAGAACCGAGCCATCGGTGGCTCGGTTCTCAGTGCAGAGACACCAGGGGCAGCTGCAGCGTTCTGATGCTGCATCCACCTAGGGGCTTCCAGTGATGACTTCCTATTGGACACTTCTCCTCAAAGTTTTTGGTTAAAACCATGGGCAGTAATCGTGATGCATCGCGGAATCAAATCGAATCAAATCATTGACCAGATAATCATAATCCTAATTGAATCGAATCGTGAGACCAGTGAAGATGCGCACCTCTAGTGCACACCCTAATGCAATAGGCTGCGCAGACCTATGAGAAGAACCCACTGCTAGCTAGCATCAGAATGGTGTTTGTTAGAGGGGACACACCTTCCTTAAAGAACCTACACGGTACTAAAGGGTATAACAACATTTTAAAATAGTATCAGACAATGGGTATAATAACAGTTTAAAATAGTATCGGACAACTTGTGATATCAAACGTGGTTGTAAGGCATATAGCAGTGCAGTAAATATCAAATAATACCATATCAAGGTTATGCAGATATTTTCCTAAACCTGTACTTCAATTGTTCTGCAAATGCTAAACAACCTATGGTAACAATGAAGGACCCTGCAGTTCATATCTTATTGTATTAATTCATGTGCTGTGACCTGATGCCGCACAACATGGTGGTTAACATTCTTGTGAAACCTAAAAGAGCTGAATCATGAAACACATGATAGGGGATTTCCAGCCCAATAGATCTGGGATAAGGAAAAAGCTTGTCTGAGATATTACACTATCTTTGTTTAAACATACATAATAATCCCCTATTTTACTTTGGCGGAGTGCCAGTCTTTAATAAAAGGTTATACGTTAAGTTTCACTACAGTTTTACAAAGTGTTCTTTTTTACAAAAAAAAAAAAAAGATTATATAAACTGATAATTGTATATAAAAAGATAATCATATATCAGGGTTTCCCAACTTGGGTTTTGCCACTGTCCACCACTGGAGTGGATTCAAACGTGCTGCGATGGTTCCGTTACTGTTCGTGCATCCGACGCTGACCTTCATAGTAGCGCTGCAGCAGAGTAAATCTCAGCCCACCCTTATAAGCCTCATACACACGATGAGAATATTGGAAAAATGACCACCTCCTTTTTTTTTTTCATGCTAGTCTCACATCGAAAACCAATAGATTACTAAAGTTACAAAAATTCTCATACAACAGAATACAACTTCAGAAGTGATGTAATGTGTTGTATTGTATTGTATTGTATTCTTTCGTTTCCGAGGATGTGTGGTCTTGGTCATACAATTATTTCCGTACAACTGCTATACTAATTACACGAAAAATCATTTCATGAAAAATGTCATGCTTGTCCCTTTGGATATTTGCACATGAACTATCGTGATCGGCCCTCGAAAGCTGTGTACTAACAATCAGATTATCGGACGATCGCTCTGAAATCGTCATTTTCCATCCGATTTTTTCGTGTGTACTAGGCATTAGGGTTCTGGCACCAATGTCGCTAGTGAGAGACAGCAGTGTTGGGTGAGTAGAGCTGCTCTGGCCTCTCAGGTAAGCAAAAATCCCATTGAACACCAATACAAATATTGTATTGAATTACATTTTCTACTGAACACATGCAACCATGTGCAAATATGCTATGAAATATCATGTTATGGGAGGCACAGTGGTCTAGTGGGTAGCACTCTCGCCTAACAGTAAAAGGGTTGCTGGTTTGAATCCCAACCATGACACTACCTGCCTGGAGTTTGCATGTTCTTCCTGTGCCTGCCTGGGTTTCCTCTGGGTACTCCGGTTTCCTCCCACACTCCAAAGACATGCTGGTAGATTAATTGGGTCCTGTCTAAATTGTCCCTAGTATGTATGAATGTGAGTTAGGGACCTTAGATTGTAAGCTCCTTGAGGGCAGGGACTGATGTGAATGTACAATGCATATGTAAAGCGCTGCATAAATTGATGGTGCTATATAAGTACCTTAAATAATAATAATAATGTTATGAGCAACATATTTCTTACTGAACATCAGTGCAAGTATGTGAAATAATAATCAATACGTTTATGAATAACATTTCCTGGTAAACACCAGAACACATACAGCATGTTATTTAATATTATATCTCCCACTGAACACCAATGCAAATACTTTACTCCCACACTGGACACAAGTGTAAATATATCGTTTACACTGAACGCCAATGGAGTATGTTTTTTCAATCAATGTGAATGATGTTATTCTTTTAACTAAACACCAGTGTAAGGGCTTCCGATTGCAGAGAAGGGGTACTTTCCAGTTAATATTAAATTTTATCTAAACCCAAGACCCACAGGTATTGATTTACTAAATCTGGAGAGTGCAAAATGTGGTGCAGTTGTGCACAGTAGCCAATCAGCTTCCCATTTCAGCTTGATCAATCAAGCTTTGACAAAAAAAAAAACAACGGGAAGCTGATTGGTTTCTATGCAGAGCTGCACCAGATTTTGCACTCTCCAGTTTTAGTAAATCAACCCCAAAATGTCTAGTGCACCAGCTAGGTCTAGGGCACTGGAAAAAGCACTTTTACTTACCTGATCCCTCAAACTCCAGGCAGCTGGAGCTCTCCTCCACTCCCCTATGCTCCAGCAGCAGACTATCTCTTGGCATTCTCATGTCCAAGGCAGGGCTATGGGCCCTGCATTGTTCTTGATGAAGTCAGAAGACCTATGATCACCAAAGGGTAAGGGAGAAGCGGCTTCAGGCCCTGGGCTAGCAGTGCGGAGGAAGCCTGTGGGACCTAAACAAGCATTTAACCCTTGTAGTGTGAGGGCAGCTCCATTGCAAAGAAGGATTTTTACTTTCCCCTGAGACCGGCTTTAAGAGTGCAGTCATTAATTGACTCCACCAGCAGAAAAAAAGTACAATCTCCTGTTTAAGTTTGATAGAGCAAATGGGGGAGAAGATGACATAAGTTCTTTCCAAGAGAAAATATATATTTTTTTACATATGACTCGTACTTAAAGTGTTTGTTACCCTAAAAAAATAAAAAGGATCCTGTTCCCTTAAAACATGTGATACATCACAGTGCTTGTGCTGTATAATTTCCCCCCCCCCCCTAATAACCTGAAATACCTGGCTGATCCTGCCAGTTTCTACCCTCCCCTCTGTAAACTGACCACGGTATATCATGGCTGGTAAACCCTGACACCATGGTCATGCCTCCGTCATCCGCAGCACTCCTCTCTGCTCTCTGTCTCTCTTTCACGCCCCTCCCCTCCCTGCTTGTCAGCCAATTAGTGTCTGCCCCCTCAACTCTTTCTGCTGAATTAACTAACTTTTTCATACAATCCTCTCTGTTTTCTAATGCTACGCCATCTGTACCTTATTTCAGAGCACCGCTCACCTAACCGACCACTTCTCTCCTCCTCCCCTCCCAACTGACGTCTGTGGGGGATCCTCGGTCCCTCCCCCTGCAGCTGTCAGGTCAAGAGAGGGGAGAGCCAGCTGGTCATGTGAGCAACGCTCGGAAAAAGGTACAGAAGGCATTTTTTTTTTTATAAAGCATGTACACAGGGGCACCTAGCATTAGACAACAGAGAGGATTGTATAAGGTGGGCAGAGGGGCTTAACAACCACTTTAACAATGGAGGCGGTCTGAGCGGAAGTGGGAGCGGGTGGGTAACTGTCAAAACCAGGTATCTGCCCCCCCCCAAAAAAAAATTACATGTCAAATGTGGCAGGGGAGGGTGGAGGAGTGCTTAAAGCGTAATTTCCCCTTTTGGGTGTAACTCTGCTTTAAGAACAAATCTACAGAACAAATCTTGTTCTTAACCCGGGGACTGTCTGTAAAGTCATTCTCTTGAGAGCCTTTTATTTTACTGTTCTGATTCATTCAGGATTGGCACTTTGATGGCACTGGAAAGTTGAATGTTTGGAATTCCGGGTTTATGGCAAGGATTTAGGAATGAGTCTACTACTGTACCCGCATCGCTGCTCTCCAAGCTGCAGGCAGCTTCACCTGGACCTCTACTGGACTTGCATTGTGCCTTGCTAGCTACATTTGTACCTCCTATTATCTCATTGTCTTTAAAACTGTGGCACTTAACAAAAACGATTGCAACAGGAAAAAAGAAATATTCATTATTCTGTTAGCAAGTTTATCCAACATGACATCACACACATTCTTTATCTGATAATCAGGGCTTTTTTTCTCAAACAATAGGTGCTGGAGCTCAACCACGACACCCCCCCCCCCCCCAACCCTATCAAATAGTGGGTGTGGTCATATTTCACAAACAGTAGAAGGGTCTTAAAGGGGCATTAAATATCAGGATTGCATTACATACAGAGTGCAGAGTTCATGGGGGTTACACACAGAGTGCAGAGCTGTCACTTGTAAACACAGAAACCAGACTTCTGTGTTTACAAGTGATTGTGGTGAGCAGGCACCACCAAGTTCCCCCTGAAAAAAAGCCCTGCTGATAATACTATACTCTGAAATTGTTTAAATGCTAGATGTCTGTATTGCCTGCTGAGAACTTCTGCATTTGGTTGTCTTCAGGTTGGGAACTGAAAAAATTATTTGCATGTGCTTGGTAGCTATTTATGTTAGCCTGATCACGTTTTCTTCTACAACCACCTTTCCTTTTTCACTTGAGAATGTTTATTTTCATAATTTATGTATTGCAAATGTTACAGTCACTCATTCAATTATTATTTCATATAATGGCATTTGGGTGCACACACAGATTAGGGTAAGATCGTGCTTTTCAAAGGCACCTTGATGTGGTGGCGTGACACATCTACAACATTGTATTTTAACCACTTGCTTACTGGGCACTTAAACCCCCCTCCTGCCCAGACCAGCTTTCAGCGCTGTCACTTGTTGAATGACAATTGCGCGGTCATGCAACACTATACCCAAATGAAATTTTTAGCATTTTTTTTCACACAAATAGAGCGTTCTTTTGGTGGTATTTAATCACAACTGGGGTTTTTATATTTTGCTAATCAAACAAGAAAAGACGGAAAATTTTGAAAAAAAATCATGTTTCATAGTTTGCTATAAAATTTTGCAAACAGATCACTTTTCTTCTGCATTTATATGCGCTGATGAGGCGGCACTGATGGGGACAGATAAGGCGGCACTGATGGGCCACTGATGAGATGGCACTGATGGGTGGCACTGGTTGTTATTCATATGGGACAATTCACACACAGAACATTAGTAACAAAGTAGTTCCTTTATCTATTGCAAACACATTTCTAAATAGCCACCAGAGGTTGTAACACCATTCAGACATTATCACAATTCACTGCCATTTAGTGTTTATTAAAGTGGTTTATCACAAATTATTCACTCTACCAGAACAGCGCCACACCTACATCCATTTTACTCACCAATTGAGATAGAACTTGTCTGAGACAGTTTTTATTTATTCTCCCCAATGTCTTTTTTAAGCTCATGCACTTTGCTATGTTGTGAATGCAGCCAATATTTTCCCCAGAAAAGTAGAATGGCACAAACAGATATATAGATGATTCACTGATCTGACTAAGCACTAGTAAATGTCTATCATCTGTCTGGCAGCCCTATAATAATACCTACATTTAAAAAAGACATTTTAGGGTTAATTCAAAAGTTTTTTTTAGTCTATTATTGTAGGGTGTGAATGGAGGAAGTTCAGTATTTTGCTGTTATCAAATATTTGATAAAAAAATGAAAAAAATTAATCTACTGTCCTAAACGGAAGTACCGCTAGATTGCCTAGACCAGCGGCAGCTCCTTATCATAGAGTTCGACAGGCTGCAGGCAGCAAGACTGAACGGTGCACCCATGCCATCAGCCCACAGCTAAGGCTGTATTCACACCTGAGGGTAGCATCTTTGAGCGTTTTTACGCATGATTTGTGTGTTTTTATACAGCGTTTTTTAGCTTCGCTGTTTTTTTTTATTAGCCAATAGAGAAAACTATTATCTGTTGCATCATTTGTTGCTAGGTATTTCAGCTTTTTTAGCTTTCCCATTAGCTTTTATTTCTTTTTTTATTATTATTATTCATAAATAAAAACTATAATAAGGCTTACCTGTAGGTACTGTAAATATCTCTTTCACTGTTTAGTAAATATTCTAAGTGCATGCAGCCCATGATATCACCGGCGCATGTGCTTGAGAGCTCACACCGTAAATGGCGGCTTCCATGCGGGATTGACGTCATCATGCCCTCCGCCACTCAAGTAGCCAGAGGCTGTGAACCCCAAAGGAAGACCAGGGGAAGATGTCAGCCGTGACATTGCGCCACTGGAGGGCTTCGTTCTAATCATGCATACTAGCACATTATGACATTGTCTTGCACAGAAAAAATTTTTTTTTAACCACCTGCGGTTTACTACTCCTTTACTACTCCTTTAATTTGTTATAGGATTTGCAATCTTGAGGCTCGGTTCACACTGGAGCGACATGCATTACGACTTTGAAAGCTGGTCGCACAATGAAACAAGTCGCGCCCCATTAAGTGCAATGGAACCGTTCTAATAGGAGCGACTTGAGTCGCTCCGACTTAGAAAAAGGTTCCTTTACTACTTTTGGAGCAACTTTGGCATGACTTGCATTGACTTCTGTTCTTTTAAAGTCAGCTTCAAAGTTGTGCTGAAGTCATGGCAGTGTGAACCGGGCCTCACTGCACCATTTTAAAATAATCATTTTATATAGAATCAGGTAATATCATGTAAACGTGTAAAGAAAGCAAGCTCTAATAAGAGTCATGTTTCTTTTAAGTGAAAACAGCAGACTATAAAGTCCACGCACACTGGAATTACAGGTTAATCGGCTCTGTTAATAACTACCACTTATTTTAAAATCAAACTGGGTGGAATATTTACAGCAGGCAAGTGAGTACAACTAAAGTATGAGAAACAAAATGAGACTACAAAAACAGTAAATGCTCGATAACATGGAAATATCTACAAAACGTGAAGTTTCCAAAACAAAGTTGTTTTTTTTTGCTTACCTGGCAGGCCTTAGCGATTTCCCAGGAGGTACACCATTGACTTGGAGGGTGCGGACACTTGAGCTGGGCTGATGCACCCACAAAGAATAAGATAACGAGAAGTACAGCAGACTTCATGGTGTGCTCAGTAATGTCTAATGAGAAAGTGTAAGTAGAAAGGAGTTATAAATACTCAGCCACTCCTCCAAATCTCAGCCTCTTCCTCATACTCCCACACTTACTTCTCTTTACACATACAGTCTATGCAGAGACCAAAGATTTCATTTAAAGTAGAACTAGTGCCAAAAAAAATAGGCGATAAAATGAGGTGCTCATGTTGGATATAAGAGTAAGGTTTACCTATGACATTTAATTGTGCCAGGGTCATGTCACCAAGTCTCTGCTAATGCAGGACACAATGGGGGATTTAAGTCTGTATTTACTTCATTCAGAACTGGCTACAGATCTCAGGAACAATACAGGAGTCAGGGCTGGAGAAAGAAACGAATAAGGGGTTGTGGAACTAGAAGTCCCAGCTACTCTGTAAATGAATAAATGTACAAAATATAACTGGATATTAGCATTTTTAGATAATAACACCAGGGGTAGTTGATCCAGGGGATATCTGATTGCCTCTGGGAGGGATCAAGAAGGAATCCCCCCCCCCCCTGCTGGAGAAAATTGGATCATGTTTTATTGTTTGTTTTTTTTGCCCTCGTCTGGATCAACTGTGCATATAGGATTGTGTATATGGAAATGTTCTATTTGTTTATTTATTTGTTTATTGTTTTTTTTTTTATTGGTTGAACTAGATGGTTGTAACTTTTTGTCAGCCTAATTACGTAATTATGAATAAGGCCCCTTTCACACGGACGGACCGTCTATCCGTTTTTCTTCCATGCGTCGACGGACGACAATGCATTCCTATGGGCAAACGGATGACCATCCGTTACCATCAGTTAACCTCCGCTTCTGTTTTTATCCCTTTTTTTTTTAACGTACAAAGCTACGTCCAGATCCGTCAAAACGGATATTAACTGACGTTAACTGACAATGTCCATCAACGTCCGATCGGTTAAGATCCGTTTTGAAGAAATAATTCAAAGTTCATACTTTGACAAATAAAAAAACAAAGTGAAAAAACCTTTATTTTAAAAGGGTTATGCAGAATAATAAAACTAAAACTGTTTTGAACATATGTGCTTTTGTGTCTTATTATGCTATCAAAACACAATGAAATACCCAAATTAATTAATAAATTTAAATTTGCACTGCATTATTTATATATTATATATATATATATATATATATATATATATATATATATATATATATATATATATATATATATATATATATATATTGGTACTGCCATGAAACTTCTCCTGATGGAGATAGAAAGTAGTCGGCAAATTGTTCACGCATGGCAATGTAGGATGGGTGGAGCAAGGCTTTCTGGGTAATTTCCTTAAATGCAAAGAAACTGCTGTAAACGGATGAAAACGGATACAAAAACGGATGAAAAAAACGGATGTAAACATGTACATTAACGGATGAAAACGCATATTAACGGAATGGAAGACGGATGAAAACGGAAATGAACGGATGACGGATGAAGCAACGGATAAGAACTGATACATTTTTAACCACTTAAGGACCGCCTCACGCCGATGTACGTCGGCAAGGCGGCACGGGCAGGCAAAATCACGTACATGCACGTGATTTGCCTCCCGCGGGTGGGGGGTCCGATCGGACCCCCCCCCCGGTGCCCGAGGCGGTTCTGTTTTGTTCCCCGGCGATCGGAGGTGAGGGGGAGGCCATCCGTTCGTGGCCCACCCCTCGCGATCGCCGCCGGCCAATGGGAACATTCCTTTGCTGCTGTATGCTAAACAGCAGCAAAGGAAATGATGTCATCTCTCCTTGGCTCGGTATTTTCCGTTCCGGCGCCGAGGAGAGAAGACTGAAATGTGAGTGCACCAACACTACACACACAGTAGAACATGCCAGGCACACAAAACACCCCGATCACCCCCCAATCACCCCCCCCCCCGTCACAAACTGACACCAAGCAGGTTTTTTTTTTCTGATTACTGCATTGGTGTCAGTTTGTGACAGTTACAGTGTTCGGACAGTTAGGGTTAGCCCCCTGTAGGTCTAGGGTACCCCCCTAACCCCCCCTAATAAAGTTTTAACCCCTTGATCACCCCCCCCCCCTCACCAGTGTCGCTAAGCGATCATTTTTCTGATCGCTGTATTAGTGTCGCTGGTGACGCTAGTTAGGGAGGTAAATATTGAGGTTCGCCGTCAGCGTTTTATAGCGACAGGGACCCCCATATACTACCTAATAAATGTTTTAACCCCTTGATTGCCCCCTAGTTAACCCTTTCACCACTGATCACCGTATAACTGTTACGGGTGACGCTGGTTAGTTCGTTTATTTTTTATAGTGTCAGGGCACCCGCCGTTTATTACCAAATAAAGGTTTAGCCCCCTGATCGCCCGGCGGTGATATGCGTCGCCCCAGGCAGCGTCAGATTAGCGCCAGTACCGCTAACACCCACGCACGCAGCATGCGCCTCCCTTAGTGGTATAGTATCTGATCGGATCAATATCTGATCCGATCAGATCTATACTAGCATCCCCAGCAGTTTAGGGTTCCCAAAAACGCAGTGTTAGCGGGATCAGCCCAGATACCTGCTAGCACCTGCATTTTGCCCCTCCGCCCGGCCCAGCTTAGCCCACCCAAATGAAGTATCGATCGATCACTGTCACTTACAAAACACTTAACGCATAACTGCAACGTTCACAGAGTCAGGCCTGATCCCTGCGATCGCTAACAGTTTTTTTGGTAGCTTTTTATTGAACTGGCAAGCACCAGCGGCCTAGTACACCCCGGTCGTAGTCAAACCAGCACTGCAGTAACACTTGGTGACGTGGCGAGTCCCATAAGTGCAGTTCAAGCTGGTGAGGTGGCAAGCACAAGTAGTGTCCCGCTGCCACCAAAAAGACAAACAGAGGCCCGTCGTGCCCATAGTGCCCTTCCTGCTGCATTCGCCAATCCTAATTGGGAACCCACAACTTCTGCAGCGCCCGTACTTCCCCCATTCACATCCCCAACCAAATGCAGTTGGCTGCATGAGAGGCATTTTCTTTATGTCCTCCCGAGTACCCCTACCCAACGAACCCCCCCAAAAAAGATGTCGTGTCTGCAGCAAGCGTGGATATAGGCGTGACACCCGCTATTATTGTCCCTCCTGTCCTGACAATCCTGGTCTTTGCATTGGTGAATGTTTTGAACGCTACCATGCACTAGTTGACTATTAGTCTGCACAGACTAGGCACACTTTCACAGGGTCTCCCAAGATGCCATCGCATTTTGAGAGACCCGAACCTGGAACCGGTTACAGTTATAAAAGTTAGTTACAAAAAAAGTGTAAAAAAAAAAAATATATATAAAATAAAAAAAAATAGTTGTCGTTTTATTGTTCTCTCTCTCTCTCTCTATTCTCTCTATTGTTCTGCTCTTTTTTACTGTATTCTATTCTGCAATGTTTTATTGTTATCATGTTTTATCCAGTTTGCTTTTCAGGTATGCAATTTTTTATACTTTACCGTTTACTGTGCTTTATTGTTAACCATTTTTTTGTCTTCAGGTACGCCATTCACGACTTTGAGTGGTTATACCAGAATGATGCCTGCAGGTTTAGGTATCATCTTGGTATCATTCTTTTCAGCCAGCGGTCGGCTTTCATGTAAAAGCAATCCTAGCGGCTAATTAGCCTCTAGACTGCTTTACAAGCCGTGGGAGGGAATGCCCCCCCCCACCGTCTTCCGTGTTTTTCTCTGGCTCTCCTGTCTCAACAGGGAACCTGAGAATGCAGCCGGTGATTCAGCCAGCTGACCATAGAGCTGATCAGAGACCAGAGTGGCTCCAAACATCTCTATGGCCTAAGAAACCGGAAGCTACGAGCATTTTATGACTTAGATTTCGCCGGATGTAAATAGCGCCATTGGGAAATTGGGGAAGCATTTTATCACACCGATCTTGGTGTGGTCAGATGCTTTGAGGGCAGAGGAGAGATCTAGGGTCTAATAGACCCCAATTTTTTCAAAAAAGAGTACCTGTCACTACCTATTGCTATCATAGGGGATATTTACATTCCCCGAGATAACAATAAAAACGATTAAAAAAAAAAAAATGAAAGGAACAGTTTAAAAATAAGATAAAAAAGCAAAAAAATAATAAAGAAAAAAAAAAAAAAAAAAAAGCACCCCTGTCGCCCCCTGCTCTCGCGCTAAGGTGAACGCAAGCGGCGGTCTGTCGTCAAACGTAAACAGCAATTGCACCATGCATGTGAGGTATCACCGCGAAGGTCAGATCGAGGGCAGTAATTTTTGCAGTAGACCTCCTCTGTAAATCTAAAGTGGTAACCTGTAAAGGCTTTTAAAGGCTTTTAAAAATGTATTTATTTTGTTGCCACTGCACATTTGTGCGCAATTTTAAAGCATGTCATGTTTGGTATCCATGTACTCGGCCTAGGTTCATCTTTTTTATTTCATCAAACATTTGGGCAATATAGTGTGTTTTAGTGCATTAAAATTTAAAAAAAGTGTGTTTTTTCCCCAAAAAATGCGTTTGAAAAATCGCTGCGCAAATACTGTGTGAAAAAAAAAAATTAAACACCCACCATTTTAATCTGTAGGGCATTTGCTTTAAAAAAATATATAATGTTTGGGGGTTCAAAGTAATTTTTTTGCAAAAAAAAAAACTTTTTCATGTAAACAATAAGTGTCAGAAAGGGCTTTGTCTTCAAGTGGTTAGAAGAGTGGGTGATGTGTGACATAAGTTTCTAAATGTTGTGCATCAAATGCCAGGACAGTTCAAAACCTCCCCAAATTACCCCATTTTGGAAAGTAGACACCCCAAGCTATTTGCTGAGAGGCATGTCGAGTCCATGGAATATTTTATATTGCGACACAAGTTGCGGGAAAGAGACAAATTTTTTTATTTTTTTTTGCACAAAGTTGTCACTAAATGATATATTGCTCAAACATGCCATGGGAATATGTGAAATTACACCCCAAAATACATTCTGCTTGCTTCTCCTGAGTACGGGGATACCACATGTGTGAGACCTTTTGGGAGCCTAGCCACGTACGGGACCCCGAAAACCAAGCACCGCCTTCAGGCTTTCTAAGGGCGTGAATTTTTGATTTCACTCTTCACTGCCTATCACAGTTTCGGAGGCCATGGAATGCCCAGGTGGCACAAAACCCCCCCAAATGACCCCATTTTGGAAAGTAGACACCCAAATCTATTTGCTGAGAGGTATAGTGAGTATTTTGCAGACCTCACTTTTTGTCACAAAGTTTTGAAAATTGAAAAAAAGAAAAAAAAATGTTTTTTCTTGTCTTTCTTCATTTTCAAAAACAAATGAGAGCTGCAAAATACTCACCATGCCTCTCAGCAAATAGCTTGGGGTGTCTACTTTCCAAAATGGGGTCATTTGGGGGGGGTTTTGTGCCACCTGGGCATTCCATGGCCTCCGAAACTGTGATAGGCAGTGAAGAGTGAAATCAAAAATTTTCACCCTTAGAAATCCTGAAGGCGGTGATTGGATTTCGGGGCTCCGTACGCGGCTAGGCTCCCAAAAAGTCCCACACATGTGGTATCTCCATACTCAGGAGAAGCAGCTAAATGTATTTTGGGGTGCAATTCCACATATGCCCATGGCCTGTGTGAGCAATATATCATTTAGTGACAACTTTGTGCAAAAAAAAAAAAAAAAAGTGTCACTTTCCCGCAACTTGTGTCAAAATATAAAATATTCCATGGACTCAATATGCCTCTCAGCAAATAGCTTGGGGTGTCTACTTTCCAAAATGGGGTCATTTGGGGGGGGTTTGTGCCACCTGGGCATTCCATGGCCTCCGAAACTGTGATAGGCAGTGAAGAGTGAAATCAAAAATTTACACCCTTAGAAATCCTGAAGGCGGTGATTGGTTTTTGGGGCCCCGTACGCGGCTAGGCTCCCAAAAAGTCCCACACATGTGGTATCCCCATACTCAGGAGAAGCAGCTGAATGTATTTTGGGGTGCAATTCCACATAGGCCCATGGCCTGTGTGAGCAATATATCATTTAGTGACAACTTTCTGTAAATATTTTTTTTTTTTTTGTCATTATTCAATCACTTGGGACAAAAAAAATAAATATTCAATGGGTTCAACATGCCTCTCAGCAATTTCCTTGGGGTGTCTACTTTCCAAAATGGGGTCATTTGGGGGGGTTTTGTACTGCCCTGCCATTTTAGCACCTCAAGAAATGACATAGGCAGTCATAAACTAAAAGCTGTGTAAATTCCAGAAAATGTACCCTAGCTTGTAGACGCTATAACTTTTGCGCAAACCAATAAATATACGCTTATTGACATTTTTTTTACCAAAGACATGTGGCCGAATACATTTTGGCCTAAATGTATGACTAAAATTTAGTTTATTGGATTTTTTTATAACAAAAAGTAGAAAATATCATTTTTTTTCAAAATTTTCGGTCTTTTTCCGTTTATAGCGCAAAAAATAAAAACCGCAGAGGTGATCAAATACCATCAAAAGAAAGCTCTATTTGTGGGAAGAAAAGGACGTTTGGGTACAGCATTGCATGCAGTTAAAGCGACGCAGTGCCAAATTGGAAAAAGACCTCTGGTCCTTAGGCAGCATAATGGTCCGGGGCTCAAGTGGTTAACGTGGCTAAACTGACAATGCCCGTGTGAAAGGGGCCTTAGTCATCCAGGATTTTGCAGAGGACTTTTTTTTTTAGAACAAATTCTTAATTTAAAAAGAAAACAGAAAGCCGATTCTGTTATTGCTGGGTGATCTGAACAGGTCGCCCTTGCTATTATTGATGCTGTGTTTCTTGGTTGTTTAGGGCCTTTCTTGGGGCCACTTCATGTATATATCCTTCTAATGTGTTTAACTGCTCTGTGGATTCTGGATACTTTAATTTAATTATATATATATATATATATATATATATATATATATATATATATATATATACACATACATACATACATACATACATACATACATACACACACACACACATATAAATGGCGGCAAGGCGGCTCTGCTGCGCAGGATCACGTACTAGGTACCAGATGCTGCACTTCCTGAGATTAGACAAAGCGGGAGCTGATTGGCGGGTACGGCAGACTCGATGTCTGCTGGCACCTGCCAATGCTTTGGTACACAGGCAGAACAGAGGTCTGCCTATGTAAACAAGGCAGATCACCATTCTGTCACTACAGAAGGCATAGATCCCATGTCTCTGCTAAGCAGGGGCACTGATCCATGCCTTCTCCTAGAACAAGCACCTCCCACACAGTAGTAAAGCACTGGTCAGTCACACATTTAACCCTTTAATCGCTCCTGATGTTAACCCCTCCACAGCCAGTGTCATTAGTACAGTGACAGTGCATATTTTTTAGCACTGATCACTGTATTAGTGTCACTGGTCCCCAAAAAGTGTCAGTTAGTGTCCTGACTGTCCACCGCAATATCGCAGTCCCACTATAGATCGCTGAGCGCTGCCATTACTAGTAAATAAATAAATAAATAAATGAATGAAAATATCCCATAGTTTTGAGATGCTTTAACTTTTGCGCAAACCAATCAATATACGCTTATTGGTATTTTTACACCGAAAATATGTAGCAGAAAACACATTGGCCTACATTGATAAAGAAATTAGATTTTTTAATTATTTATTACTGGATATGTTTTATAGCAGAAATTAAAAAATATTGTTTTATTTTCCAAAATTGTCTGTCTTTGTGGGGAAAAAAAAAAGGACATCAAGTACAGTGTCACACGACTGCGCAATTGTCAGTTAAAATGCAGTGCCGTATCGCAAAAAATTGGCCTGGTAATTGGGGGGGGTAAATATTCTGGAGGTCAAGTAGTTAAATAAAGAATTTGTAAAAAACAAAAAAACTGTTGGACACTCATACAGATGTAAAGATACCAAATGCATATTTGAAAGTCTGCAGGTTTACAGCCTGAGCATGCCAGGTCAGTAATCTTTGTGCGATAAGTCAGGCCACCTGTCTGTGAACCTACATAAGCAAACACTTCATTTGAAATAGTAATGAAGACCTTTGTTGTGACTGTTCTTGTTTTTCTTTTACCAGAGGCACTAAACAGACTGTAATCATGGAAGGGGGGCTGGAGGAAAGAATTGAAGATTAAATATGAGATAGTCTTTTTTACCTCTCCAAGGGAGGACTCGGCCTGGCTGGATTCACTACCACAGATCCGTTGACAGTTTACCTGGTTTGTACTGTGAGATCCCTCACTGTTTGCTCACCATAGCCTTGGCCCAAGTCTGAGATAACACACGTATTCCCACATGGATGACTTACTTCGTTGCACAGGTTATGCCCAGTTCAATCCATGGTGTGGGCAGACTTGGGAGAAGACGCTTACTACCCCTTCCAGGGAATTTCTAAGATAATGCCCCTGCCAAAAAACTTGGTCAGGAGACCGTTGAAATATGAAGTTCCTTTATACTTGCTTGCTTTCTTGAAGGGTGTTGGGAAACTTTTGTTCGGTATCTTCACCCAAAGATGGATCGACTTTACTGTGGGGTCGCACTATGGGATATTTCCCTTCATCTGACTTTCTAAGTCCCCACAGCCTGCTGTATCACAAGCGGAGCTCTCAAGTTTGTAAGTCGCTTGAAATGCTGCTTTCCCCCCCCCGTGTGAAGTCTCGGGTGGGTGAGTTTGCCTCTTCCACGGACCCCCTGTTGCAGCCGGCGAGCTGAATAAGTTTGGGATTGAAACCCGTCTCAGTTTAGGGGGGTTGGGTGGGGTGGGGGGTGATTTTAAGTTCCCTTATTGGGGCTATTTTCATCTACTCTAGTTATTGGTATCCTTTATCTGTTTTTAGTTTGGTTTTGTTTTTGTTTGTTATTTGTACCAAAATAATTGACTCATCAGCATTGCACTGTCTACATTTGTGTCCAGTTCGGGTCCCGGGGTCTGGTCCGAGAGCCGTGAATTCCATTGATCCTAACATTCCTAACACTCCCGGTGGTCATGTCCTCACTTAACATCATCTCCTGGAACACCAGGGGACTGAATTCCCCCGTTAAGTGCTCCCTGGTGTTCCAATTCATTAAATCTTACAACCCACATATATGTGTGCTCCAGGAAACCCACCTAACAGGACGTAGGGTTCTGGCCCTTAAAAAACCATGGGTGGGACACCACTACCACTCCACGCACTCCACATTCTCTAGGGGTGTAACTATACTGGTATTGAAGTCACTTCCTTTTCGGCTCTTGGATTTGGCCCTGGACCCCGATGGACGGTACGTTATTATTCACGCTAAGATATAGTCTCTAACGTGGACTATTGTGGGCTTACAGTTGCCTCCCCCGGCTTCCTTGCTGGTGCTCAATCAGATCACCGGTAAGATAGCCGACTTTGCCTCTGATAACAATGTCATATTGGGGGATTTTAATCTGGTCCCTGACCCGAATTTAGACAGACTAACTCTTGCGGGACATCATTGCCCTGGGTTGGCTGAGTGGGCGGATACCTAATGGCCTGACGGATGTCTGGAGGTGGCGTCACCCCCAATCTAGGGCATACACATGCCACTCGGCCTCTCACAGAACGTTTTCCCGCATAGACTTGGTCTTTGCAGGGAGCCAGGTCCTCCCACGGGTCACAGACATACAAATATTGCCTTGGGGAATTTCCGATCATGCACCTTTATTGTTGTCTTTGGATCTCTCCCTAGGCTCAGTAGAAAGGATATGGAGGCTCTCCAGATTTTGGATTTCAGACACCGCAGTAGACTCCCAATTTAGAACGGAAATGCTTGACTTTTGGGCTGTAAATGTGGGCTTGGCTGACTCCCCAGTGGTGTGGGATGCCTTTAAAGCCACGACGAGGGGACATTACCAGACCATCATTGCCAGAGTCCGACGGGAGCGTAGGGCAGATTTGGTGAAGGCTGAGCGGGAGGCGAGTAGTGCGGAGGCTCTTTTTTTTCGTACCCGAGATCCTGCGCACTATTCGCACCTACAACTAATGACAAAGGAGGTGGTTCGTCTTCGTACTTCTCTTACTCAGAAGAAAATGTTGGCTCAATCCCAACGGATTTTTGAGCAGGGAGAGCGGTCAGGCCGTTTGTTGGCCTGGCTCTCTAGGGAACAGGCGGGCGGGATGAGCATCTCACATATTAGGGACTCCTCGGGCCAGCTGATCCACACACCGGAAGGGATCAATTGTTGCTTTGCGGAGTTCTACGAATCCCTCTATAGGTCCAGGGTAGACTATAGAGGGGAGGATCTGGGGGCATACCTAGACGACATTGACATCCCAACCCTTACAGTAACGTATCACGACAAACTTGACGCTCCAATTACGTCCTTGGAGATACTACGGGCACTTAAATCAATGCAGACAGGGAAAACTCCGGGACCCGATGGCATCCCTGTGGAGTTTTATAAACAATATGCTACAGAACTAGTTGACAAACTACAGGTCCTCTTCTGACTCATTGCGCCTTGGGAAGCTCCCGGACACAATGAGCGAGGCGATCATTGTAGTGATCCCCAAGCCAGGGAAAGACCCCATGTTGTGCTCCTCGTACTGCCCTATATCCCTTCTGAACGGGGATGCAAAAGTACTGGCAAAAGTATTGGCCAATAGGCTTAACCTGGTAATTGCCGCTCTCATCCATAGGGATCAAACAGGCTTCATGCCCGGCAGAGGAACTGACATTAATATCAGACGCCTCCATACTCACATAGACAGGGCAGACGAGGTGACTAACGGGACGGTAGCCTCACTCGACGCGGAGAAGGCTTTTGACTCCATCGAGTGGGGCTACCTATGGGAAGTGCTCTAGCGATTCGGGTTCGGCCCGGGTTTCACGAACTGGCTCCGCATGCTGTACCATGGCCCCTCAGCTAGAATACGTACCAATGGATGCCTCTCGGGGAAGTTCCAATTGTCTCGTGGCACGCGACAGGGATGTCCCCTTTCCCCGGGTCTATTTGCTCTGGCGATGGAGCCCCTGGCTATATTGTTGAGGGCCGCCCCCGGGGTAAGGGGACTTCAGGTAGGACCCATTGAGGAGAAGTTATCGCTGTGTGCGGACGATGCTCTCCTTTATTTAGCGGATGCATCGTCCTCTTTGCGGACTGCACTCACTCTGATTAATCGATTTGGTGGGTATTCGGGGATTCGCATTAATTGGGACAAGTCGGTCCTATTCCCGCTCCATCCCTCGACCCCTAGGATACCACACCCGCAGCTTAAATGGGTAGATGATTTCAAATACCTGGGGATAAAAATTTGCGGTAAAATTCAAGACTACATGGACAACAATCTGCGTCCACTTATGACACAGCTTACGGCTAGGTGCACTGCTTAGCGTTCCCTTCCATTGACCCCTGTTGGCAGAGTCAACTTGCTAAAAATGATTTACCTTCCCAAATATCTATATTTCTTTCGCAATACGCCCATACCCATCCCGAGAACTTTCTTCCGGAGGCTGGAGAGCCTGCTGATACATTTTGTCTGGGCTGGGAGGCCACCCAGGGTGGCCAAGCAGATCTTATATCTCCCAATTTCGGGGGGGGGGGGGGGGGATTGGCACTACCGAATTTTCAAATCTACTACTGGGCTGCAGTTCTGGTCACGATTCGGTGGTGGTTCTCCCAGCCCACGCAAAACCCGGCGGTCACTCTGGAGGCAGCCATTCTGGGTTCCTTTGCTGCCTTGAGCAATCTCAGGGCCAGTTTGTCCATGACAACCCCGATGCGAACCACTGTAAGGGTTTGGCAGGAGGCTAGGAAAATATATGGGAAGCCCAATTACATTTCACCTCACATGCCCCTGTGGGGTAACCCTATGCTCCCACATTTTTACACTTTACCGTACCCCTCTCTCTGGGCAAAAAAGGGAATTCTTACATTAAAGCATATAGTTAAGGATGGCAGGCTCATGACTTTCCAAACCCTTAGACAATCCTTTGCTATTCCGGCCTCCTTCCAATTCAGATACTGGCAGCTGAAGCACGCCTTTGAGGCTCAGTTTCCTACCCCTCCTATTCTGGAACCAGACTCTATTGAAAGGCTCTTGACTTCCAGCGTGATGGGGAAGCCCCTCTCTACACTATACCTATACCTGACAGTGGAGTACGATGCCAAACTAACTAAAACCTGGTAAAAGTGGAGGGTTGATATTCCCTCTTTGGAAGAGGAGGAATGGAAGGAGTGTTTAATAACCTACATTCCTTCCATGATAGCTGCAAAGGATAGGTTCATACAATTCAAGTTCCTACACAGGGCGTATTTTACCCCACAGAGGTTGGCACGCATCTACCCTCAGAGAGATCCCAATTGTCAGAGATGCAGACAGGAATTGGGTACTTTCTGGCATATGGTCTGGTCTTGTCCCAGTCTCCGACTCTTTTGGTCTGCAGTGGCATCCACACTGAGCAATGTCATAGGATCAAACTTACAGGTGGGCCCCCAAATACTATTGCTCAGTCATCTGGAGGATGTTGAGGGTGATAGGTATAGCAAATTGTGTCTAACCTTTGCATTGTACTATGCTAGGCGGGAAATTCTACTGCGATGGAAAATGGTAGAGCCTCCTACCCTGGCCTCGTGGATAAGGTCGGTGAATAAGGTACTCCCTCTGTATAGATTGACGTATGAAAGTAGGCAATGCCCGGGGAAGCTTGATAAAATCTGGTCGTCCTGGGTCGACGCCTCCGGAGACCCTGAACCCCCTACCCCATAAGCAGGACGTGAAACATAATGGAGGACATCCTACATCTCACGTCTATTCTTCTTATGCCCGTTTCCCTTTATCCCATTCCTTCTCCTCCTTTCCTCCCCCCCTCCCTCCCCTTCCTCCTTTTTTCCCCTCCCCTCCTCCCTCCTTCCCTCTTCCTTTCTTCTCTCTTCCCCTCCCCCCCACTCCCCCCCCCCCCCCGCTGTCCTTACCAGGTTTGGTCGAATATTGGACTATTCACTTTATAATATCTAAATATGAATGATGATTTGAGCCTTCAGAGATATGGTTAAGTGAAACTTCTGACGTTTGCACATCTGGAATATCTGATAAATAATGGCTATTGTTTAATTGTTTAGGGTAAATCTAACTGTCTTTATTCTCACCGCAATGACTGTACTAAATTCTTGTATTGTAATGCTGATTTGTTAAATAAAATTTTCTGTTAAAAAAAATATATGAGATAGTCATGTTGAGGTGGGGGGATGGGTAGGGAAAAAGGAAGGAAGGAAGAAAGATGTCAGTGGGCGGGGAGCTCGAGGACGCTGCATTGCTGGAGCTGAAGGGAGTATTGTTCCACTTTAAATAAAATCTGAGCCTACTCACTGTATACACAGTGCACATATACCACAGTGCTTGTACCTACACTCTCAGTAGTGCAGAACACACCAAGTGCATTGCTCAGGAGTGAGTAACACACAGGCCACTGCGTAAAATACAACAAAAAATGACCCCTTCCTGCCACCACAATATCCCCCTGATCACAACCAACAGACCTAAACTCCCCCCCCAGTACAGTTCTTACCCCACTGCCCTAATAACCCCCTCCCAGCCCAACACCTCAGTACAGACCCCCTTCCCAGCATAAGCCCTCAGACAGATACCCCTCAGTACAGACCCCCCCCCAGTGCAGATCCCCCTCAAGACAAACCCCCCTCAGTAGGGAATCCTTTCCCATTATAGACCCGCCTCAGTATAGGCCCCAAGTAAACACCCCCGACGTACAGATCCTTCTCCTCAGTACAGATTCCCTACCTCAGTACTCAGTACCAATTCCTGCAGTACAGACCCTACTCCCTTCCCAGTACAGACTCTTTCAGTGCACATTCCCCCTCAGTACAAACCCATACTTTCTAATCATTCCAGATTTAGCAGCAGAACTGCCCTGAAATTTTAAATAGGCCTGGAACGAGTGCACTAGCGCGGGCACCTGCTCCATGTCTTTTGTGGGGTAACAGGGTCCCAGACACTATAATCCCTCTTCAATGGCAGCTGGCATCACCACCACCCACATCCCTGTGACAATAGCAGAGCTGGCGGAAGCCTCCTCTAGGCTCCTCTTTGAATTTGATGTTATCAAGGACAGGAGGAAGAACCGGAGGTGTCCCTCTGCATTTGTTGCACTGATCTGAGGTCTGTAAGTGCTTTAATAGAGATGGAGAATTGATCACAAAGGGGGTGGGGGTGGGGGTGGGGGGTGGGGGAGGGGAGAGGTAACAAAGATGTATGCTGCATGGAGTGATTTGGGGGAGGGTGGGATTCAAGGATATGTGCTGGGGGGTTGGGGGTGTCAAATATGTACTAGAAATGGGGGAGAGTATTGTGTATGGGGGAGGGTTTGTGCTGGAAGGGGGGATTTGGGTGGAAAGATTTGTGGCAAAGAGGAAAGAGCATTTGTGCTGGTAGGGGGAATTTGGTAAAGGAGAATCTGTGCTGGAGAGAATTGGGGGTGCTGGGGGGAGAGGGTTTGTGCTAGACGTGAGAGGTTTTGTGTTGGGAGGATTTAGGGGGGATTTGTGCCGGGAGGGGAGATGGGAGGGAAGAGGGAGTTGTGCTTGGGGGATTTGAAGGGAGAAATTGGGGGGGGGGGGTTTGTAGGTGGAATAAGATTTGTGCTGGCGAGTTTGAGGGGGTTGTACTGGGAGTAGGGATTTGGGGGAAAAGATTTGTGCTAAAAGTGGGGAAAGGATTTGTGTAGTAAGAAGGGATTGAGCGGCAATTTGTGGTAGGAGGGGGCAGTTGGATTCAGAAAGGAAATAGGGGGCGGGATGGTGGGTGTGCCTTGGTGAGGAGGAGGTTGTGCTGGGAGAGGGAATTGTGAGGGGAGGATTTGTGCTAGAAGAGGGGAGATGACTTGTGATGGGAGGGGGGATTTGGAGGAAAAGGGGTGTGTGCTATGGAAGAAGTTTTGTGCTGGGAGTGGGGATTTTGGGGAGAGGACTTGTGCTAGAAGTGCTTAAAGGATTTATGCTGGGATGGGGAGGATTTGTTCTAAAAGGGGGATTGTGCTTTTTGGGGAGGGGAGAAGTTTTGCTGAGAGGAGGAATTTGGGGGGGGGGATTTGTGGTGCTGGAAGGAAGAAGTGGGGGGGGGATTTGTGCTGCAGGGATGTGGAGAGGGAAATTGGGGGGGGGGTTGTATTGGAATAGAGGGTTGTGCTGGGAGAGAGGATTTGGGGGGTTAAAGAGAATTTGTGCGGAGAAGGAGGATTTGTCCTGAAGGAGGGATTTGGATGAGAAAAAGATTTGTGCTGGAAGGGGCATTAAGGAGGGAGTGAGTGGGAATTTTTGATGAAAGGGTAAAGTGGGGAGAGTATTGAGTCCAGGGGGAATTTTGCACTCTCCTAACCTCTACACTTTGTGTTACACACCCCTGACTCCTGTACTTTTTTTGTTTGGTGTATTCCTAAACCCTGAACTAACCACAGCACTCTGTGCATTATGTAATCCTGACCCTGCAATACAAAATCGTAGGACAAGTCATATAAGTGTGAAAGGGGCCTTAGTCTGACCACAGATTTTCTATTGGATTGAGGTCTGGGCTTTGACTAGGCCATTCCAACACATTTACATGTTTCCCCTAAACCACTCAAATGTTGCTTTAGCAGTGCATTTGTGGTCATTGTCCTCCGTCCTAGCCTCAAATCACACACAGAGTGGTACAGGCTTTGCTCAAGAATATCCCTGTATTTAGCACCATCCGTCTTTCCCTCAACTCTGACCAGTTTCCCAGTCCCAACTGCTGAAAAACATCCCCACAGCATGATGCTGCCACCACCATGTTTCACTGTGGGGATGGTGTTCTTTGGGTGATGTGATGTGTTGGGTTTGCGCCAGACATAGCGTTTTCTTTAACCACTTGACGACCGCCTCACGCCGATGTACGTCGGCAAAGCGGCACAGACAGGCAAAATCACGTACATGGTACGTGATTTGCCTTCCGCGGGTGGGGGGTCCGATCGGACCCCCCCCCCCCGCCGCCCGAGGCGGTCCCGTTTTGTCCCCCGGCGATCGGAGACGAGGGGGAGGCCATCCGTTCGTGGCCCCCCCCTCGCGATCGCCGCCGGCCAATGGGAACACTCCTTTGCTGCTGTATGCTAAACAGCAGCAAAGGAAATGATGTCATCTCCCCTCGGGTCGGTAGTTTCCGTTCCGGCCCGAGGAGAGACGACATGTGAGTGACTGCACCAACACACACACACACACAGTAGAACATGCCAGGCACACATTACACCCCGATCCCCCCCCCCCGATCGCCCCCCGATCCCCCCCCGATCACCCCCCCCCCCCTGTCACAAACTGACACCAGCAGTTTTTTTTTTTTCTGATTACTGCATAGTGTCAGTTTGTGACAGTTACTGTGTTAGCACAGTTACTGTTACCCCCCTGTAGGTCTAGGGTACCCCCCTAACCCCCCTAATAAAGTTTTAACCCCTTGATCACCCCCCGTCACCAGTGTCACTAAGCGATCATTTTTCTGATCGCTGTATTAGTGTCGCTGGTGACGCTAGTTAGGGAGGTAAATATTTAGGTTCGCCGTCAGCGTTTTATAGCGTCAGGGACCCCCATATACTACCTAATAAATGTTTTAACCCCTTGATTGCCCCCTAGTTAACCCTTTCACCACTGATCACCGTATAACCGTTACGGTTGACGCTGGTTAGTTTGTTTATTTTTTATAGTGTCAGGGCACCCGCCGTTTATTACCGAATAAAGGTTTAGCCCCCTAATCGCCCGGCGGTGATATGCGTCGCCCCAGGCAGCGTCAGATTAGCGCCAGTACCGCTAACACCCACGCACGCAGCATGCGCCTCCCTTAGTGGTATAGTATCTGATCGGATCAATATCTGATCCGATCAGATCTATACTAGCGTCCCCAGCAGTTTAGGGTTCCCAAAAACGCAGTGTTAGCGGGATCAGCCCAGATACCTGCTAGCACCTGCGTTTTGCGCCTCCGCCCGGCCCAGCCCACCCAAGTGCAGTATCGATCGATCACTGTCACTTACAAAACACTAAACGCATAACTGCAGCGTTCGCAGAGTCAGGCCTGATCCCTGCGATCGCTAACAGTTTTTTTGGTAGCATTTTGGTGAACTGGCAAGCACCAGCCCCAGGCAGCGTCAGGTTAGCGCCAGTACCGCTAACACCCACGCACGCACCGTACACCTCCCTTAGTGGTATAGTATCTGATCGGATCAATATCTGATCCGATCAGATCTATACTAGCGTCACCAGCAGTTTAGGGTTCCCAAAAACGCAGTGTTAGCGGGATCAGCCCAGATACCTGCTAGCACCTGCGTTTTGCCCCTCCGCCCGGCCCAGCCCACCCAAGTGCAGTATCGATCGATCACTGTCACTTACAAAACTCTAAACGCATAACTGCAGCGTTCGCAGAGTCAGGCCTGATCCCTGCGATCGCTAACAGTTTTTTTGGTAGCGTTTTGGGGAACTGGCAAGCGCCAGCGGCATAGTACACCCCGGTCGTAGCCAAACCAGCACTGCAGTAACACTTGGTGACGTGGCGAGTCCCATAAGTGCAGTTCAAGCTGGTGAGGTGGCAAGCACAAGTAGTGTCCCGTTGACACCAAAAAGACAAACACAGGCCCGTCGTGCCCATAATGCCCTTCCTGCTGCATTCGCCAATCCTAATTGGGAACCCACCGCTTCTGCAGCGCCCGTACTTCCCCCATTCACATCCCCAACCAAATGCAGTCGGCTGCATGAGAGGCATTTTTATGTCCTCCCGAGTACCCCTACCCAGCGAACCCCCCAAAAAAGATGTTGTGTCTGCAGCAAGCGCGGATATAGGCGTGACACCCGCTATTATTGTCCCTCCTGTCCTGACAATCATGGTCTTTGCATTGGTGAATGTTTTGAACGCTACCATGCACTAGTTGAGTATTAGCGTAGCGTACAGCATTGCACAGACTAGGCACACTTTCACAGGGTCTCCCAAGATGCCATCGCATTTTGAGAGACCCGAACCTGGAACCGGTTACAGTTATAAAAGTTAGTTACAAAAAAAAGTGTAAAAAAAAAAAAATATATAAAATAAAAAAAAATAGTTGTCGTTTTATTGTTCTCTCTCTCTCTATTCTCTCTCTCTATTGTTCTGCTCTTTTTTTACTGTATTCTATTCTGCAATGTTTTATTGTTATTGTTATTGTTATTATGTTTTATCATGTTTGTTTTTCAGGTATGTAATTATTTATACTTTACTGTTTACTGTGCTTTATTGTTAACCATTGTTAACCATTTTTTTGTCTTCAGGTACGCCATTCACGACTTTGAGTGGTTATACCAGAATGATGCCTGCAGGTTTAGGTATCATCTTGGTATCATTCTTTTCAGCCAGCGGTCGGCTTTCATGTAAAAGCAATCCTAGCGGCTAATTAGCCTCTAGACTGCTTTTACAAGCCGTGGGAGGGAATGCCCCCCCCCCACCGTCTTTCGTGTTTTTCTCTGGCTCTCCTGTCTCAACAGGGAACCTGAGAATGCAGCCGGTGATTCAGCCAGCTGACCATAGAGCTGATCAGAGACCAGAGTGGCTCCAAACATCTCTATGGCCTAAGAAACCGGAAGCTACGAGCATTTCATGACTTAGATTTCGCCGGATGTAAATAGTGTCATTGGGAAATTGGGGAAGAATTTTATCACACCGATCTTGGTGTGGTCAGATGCTTTGAGGGCAGAGGAGAGATCTAGGGTCTAATAGACCCCAATTTTTTCAAAAAAGAGTACCTGTCACTACCTATTGCTATCATAGGGGATATTTACATCCCCCAAGATAACAATAAAAATGATTAAAAAAAAAAAAATATGAAAGGAACAGTTTAAAAGTGGGGTCATTTTGGGGGGTTTTGTGCCACCTGGGCATTCCATGGCCTCCGAAACTGTGATAGGCAGTGAAGAGTGAAATCAAAAATTTACACTCTTAGAAATCCTGAAGGCGGTGATTGGTTTTCGGGGCCCCATACGCGGCTAGGCTCCCAAAAAGTCCCACACTTTGGTGGTGGTGTCCCCATACTCAGGAGAAGCAGCTGAATGTATTTTGGGGTGCAATTCCACATAGGCCCATGGCCTGTGTGAGCAATATATCATTTAGTGACAACTTTTTGTAAACATTTTTTTTTTTTTGTCATTTTTCAATCACTTGGGACAAAAAAAATAAATATTCAATGGGTTCAACATGCCTCTCAGCAATTTCCTTGGGGTGTCTACTTTCCAAAATGGGGTCATTTGGGGGGGTTTTGTACTGCCCTGCCATTTTAGCACCTCAAGAAATGACATAGGCAGTCATAAACTAAAAGCTGTGTAAATTACAGAAAATGTACCCTAGTTTGTAGACGCTATAACTTTTGCGCAAACCAATAAATATACGCTTATTGACATTTTTTTTTACCAAAGACATGTGGCCGAATACATTTTGGCCTAAATGTATGACTAAAATGTAGTTTATTGGATTTTTTTTATAACAAAAATAGAAAATATCATTTTTTTTCAAAATTTTCGGTCTTTTTCCGTTTATAGCGCAAAAAATAAAAACCGCAGAGGTGATCAAATACCATCAAAAGAAAGCTCTATTTGTGGGAAGAAAAGGACACAAATTTCGTTTGGGTACAGCATTGCATGACCGCGCAATTAGCAGTTAAAGCTACGCAGTGCCAAATTGGAAAAAGACCTCTGGTCCTTAGGCAGCATAATGGTCCGGGGCTCAAGTGGTTAATGGACAAAATGTTCATCAGACCAGAGCACCTTCCTCCATACATTTTGGGAGTCTCCCACATGCCTTTTCGCAAACTCAAAACGTGCCATTTTGTTTTTTGCTGAAAGTAATGGCTTTATTCTGGCCACTCTGCCATGAAGCCCAACTCTATGGAGCGTACGGCTTATTGTCATCCTATGTACTGATACTCCAGTCTCTGCTGTGGAACTCTGCAGCTCCTCCAGGGTTACCTTGGGTCTCTGTGCTGCCTCTCTGATTAATGCCCTCCTTGCCCGGTCCATGAGTTTTGGTGTGTGGCCGTCTCTTGGCAGGTTTGCTGTTGTGCTATGTTGTTTCCATTTGGTTATAACAGATTTGATGATGCTCCTAGGGATTATCAAAGATTTTGATATTTTTTATTATAACCTAACCCTGACTTGTACTTCTCAACAACATTGTCCCTTACTTGTTTGAGAGTTCCTTGGTCTTCATGGTAGTGTTTTCTTAGTGGTGCCTCTTGCTTAGGTGTTTCAGCCTCTGGGGCCTTTCAAAAGGGTGTGTATATGTAATGACAGATAATGTGACACTTGATTGCGCACAGGTGGACATCATTTCACTAATTATGTGACTTCTGAAGATAATTGGTTGCACCAGAGCTTTTTATGGGCTTCATAACAAAGGGGGTGAATACATACGCACATACCTATTATCAGTTTTTTTATTTCTGAAAAAATAGTTTTATGTATATATTTTTCTAATTTTACTTCACCAACTTAGACTATTGTGTTCTGATCCATCACATATATTTCAGATTAAAAAAACATTGAACTAAAGGCTGTAATGTACCAAAATAAGTAAAAAGCCAAGGGGGTGAATACTTTTGCAAGGAACTGTAGATTGTGCTGAGGTTTATATGTGTCAGTGAGACTCTTGCTTGTGACACAGCACACAAAGTATATCTTCTAGGTACAAAGATGCCTGGGTTTTGTTTAAATATGCCCTTTAAATCCCTCCCATTGCTAAAAGTTTGTCAACATCCACTTTTTGCCATGGCACGCTACATACACCACAGGTTACTATATTCCTGAATTATCCATTATTCTTATGTTCTAAAGTTGGGAGGTATGCAAACCTCCTTCCAGCGGGCGGACTCCCAATGCAACTCCCCTCTCTATTTCCCAGATGCAGGAGCAGTTCAGTGTGAGGGAAGTCCTCCCCTCAGCTTTGGCATGTGACCAAAGCCAAGGAGGAGCCTACCCTAGGTCTGAACTGCTGCTGTGAGACAGGCAGATACAGGGTTCCAGTGCTATTAATATCATAGGCATTCTTGTTTGCCATGATATCTTCTGATGACTTTGTATTCCTCTCTCTTGAATTAATAAAAACGATTTAACAGAAAATATCATAGGCACTGCAGCTCCAAGCACAAAAATTGCAAAAAAATGTCAGCTGGCCCTCTGGTCAGCACCCCATAGCACCTGCTGTGGCAGGGGCGGATCCAGAGCCTAGTCTCGGGAGGGGCACTGGCAGAAAATATGTTTTTTTTTTTGCGGGAAAGTTATCGGGGCAGTGGCTGGTGTTAGCGCTTTCATCATCACGGCACCATGGTTGTTATGGTGTCAGGATGATTGAAGAGCATTATTTCTACTATTACATTGTAATATAAAATGAAATGGTTCAACTCACCATAATGCAGAATCAGTGGGAGCCCTGAGCGTGTCACTTGTCACGTCCCTGCCACCGGATGCTGATTATGACTTGCCACATCACCTGCCACACGTTGCGGATTGTCACTTGCCACATGTTGCGGATTGTCACTTGCCACACGTTGCGGATTGTCACTTGCCACGTCACCTGCCACATGTTGCAGATTGTCATTGGCCTGCTAAGATGCAGATTGTCACTTGCCAGAGGGAAGGCAGGCAGCAAAGAGATGATGTAATCTCTCTGCTGCCCGCGGCTGCACAGTGAGGGCCGAACTGCAGTGATGCAGGGCGGGCGGTGAGAGATGATATCATCTCTCTGCTGCCCGCCCGCTGGCTCTCTGACTGGCCAGCACCTCCACACTCATGCCGACTGGCCTGCCCACTTATTCGATGATTTCCCTGCCCGCCCGCACACTTACCTACTAACCCCCCTTTACTCATCCGCCGACCTTCAGTGCCCGCTCAGGCGCTCACTCACCTGCCAACCCCGCTGACTGGCCAGCACCTCTGCTCACCTGCCAACCGGTCCGCCCGCACACTCACCTGCTGACCTCCCCTCACTCATCTGCCGACCTGCCTGCTCAGGAGCAGTGGCGTAGCGTGGGTTGTCAGCACCTGGGGCAAGGCAAGTAATTTGCGCCCCCTAACCTGTGGACTTTTAGCACTCCCCGAGTCCCTTCAAATACAATAGTACTGACCTACCTGATTCCTATACTGACCATTACACTAACCTACTTGATTTCAACACTGACCAACCTGATTCCTTTACACACTACACTGACCACTATACTATACTGAGAACTACACTGACCACTATACTATACTGTCCACTACACTGACCACTATACTATACTGTCCACTACACTGACCACTATACTATACTGAGAACTACACTGACCACTATACTATACTGAGAACTACACTGACCACTATACTATACTGTCCACTACACTGACCACTATACTATACTGTCCACTACACTGACCACTATACTATACTGTCCACTACACTGACCACTATACTATACTGTCCACTACACTGACCACTATACTATACTGTCCACTACACTGACCACTATACTATACTGTCCACTACACTGACCACTATACTATACTGAGAACTACACTGACCACTATACTATACTGTCCACTACACTGACCACTATACTATACTGTCCACTACACTGACCACTATACTATACTGAGAACTACACTGACCACTATACTATACTGTCCACTACACTGACCACTATACTATACTGTCCACTACACTGACCACTATACTATACTGTCCACTACACTGACCACTATACTATACTGAGAACTACACTGACCACTATACTATTCTGAGAACAACACTGACCACTATACTATACTGTCCACTACACTGAGAACTACACTGACCTCTACACTATCCACTACACTACACTGTCCACCACACTATACTGTCCACTACACTACACTGACCACTATACTATGCTGTCCACTACACTGAGAACTACACTGACCACTATACTGTCCACTACACTGACCACCATACTATAATGTCCACTACACTATACTGACCACTACACTAACTGACCACCATACTACACTAACTGACCACTATACTACACTAACTGACCACTATACTACACTAACTGACCACCATTCTACACTAACTGACCACCATACTACACTAACTGACCACCATACTACACTAACTGACCACCATAATACACTAACTGACCACTATACTACACTAACTGACCACTATACTAAACTAACTGACCACCATACTACACTAACTGACCACCATACTACACTAACTGACCACCATACTACACTAACTGACCACTATACTACACTGACCTTTATACTACACTAACTGACCATTATACTACACTAACTGACCACCATACTACACTAACTGACCCCCATACTGCACTAACTGACTTTCTCTCTCCCCCCCGGGGGCCAGTAAAACGACTGTCACGAGGGAGTCTCACTCACCTTCGTGTCTGGCTGGCCTGCATTAGTCCAGAGGAGGAGAAGACAGTGGCGGCTCACATTGCTTCTCTCCCCCGCACTGTAGCTGCCATGTTCAGTGTCCGGCGCAGCGCACTGTGATTGGGCGTATGGGGGTCATGTGCGGAGGCGGGACTTCAGGAGCAATCATGGACAGGCCAGCTCTACGCCTCACGTGACCCCCATACGCCCAATCACAGGGCGCCGGACACTGAACATGGCGGCCGGAGCCCGGAGACACAGGATGTTAAAATTAGGAGGAGGCAGCCAGTGACACATACTGGCGCCCCCCTAAATGTCGCGCCCAGGGCCACGGCACCCCCCACGCTACGCCACTGCTCAGGAGCTCACTCACCTGCCAACTCCCACTGACTGGCCCACCCGCACACTCGTCCCTGAGCCCTGACTGGCCTGTCCATCAATAATTTCTCGGAGGGGGCATTTGCCCCGTTGCCCCCCCTTGGATCCGCCCCTGTGCTGTGGACAGCACACCTCTAAGTACACCACTGTATTAGTGAAAAAGGAGAATTCTCTGTCTGACTTGTCCTGTCCCCTCAAAGGAGGGATCTCCACCAACCTTGAGCTCAGCTCCGGTGTCCCCTGCTTTCTCTTGCTGGTTTTCCAAACTGAATGTGAGACACTCCATTTGCTGGATCTCACCAATTCTGGCACAACACTGTGTTGGGGACATAGGGGAACTGCATGCCACCAACTTTTTGTAATTGCCTTCACCAAGTGTTAGCCTGATTGCACTGCGCTGGCTTTTGTGTGAGTTGACGCCCCTTACTACTGCACCGGGCCCCACACTGGAAGGACAACATCCTTTTCATTTTCATCTGCCAGTGACACCTGTCCCAGCACAGACCACAACGTCATTTTAAGAAAAATAGTGCGAAACATTGTTTTTTCTCTACCAGTTACACTTTACACTTAATCTTCATCTCAGTGGCGGCTGGTGGTAAATTTTTTAGGGGGGTGGCAAACAGTGCACCCACAGCCACCCCCCCTCCTGGTCATTTGAACGGTCACAAACCTGGCACTTACCCCTTCTATGGTGCGGGCAGCGCTTCCCTCCGGGTGGCAGCTTCCCCTGTGTCTCCTCAGCATCATGGCAGATTCGGCCGTGCGTCTCCTCCCTCCTCCTCAGCCAGGAAGGGAGCCTAACTATCTTGACTGTGGGGTAGATAAGAGGTTGATTCTTAAAGCCTAACTCCAGCTATTATCACTTGCAATGATTTATTTGGGCCTAGATGGCACAAACTAACCATTTCCTTTACTAAAACTGTATTTAGCATCATACATTATACAGCACTGTGTTACAGCAGTAGCACAGGGACTTCCTGTCCCATTCCTAGAACCAAAATCAGCACAGCCATTCTTAGGAAGCCATTTGATTTTATCAATAAATATAAGGCTTCCACTGATTAACTGAGGTGGAGATCATGATGTCACCTGCCCCCCTTTCCATGTCACAGAAAATTAGAGGAAGCCTGGTAAGGTTAGTGTTTGATACGATCTAGAAATCCAGTTCCACCACTGGATTTTGGGAGTGTTAAAATTGACATTTTAAGCCTAGCTTTTTCCTGGCCCAAATACTGTATAATCTCAAAAAAATATACATGGGATTACAGTTTTCTAATTTAGGCAGACGTGATCTAGGTTAAAAACTTTGGGGTTGATTTACTAAAACCGGAGAGTGCAAAATCTGGTGCAGCTCTACATAGAAACCATCCGCTTTCCAGGTTTTATTGCCAAAGCTTAATTGAACAAGCTAAAGTTAGAAGCTGATTGGCTACCATGCAGAGCTGTTCCAGACTATATACTCTCCAGTTTTAGTAAATCAACCCCAGTGTCACAATTTTACATCTGTCTTTATTTGGGAGACTTGGCAGGAACAAAAATGAGAAATGGAAACAATAACATGAGTCAGTCTCACACTTGCCGACTGCATTTCATTGTGCAAATTAAACAAAAATTTACTTGAGGTTTGCAAGAAATTGTTGTTATAATAAACAAGGGAAATAGCGTATCGTTGCAGGTTAACGGGTATAGTTAAAGGAAAAGGTTTTCAGTTTAATTGTATTATGTAATTCAGACAATACACATAATAGGTTATGTTTAACCCAACCAAATATTTTGCCTCGCCTTATTACTGAGGAAGGATCCGTATGTAAATATTTTTACTTGATCTTATTAATTGCTATGAACATTTTTACCAGTACCAATTTGGAAGAGGTTACATTTTGAGAACTGGCTCTGGCAAACAAGTACATGACAGTATGTGGTTTCCCGGAACAATTTAAACCTACTCTTTTATTTTATGAAATAAAACCTGATTTGGCAACTCATAAACAAATTGTACTCACTGTATTCATTTCTTCTTGCTTTGTCATTCCTCAAATTGGTAATGTTGCAGTGGTGGCCATTTTTTGAGCACTATGTTGGGAAACATCAAAGGGATTCTTGGATGCATCCAAAACTATGATGAAATGTTCATCTTCTATAATAATCTGAACAGGAGTCAGGGACAAGTTATTAGAATAAACCTGAATATACCAAGTCACTCTACACTTCCTAAACTGTAGATTTTTAATGCTTCTCAAAATATATTCTTAATTATTGAAATCTCCACGTAAAATGTGAAGCGGCTAAAAACATTTTGGTGCAGATCACCTTTTCAAAAAGCAATGTGATAACTTGCCAGTGTTATTGCTTTACTTGTCTCCAACTCATTATTCTGCAGCGCCAATTCATTCTTAGAATCATTTCCATGGTATTTGTTGGGTGACAGGTTTCATAGTATCCTTGTACACAAAAGCTTTTTGGACCAGCTAACGATTCTCTGCAAGTCAGACATGGCCCTGATATAAAAATGTACTTCAAATGTACTCCTGAACTTTCTTACCTTTTAGACAGTTTTTTTCTCTTATTTTACATAGTTTCATGGTTGTTAATCTTGAATAAAGCCACCAGTTCATCAAGTTTACCAAGTTCAACCAGAGTGTGGGTGTATATTTTTATGCCACTACCATTTTCAATTTCCTTGTAAACTGTGTTTGCTAAGAAAAACATCTAAAAGTTTTTTTAATTTATCTATACTCCCCACTGTATATATAAGAACAACCGCGCTCCAAAATAGTTTATAAAAAACTGCTGCACCAAAAAATTCCCTGAATACTGGGAAGTAGGCAAAAATAGAATAAAATAAAAGTGCGCTGTCAGTTAACCACTTCAGCCCCGGAAGATTTTACCGCCTTAATGACCAGAGAATTTTTTGCGATTCAGCACTGCCTCGCTTTAACTGACAATTGCGCTGTCGTGCGACGCTGTACCCAAACAAAATTGATGTCCTTGTCCCCACAAATAGAGCTTTCTTTTGGTGGTATTTGATCACCTCTGCAGTTTTTATTTTTTGCGCTATAAACAAAAAAAGACTGACAAGTTTGAAAAAAAAAGCAATATTTTTTACTTTTTGCTATAATAAATATCCCCGAAAAAATATATAAAGAAAACTAATTTCTTTCTCAGTTTAGGTCGATATGTATTCTTCTACATTTTTTTTTTTTTGGAAAAAAATAATAATAATAATATCGCAATAAGTGTATAATAATTGGTTTGCGCAAGTTATAGCATCTACAAAATAGGGGATAGATTTATGACATATTTTTATTTTTTATTAGTAATGGCGGTGATCTGCGATTTTTATCGGGACTGCGACATTGCGGCGGACAGATCAGACACTTTTGACACTATTTTTGACATTTATACAGCGATCAGAGCTAAAAATAGCTACTGATTACTGTGTAAATGTCACTGGCAGGGAAGCGGTTAAACACTATGGGGCGATCAAAGGGTTAAATGTGTTCCCTCAGCGTGTTCTAACTGTAGGGGGGATGGGCTACCTAGGACATGACAGAGATCACTGCTCCCGATGACAGGGAACAGAAGATCCCTGTCATGTCCCTAGGCAGAACAGGGAAATGCCTTGTTTACATAGGCATCTCCCCGTTCTGTTTCCCCTCGTCATGATCGTGGGCCACCGGCGGACAGCGACTCCATGAGACCCGCAGGCACGCTCCTGCTAGCCCGGGATTACGAAGGGACGTACGGGATACGCCCTTTTGTGCACCCGTGCCTTTCTGCCAATGTACATTGGCGTGCGGCGGTCGGGAAGCGGTTAAAAGATATCAAACTCTATCAATAGTGACCACAGTGATAGTCAAATCAACGTAGTGAAATATCTTGCTCAAACTAGCAATTTGGTAACAGTGAAAAAAAAAAATGAAACAATTTCATGTGTCAACCACATGAAATGTGTCACTTAGTGTCCATATTGTTCATTACTTAAAGTCTACTGTGTAACATGTCTCAAAGACAAAAATGTGATTAATCAACATAAATGTCCAAAAACGAATCCCAAAAAATTGTGTCCATACAATTTTTCAAAAAAAGACAAACAGATGAGTAAAGGTGCACTGTTCCCAGTTTTCCTTAATAATGACATCCAATAAAGTACTTCTGTGTCCATCAAGTGCTCAAAAGTAGAAATAGTGGCCTCTTACCAAATCTCCATGATCTCCAGATTATAAGAGATCATAAACAGCATGAGTTGCAGAGCTCCCTTCAACCATCCCAGGTTGAGCTGTACATCGCCATTGTGCCACTGTGTGGAAGTGGATCATAGATGCCTCAATCTCCACACCAGATCTCGTTATTCTTAGTATTGGGCAATGTTGTATATACAGAGGTGGCTCTAGACTTTGTGAGGCCTTAGGCATAACTTAGACATGAGGCCCCACTCACGCCACTAATGGAAAAAATAATTCAAGCGATAAAAATTAACTGCATATATTGCATATATTAAGACCCTTAAAGTGCTGGTTTCAGTGTCCTCTTTTTTTTTTTTAAATAGTGTTTATTTGTTTTGATAGAAAAGTAGTTTAGTACAATTGCATCCATTAACAAATCTCTTTTACAGAATATAAAAGAAAGTGCAATAGCCCAACGGGGGCCAACTATTATAGTTATACATCATATTTACCAAATTCCTCAACGGAGGAATGGGCTATACCACTGGTCATGTAAGGGTAATGAGTGTGGTCCTCATAGGGCCCCACAACCTAAAATCTCAATGCTATATACAGTAGGGATATTTCCATTAACACAACATCCACACCAAACACGAGTGTCCTCTATCTTAATGCAGGTGTCAGTGCACTCTCTCTCTCTCTCTCTCTCTCAGCACTGGCGTCAGTTTGCTCTCAGTGCTGGTGTCAGGGCACTTTTTCTCAGTGCACTCTGTCTTGGTGCTAGAGTCAGTTTCCTCTTTCTCAGTGGGGGTCAGTGCTCTGTCTCTACCAGTGCTGTACCTAGGTGAGAAGGGGTCCCTGTCCCCAGGTGAGAAGGGGGTCCCTGTCCCCAGGTGAGAAGGGGGTCCCTGTCCCCAGGTGAGAAGGGGGTCCCTGTCCCCAGGTGAGAAGGGGGTCCCTGTCCCCAGGTGAGATGGGGGTCCCTGACCCCAGGTGTGATGGGGGTCCCTGTCCCCAGGTGTGATGGGGGTCCCTGTCCCCAGGTGTGATGGGAGTCCCTGTCCCCAGGTGAGAAGGGGTCTCTGTCCCCAGGTGAGAAGGGGTCCCTGTCCCCCGGGTGAGATGGGGGTCCCTGTCCCCAGGTGAGATGGGGGTCCCTGTCCCCAAGTGAGATGGGGGTCCCTGGGGGCGTAGCCAGCAGCCGAGGTGAATGGCAGCTTGAGGAGAGAGCTCCGTCTGAATCCAGAGCAATCCAGTGACTAGAAGCAACGCCGGATGGCTGTGTGAGGAGATTTCCCCTGCCTAATAGCCCAGCTACCATCCGCCATCAAGATGTACAAAAGAAAGCAGGAGAGGGGCCCAAAAAAAGCTGACTTATTTCTACACTGTGGAATCTCGTGGGCCTCAAGATGGAGCCGAGGCCTACAACGCAGTGGCCAGTATCAAGCATCATCCCCAGGATACAGCAACAGGTCGTCCCCGGGAGCATCCCCTGTAAGGAGCCTGCAGAAAGCTACAATGAAGCAGTCGGAGGAGCACAAATATCTAGGTGAGCTGGGGGGACATGACACCTCACAGGACAGCACCAGGGAGTTTATAGAACAAAATGCAGGATTTCCCCACCCTGGATCAGCCGCTTACTGATACCTTAATGAAGGAAATGCTAGTGACTTTAAGGGGCTCATTACACAGGGATCTGATGGAGTGTACAACTCAGCTGAAAGCTGAAGTAAATGCCATAGGGGACAGAGTATCTCATGCTGAGGACAAGATGGGGGAGTTTGCTGCAGCTCATAACAAGCTTGTTGATGCACACAATGAGGCAGATGATGAGATAAAGGCAATGAAAAGCAAGATCGCAGATTTAGAAGATCGTTCCAGAAGGAACAACATGAAATTGAGAGGGGTGACTGAATCTGTTATAACTGCGGACCTTAGAAAGTACGTCCAACAATTTATATCTACACTGCTACCTGAAACACCAGAGGGGGAGGTGATTGTAGATCGCGCTCACCGTTTGCCTAACCTAAGCACTTACCAAATAAGGTGCCTAGAGATGTTATAGCACGTATACATTTTTTCCATGTAATGGAGGATCTGATGAGATATACCAGGAAGCATTCCCCATTGCCTGACCCCTATGCTGACATTTCATTATATTCAGATATCTCACAACATACCATGAAAGCCTGCAGGAACCTGGCTACATTGACAAAATTATTTCAAAACCACAAAATTTCTTACACATGGGGATTTCCAACAAAAAATATTGTCACAAGAGATACAAACCTATGTCATCACTAATCTGGAAAATGGATTGAGGCTGGCCAGACAATGGTAGCTCCCCCTGGATGAAGAGGAGGTCCACACTCCATCTCCCTGAAATAAAATCACCCCGGAGTGGCAAAAAGCTTGAATAGAATGGCGAAGAATGACTAATCTATCTGCCATTACAACTCCCCATATTATCTTTTAGCCCAACCTGGATTGGGTACTGGATCTCAGGGAGCACAGACCCCCTAACTGTGCAGAAGCAGAAGTTTTACTTTTCGCACATGTTGAGTTTTATTTGTTCATTATATTACCTTGTTCTATTTCTATTATTTTTCTTTGTTTGTACCATGTACCACTAACTTATGATTCATACTCACTTTGGAGAACGACTGTGAATGCAACTCGAAAAGACATATACCCCTTTTATGACTAAGCCTATTTTTGAAATTTGGTGTTTACAAGTTAAAATCCGTATTTTTTGCTAAAAAATTACTTAGAGCCCCCAAACATTATATATATTTTTTAGCAGAGAATCTAGAGAATAAAATGGAGAGATTATTGCAATATTTTATATCTTTTTTTGGGAAAAGGGACACTTTCATGAATTAAAAAAAAAAACAAACAGTAAAGTTACCCTAATTTTTTGGTATAATGTGAAAGATGATGTTACGCCGAGTAAATAGATACCAAACATGTGACGCTTTATAAACAAACTACGGTACCTAAGAATTTCCATAGGCGACGCTTTAATTTTTTTTTACGATTACCAGGTTAGAGTTACAGGGGAGGTCCAGTGCTAGAATTATTGCTCTCGCTCTGACGATCGTGGCGATACCTCACATGTGTGATTTGAACACCGTTTACATATGCGAGCGCGACTTCCGTATGCATTTTCTTTGCTGCGCGAGCTCGCGGGAACGGGGCGCTTTAAAATTTATTTTTATATTTATAAATTGTGTTTAAAAAAAAAAAAATTATGACTTTTATTGCTTTTACAAGGAATGTAAACATCCCTTGTGACAGTAATAGGTGGTGACAGGTACTTTTTATGGAGGGATCGGGGGTCTAAAAGACCCCCGATCCCTTCTTTGCACTTCAAAGTATTCAGATCGCCGTTTTCGGCGATTCTGAATACTGTATATTTTTTTAAAACCGGCGCCATTGGCAGCCGAGTAAGAAGGAAGTGACATCATGACGTCGCTTCCGTGTTTACAATTAGGAGGCTGGAACGAAGCCGCCCACGGCTACGCTCCATCCCGCCCTCAGCCGCCGGAGGCGGCCGATTGGTGATCTGGCTTCCCGATGGAACGGGAGGTCCGGTAAGAGCGGCGGGAGGGGGGGGAATGTCCCCTCTCGCTCCTCCGGTATAACAGCCGAGCGGCTTTTAGCCACATTGGTTGTTATACCAGGAAAGCCAATCGCCCGCTCTACAAAACAGTACTGGGATGATGCCTGCAGCTGTGGGCATAATCCCGGTATAACCCGGAAAGCCGAGTACGCACGTCTGCGTACGCTCGGCCGGAAGGGGTTAAAGAGCACACAGCTAAAATAACAAAGGAGTGGCTTCATAACAACTCCGTGACTGTTCTTGAATGGCCAAGCCAGAGCCCTGACTTAAACCCAATTGAGCATCTCTGGAGAGACCTAAAAATGGCTGTCCACCAACGTTTACCATCCAACCTGACAGAACTGGAGAGGATCCTCAAGGAGGAATGGCAGAGGATCCCCAAATCCAGGTGTGAAAAACTTGTTGCATCTTTCCCAAAAAGACTCATTGTTGTATTAGATCAAAAGTGTGCTTCTACTAAATACTGAGCAAAGGGCACATTATACCCAATTTAAATATACATCCCTGGATTAGGGAAGGGATACAGACCTATAGAGAGTTAATTACTAAAACCCCTAGTCCCACTTCATTCTCTTATATCCAACTTACTCATTTTCACAAAAATAATCAGATCATACACTATAGTGTCCATAGGGAAACCTGGTCTCGCTTGAAGTCTGACCACAGCGGCACTAAAGGGCTGGTGTGGTTTTACAGCAAGCTACAATATAACAAAGGACTCCATAAAACATCAAGTATGCACAATTGGGAAAAGGAGATGGGATCCCTCTTTACACAAAAAGAATGGCAATCAGCCATTCAATCTCATTCTCGCTTTTCTCACTGCGTAAATCACTGGGTACTGATGTTAAAAATACTTCATAGGACATATCTAACACCAGTGAGGCTAGCGTAGATTTATCCAGACGCCTCTTCCGATTGTTGGAGGGGGTGTGGGGGAAGAGGAGGCATCCTACATATACTTTGGTACTGTAAGGAAGTGACATGCTTTTGGACAGAAGTGTACTCTCTAATAAATAAACTTACAGGACTTAGCATCTCACCAACACCACAGTTGGCTATTCTTAATATAGGGGTGCACTCGTTCCCGACTAAATATAGACCTCTAATTACACATATTCTAATAGCAGCAAAATTAACTACAACCTCTAAATGGAAGTCCACAATAGCACCTATCTTATCTGAAGTCATATCTCGGGTTAAGACACAATATATGTGTAGCGGTCATATATTTGGTATATAATGTAATATATGTTATATCTTAGCATCTGGCGCCATCTAGTGGCCAAAATATAAAAGGACTGCATCTTTATTTCTTTTATTATTCAAGTTGACATGGAAGTGTTTTGTTTGTTTACATTTGGACATTAACTTGACCTACCCACAATGCTAATTAACTCCCATGAACCTTAGGGAACAGAACTGCATTGTGGGAAGGTTATAAAAAGGCTGGGAGCGGCCATCTTAGGTCTTAGACACTCATGGCCAGCCTTGGGGGATCTGTGTGAGGTCTCCAGCACAGCGCGGCCTACCTCCACGGAAGAGCGATCCGAGTGGCAGTACTGTGACACACCAGAGAGCTGGACTGACGACGGGGCAAGACTGGGAAGGAGCCAGAGGAGCCTGTCGGAGTCATCTGGGAGTTCCGGAGCGTCTCATTGTGTGGAACGGAGCAGCGCAGCAGTACCGGCCGGCTGGAGACAGAACCCTGTACATCAGTACGGAGTCTTCTGACAACATTGTCCTGGTTGGGTGAGAGGGTTGTTGCCCACAAGTTTCTTGATGCACTTTTAGACATCCGTCTACACAAGACAGAGTTGCTGGGACCCATAGTCCCACAAGTAAAGTCAAGAGGATTTAGTACTGAGTCCCTGGCCATTAAAGTTAGTTATAGTGCTGCTGCACCAGAACCTTACTTTCACATTTTCAGTCTACTTTGATCAGGAGTCATTAACCCCTTGGATTACAAATCTACTTTGTTTTTGCTAGCAGAAGAAAAGAAGGACTTTTTAGTAAAACACAAGGCCTTGTGTCCCTTTACTATATTGGGGTAGTGTGATATTAAATAAGGGAGCTCTCTAATTGTTGTACTACACTTTATCAAGTTAGTGTTTGATTTAGTATAGTAATAAAGCGCGCAGGAAATAGGATAGTGCTTAGTGAGAAAAATTCACTCTGACCGTGTAGGGTTGCCACCTGTCCGGGATTCACCCGGACAGTACGGGTTTTGAAACATGTGCCCGGGTCTCTGCCCGCCTGAGACCCGGGCACATTATTCATTTCAGACCCGTGGCTCCCTGTGCCGAAGCTGTGTCATCAGTGCGGCCGTGGAATTCGGGTGCGTAGCGCCGCCTTAGCGCTGCTGCTCCCGCTCAGCTGTCTGAGTGCAGGACGGAGTCGGGACACACAGGCGGAGCCTCCATGTTACTGGCCGGGTGCTCTCCTCCAATCCTCTGGCTGCCAGCAGAAGAGACAAGGAGGTGGGCGGAGCCTCCCCATTCCCTGCTGGAATGTGTGCACAGATCGCGCTGGGACTGGAGCCCAGCTTGTAAGGTAAGTTTTTACCATCCATGTCAGGATTTCAAAGTACTCTCACCTCTCCCCCACCCATACACTATACATACATACACCCCCCCTCCCCCCACCATACACTATACATACACCCCCCCCTCCCCTCACCATACACTATACATACATACATACATACATACACCCCCCTCCCCCCACCATACACTATACATACATACATATATACATACACCCCCCTCCCCCACTATACACTATACATACATACATACATACACCCCCCTCCCCCCACCATACACTATACATACATACATATATACATACACCCCCTCCCCCCACTATACACTATACATACATATATACAACACCCCCCTCCCCACCATACACTATACATACATATATACATACACCCCCCTCCCCCCACCATACACTATACATACATATATACATACACCCCCTCCCCCCACCATACACTATACATACATATATACATACACCCCCCCACCATACACTATACATACACCCCCCTCCCCTCACCATACACTATACATACATACATACATACATACACCCCCCTCCCCCCACCATACACTATACATACATATATACATACACCCCCCTCCCCCACTATACACTATACATACATATATACATACACCCCCCTCCCCCCACCATACACTATACATACATATATACATACACCCCCCCTCCCCCCACCATACACTATACATACACCCCCCCTCCCCTCACCATACACTATACATACATACATACATACATACATACACCCCCCTCCCCCCACCATACACTATACATACATGTATATATACTTACACCCCCCTCCCCACACTATACATACATATATACATACACCCCCCTCCCCCCACCATACACTATACATACATATATACATACACCCCCCTCCCCCCACCATACACTATACATACATATATACATACACCCCCCTCCCCCCACCATACACTATACATACATATATACATACACCCCCCTCCCCCCACCATACACTATACATACATATATACATACACCCCCCCACCATACACTATACATACACCCCCCTCCCCCCCACCATACACTATACATACACCCCCTCCCCCCACCATACACTATACATACATACACCCCCCCTCCCCCACCATACACTATACATACACCCCCCCTCCCCCACCATACACTATACATACATATATACATACGCCCCCCTCCCCCCACCATACACTATACATACATATATACGTACAACCCCCCCTCCCCCCACCATACACTATACATACATATATACATACACCCCCCTCCCCCCACCATACACTATACATACATATATACATACACCCCCCTCCCCCCACCATACACTATACATACATATATACATACACCCCCCTCCCCTCACCATACACTATACATACATACATACATACATACACCCCCCTCCCCCCACCATACACTATACATACATACATATATACATACACCCCCCTCCCCCCACTATACACTATACATACATATATACATACACCCCCCTCCCCCCACCATACACTATACATACATATATACATACACCCCCCTCCCCCCACCATACACTATACATACATATATACATACACCCCCCCACCATACACTATACATACACCCCCCTCCCCCCACCATACACTATACATACACCCCCCCTCCCCCCACCATACACTATACATACATACACCCCCCCTCCCCCACCATACACTATACATACACCCCCCCTCCCCCCACCATACACTATACATACATATATACATACGCCCCCTCCCCCCACCATACACTATACATACATATATACGTACACCCCCCTCCCCCCACCATACACTATACATACATATATACGTACACCCCCCTCCCCCCACTATACACTATACATACATATATACATACACCCCCCTCCCCCCACTATACACTATACATACATATATACATACACCCCCCTCCCCCCACCATACACTATACATACATATATACATACACCCCCCTCCCCCCACCATACACTATACATACATATATACATACACCCCCCTCCCCCCACCATACACTATACATACATATATACATACACCCCCTTTCCCCCACCATACACTATACATACATATATACATACACCCCCCTCCCCCCACCATACACTATACATACATATATACATACATACACCCCCCTCCCCCCACCATACACTATACATACATATATACGTACACCCCCCTCCCCCCACTATACACTATATATACAGTTCTGCTGGCCGCCTCCCATATTTCATCTATCCATATAGTTCTCCCCCCCCCCCCATACACCATCCATATATACAGCCCCCCCATATATACAGTCCCCCTAATATATATAGTCCTCCCCCCATACACCATCCATATATCCAGTCCCCCCCATATACACAGTCCTCCCCCCATACACCATCCATATATACAGTCCTCCCCCCATATATACAGTCCTCTCCATATATACAGTCCCCTCCATATATACAGTTCTCCACCCCCCTATATACCATCTATAGATACTGTTCTCCACCCCCCATACACCATCCATATATACAGTTCTCACCGGGTGACACAGTCCACTGCTCTACTGACACCGTCCACTGCCCTACTGACACCGTCCACTGCCCTACTGACAGCTTCCACTGCTCTACTGACACCATCCACTGCCCTACTGACACCGTCCACTGCCCTACTGACACCGTCCACTGCCCTACTGACACCGTCCACTGCCCTACTGACACCGTCCACTGCCCTACTGACACCGTCCACTGCCCTTCTGACACCGTCCACTGCCCTACTGACACCTTCCACTGCTCTACTGACACCGTCCACTGCTCTACTGACACCGTCCACTGCCCTACTGACACCATCCACTGCCCTACTGACACCGTCCACTGCCCTACTGACACTGTCCACTGCCCTACTGACACCTTCCACTGCTCTACTGACACCTTCCACTGCTCTACTGACACCGTCCACTGCCCTACTGACACCGTCCACTGCCCTTCTGACACCGTCCACTGCCCTACTGACACCTTCCACTGCTCTACTGACACCGTCCACTGCCCTACTGACACCGTCCACTGCCCTACTGACACCATCCACTGCCCTACTGACACCGTCCACTGCCCTACTGACACCGTCCACTGCCCTACTGACACCTTCCACTGCTCTACTGACACCTTCCACTGCTCTACTGACACCATCCACTGCCCTACTGACACCGTCCACTGCCCTACTGACACCGTCCACTGCTCTACAGACACCGTCCACTGCTCTACTGACACCGTCCACTGCTCTACTGACACCGTCCACTGCCCTACTGACACCGTCCACTGCCCTACTGACACCGTCCACTGCTCTACTGACACCGTCCACTGCTCTACTGACACCTTCCACTGCCCTACTGACACCTTCCACTGCCCTACTGACACCGTCCACTGTCCTACTGACACCGTCCACTGCCTTCCTGACACCGTCCACTGCCCTACTGACACCGTCCACTGCCCTACTGACACCATCCATCTACTGACACCATCCATCTACTGACACCATCCACTCTACTGACACCATCCACTGCCCTACTGACACCTTCCACTGCTCTACTGACACCATCCACTGCCCTACTGACATCATCAACTGCTCTACTGACACCGTCCACTGCCCTACTGGCTGACAGTGTCCGCTTTTAAGGTAGGCTATTTTCATATTTTAACTGACATTTCTTTTATTAATCGAATCATTTTTTATGGGTACACTAATGCTTTTGTTTTATTTAACCATGCCCCTTTAAGTCCCCCCCCACTGATGCAATTGGGCCACAGCCACTGTTCACTGTAGCACACCTCATTACTACTCTCTTTGGGTAACCCAAGGTATTTTACAATCATATAGCATGTACTACAAAAAAATTGCCGTGCGCCGCAAAAGTGTTCGGGTTTGGCTTGAAGAAAAGGTGGCAACCCTACTCTGACGGTTATCCTATTTACTTTGCTACACCACTCATATTATTTCAGACTTTTTATACCTGTATTGTATCTTTGTAATATAAAGTTCAGTTGACTGTCAGACTGTGTTGGTCTGACAGTACAACCATTGTAGTTTAAACCTTCTAAAACAATTACAGTAAATAAGGTTACTATTCAAGTATAACTGTGTGAGTGTTGTTTTCCTCTTCATCACCAGCCAAGAGGAGGGTAAGGTAACTACAGACAGGTATATTATATTGAGTATTGTGAACTTGCCTTTATGATTTCGTTTTGACTGCACACTATTACACCACAGCTGTGTCAGGGGGACTGAGATAGTCAAAGGGCAAGCAAAGCAGAGTGCCGGCCCAAATAAATCAGCAGCTCCTTCGGGGGTTAGTGCTACATACGTATGAAAAGTTTTTTGCCACTAGGAATCAAATTATCCCCAAATTTAATTCCTGCTGGGAGACATGGGTTGCACTATATCCTACTGATTAGATGCCTATTTGCAATTATGAGTGGTACATGTGAAAAACATTTTTTTGAGAATTTTTTATTTCTGTTTTTTCTTTGTCTGTTCCTAGGTTAGGGTAGAAGGGGTCGCTGTCCCTAGGTGAGAGGGGGTCCCTGTCCCCAGGGGAGATGGGGGTCCCTGTCCCTAGGTGAGAAGGGTCTCCCTGTCCCCAGGTAAGATGGGGGTCCCTGTTCCTTGCTGAGATAGGGTCTCTGTCCCTAGCTGAGATGGGGGTCTCTGTCCCTAGCTGAGATGGGGGTCCCTGTCCCCACCAGAGATGGGGTCCCTGTCCCCAGGTGAGATGGGGTCCCTGTCCCTAGCTGAGATGGGGTGTCCCGGTCCCTAGCTGAGGTGGGGGTCCCTGTCCCCAGGTGAGATGGGGGTCCCTGTCCCTAGAGGTGAGAAAGGGTCCCTGTCCCTAGAGGTGTGAAAGGGTCCCTTTCCCTAGAGGTGAGAAAGGGTCCCTGTCCCTAGAGGTGAGAAAGGGTCCCTGTCCCTAGGTGAGAAAGGGTCCCTGTCCCTGTTTTTATTAGGTTATTTATGTTGTTATGGTTATACTTTTCTTTTTCATCTTTTATCTCGAGAGAGTTATGGAATGGTATATTCTTGGTAATAAGGGAACACCACAACAAGTAAAGTATTATGGAGAATAATCAGTTAGTGGCGTATATGGCATTGTAAAATGGTGCGACTCTGGTCTGTGGCACAGTTTGATCCCATTGGGGGTGCCTGGAGCAAGGAGTCGTTACTGTACCTAGTATTGATTTAAGATCAACGTAACCAAATAATTCTACACAAAGGGGGAACTCCTTTTCTTTAAACTTACTTGATGTACCATTAATATCCCTATTGATGGGGTCTTATGTATTTGACAACATTATGTAACTCTCAGTATTAATGTTACTATTTTATGTACTTGTTAAAGTTCGAATAAGAACTAATTGAAAAGAGATGAGGGTCCCTGTCCCCAGGGGAGAAGGGTGTCCCTGTCCCTAGGTGAGATGGGGTCCCTGTCCCTAGGTGAGAAGGGGGTTCCTGTCCCTCGCTGAGATGGGGTCTCTGTCCCCAGGTGAGATGGGGGTCCCTGTCCCCAGTTGAGATGGGGGCCTGTCCCTAGAGGTGAGATGGGGTCCCTGTCCCTAGGTGAGAAGGGGTCCCTGTCCCTAGGTGAGAAGGGGTCCCTGTCGCCAACTGAGATGGGGTCTCTGTCCCTAACTGAGATGGGGTCTCTGTCCCTAGCTGAGATAGGGGTCTCTGTCCCCAGGTGAGATGGGGTCCTTGTCCCCAAGTGAGGTGGGGGTCCCTATCCCCAGGTGAGTTGGGGGTCCCTATACCCAGGTGAGGTGGTGGTCCCTGTCCCTAGAGGTGAGATGGGGTCCCTGTCCCTAGAGGTGAGATGGGGTCCCTGTCGCCAGCTGAGATGGGGTCCCTGTCCCTAGGTGAGAAGGGGTCCCTGTCCCTAGGTGAGAAGGGGTCCCTGTCGCCAACTGAGATGGGGTCTCTGTCCATAACTGAGATGGGGTCTCTGTCCCTAGCTGAGATAGGGGTTCCTGTCCCCAGGTGAAATGGGGGTCCTTGTCCCCAGGTGAGTTGGGGGTCCCTATCCCCAGGTGAGGTGGTGGTCGTCCCTGTCCCTAGAGGTGAGATGGGGTCCCTGTCCCTAGGTGAGAAAGGGTCCCTGTCGCCAGCTGAGATGGGGTCCCTGTCCCTAGCTGAGATGGGGGTCCCTGTGCCCAGGTGAGATGGGGTCCCTGTGCTCAGGTGAGATGGTGTCCCTGTCCCAAGGTGAGAAGGGGTCCCTGTCCCTAGGTGAGAAGGGTGTCCCTGTCCCTAGGTGAGAAGGGTGTCCCTGTCCCCAGGGGAGAAGGGTGTCCCTGTCCCCAGGGGAGAAGGGTGACCCTGTCCCCAGGGGAGAAGGGTGTCCCTGTCGCCAGGGGAGAAGGGTGTCCCTGTTCCCAGGGACGACCTGATTCTGGGCCTCTCTCCCAGGGCGCATCGCATGTTTGTTGGGAAACCAGTGCTAAATCATTCGTAGACGACTTGATTCAGGTCAGGGTTTTGTGCGTAGCAGAGCAGCTACGCCGCTGCGATCTATTTAAACAACAAGGGGGAGGGGGATTGTTGGGACTTTAAATGAAATGGCGCCTGGTAAGGTCGCTCATTTCCATCCCGGTTAGCTAAGCTGAAATAAAAAACCCACAGGCAAGGAGCGAGTGAGTGTAGGAAAGGAGATTGGGACTTTAAATGAAGCCAATGGTTTGCAAACCGACACATGAGCGGTGGGTCAATACACTTTATTGAAAGTAAAATACAAACATGGGTATCCAACAATGTAAAGTTAACACTAGGTGGAATATTATGAAATGCAAGATAACACTGATACCGTAAACCAGCATAGTAGTTACCAACATACATAATTACATCAGATAAAGCAGATAATAACAATGGTATAGATAGCATTGCTGAGTAAAAACAAGGGACCACCAGTGTCGGGGTGGGTAACCAAATTGGTAATGGGTAAAGTCTGCCTGATTTCTGGCCTCAAAATCCTGTTAAAAACAATGACGTGTGTATACTTAAGAGATGGATAGGTGGGACTGGTAGCTCGACGCGTTTCGTGGTTCACGACCACTCATCAGGAGTGGACACGTCATCTTGCTGAAATTAAAAAATATGGATAGGTGGACAGTTAGAGTGGGTAAGGAGGGGCGGATAATCCCCTAGAAGAAAAACTGTACTCACTAAAGGCATGGGTGAATGGTGGGAGGCAAGAACTGGCAAACCGTCCGAAGACACTGCAACCGGGAGCTGAGGCGGGCACCCCCACCGCGGCGACCAACACAGGCGCCCTCCAAGGAGGCACAGGACCACAAGGCACCTTAGGGAGAAAGGTGGCAGGTGAACCAGAGTGAGGAGATGAGAATAGGGGAGAGGAAAGAAGACGTGAGGGAGGTGAAGGCTGAAGGTGAGGGAGAATTGGGAAATGGACGTGAGGGTGGGGTGACCAGGGAAGGTCAGTGATGAGAAAAGGTGAGGGTGATGAGCAGTGCTGGACAATTGATGTGAAGAAGTAGGCCAGTGAAAACACTCGAGAAAAGATGAAATAGGAGTGAAGTATTGGGGTGAGGAAGGGATGATACCTGGTATGGCATGAAGAGGTTGTGGTGTAAAGAGAGGGACACCAACCACCGCCGTAGTGTGTCTCGAGTGCCGCATCACCTCAGACCAAACAAAGGCGCCCATATATAGGCGCCGCCGCGGGGAAGCCCGCCAACGTCACGCACGCAAGGCAGGGGGTGGGAGGAGCTCCGGCTCGACGCAGACCAGTGATCGGCGACGGCCCGGGACCTCCCATCAAAGCCCGCGAGCGTAATAACAGCAACGCAGCAGGCGGGGCGGCGCCAGAAGGCATCGCACACGCCCACCGCGGGTGGCGTGACGTCGATGCACAGTGGCGGCAAACCCCGCACCCCACACCCACTTTTACTCAGCAATGATATCTATACCATTGTTATTATCTGCTTTATCTGATGTAATTATGTATGTTGGTAACTACTATGCTGGTTTACGGTATCAGTGTTATTTTGCATTTCATAATATTCCACCTAGTGTTAACTTTACATTGTTGGATACCCATGTTTGTATTTTACTTTCAATAAAGTGTATTGACCCACCGCTCATGTGTCGGTTTGCAAACCATTGGTTTCATTTAAAGTCCCAATCTCCTTTCCTACACTCACTCGCTCCTTGCCTGTGGGTTTTTTATTTCAGCGATCTATTTAAAGTTATCCCTTGAGTCAAGCTTTTAAAAGGCACAATGAGTGTTCCTTCTTTTTATATATACAACATGGCCCAATACTTATGCCGCGTACACACGACCGGACTTTACGGCAGACTTTGTCCGGCAGACTTTGACGGACTTTCCGAATGAACGGACTTACCTACACACGATCAACCAAAGTCCGACGGATTTGTACGTGATGACAGAAAACAAGGAAGTTAATAGCCAGTAGCCAATAGCTGCCCTAGCGTCGGTTTTTGTCCGTCGGACTGTCCGTCGAAAATATTTGAAACATGTTTCATTTCTAGGTCCATTGAACTTTTGGGGAAAAAAAGTCAGCTGGAGCCCACACACGATTTAATTGTCCGACGGACTCCGGTCCACAGGACCAAGTATGCCGTAAAGTCCGGTCGTGTGTACGCGGCATAAGAATACACAACAAAATCTGGTGTGGAGATTGAGGCATCTATGGTTGAACATATGATCCACTTCCACACAGTGGCGATGTACAGCTGAACCTGGGAGGTTGAAGGGAGCTCTGCAACTCAAGCTGTTCATGATCTCTTATGCGCCGTACACACGGTCGGATTTTTCGATGGACAATGTCCGATCGGAGCATGTTGTCGGAAATTCCGACCGTGTGTGGGCTCCATCGGACATTTTCCATCGGATTTTCCGACACACAAAGTTGGAGAGCAGGAGATAAAATTTTACGACAACAAAATCCGTTGTCGGAAATTCTGATCGTGTGTACACAAATCCGACGGACAAAGTGCCACGCATGCTCAGAATAAATAAAGAGATCAAAGCTATTGGCCACTGCCCCGTTTATAGTCCCGACGTACATGTTTTACGTCACCGCGTTTAGAACGATCGGATTTTCCGACAACTTTGTGTGACCGTGTGTATGCAAGACAAGTTTGAGCCAACATCCGTCGGAAAAAATCCTAGGATTTTGTTGTCGGAATGTCCGAACAAAGTCCGACCGTGTGTATGCCCTATTATAATCTGGAGATCATGGAGATTTGGTAAGAGACCACTATTTCTACTTTTGAGCATGGGTGGGACACAGAAGCACTTTATCGGATGTCATTATTAAGGAAAACTGGGAAAAAGTGCACCTTTACTCATCTGTCGTTTTTGAAAAATTGTTTGGACACAATTTTCTTTGATTCATTTTTGGACATTTATGTTGATATATCACATTGTTGTCTTTGAGACATGTTACACAGTAGTAATGAACAATATGGACACTAAGTGACACATTTTTTGTGGTTGACACGTTTGTTTCATTTCTTTTTTTTGCTTTTATTCATTGTTACTAATTTTCTAGTTTGACCAAGATATTTCACTTTGTTGATTTGACGATCACTGTGGTCACTATTGATAAAGTTTGATATCTTTTAAGTGCACTTTTATTTTATTTTTCTATACTCCCCACTGCACCGCCAACTGTGGACGGACGTTCCACATCCCTTCTGTTCTAATAGTAATGGATCCCTTATGTAGTTCAAGATTGAACCACCTCTGTCGAAGACTGAATCATCTGTTCTTGAATGATAAACAAGAAGGTGACCTGCAGTCTTTATTGCTGTACTTACCATAGGCCTGTTAGTGTGAAGGTGTTAACTCTGGAATATTGTATATTTAGTTTGTCTGTTTTTTATAAACGTTGCAGTGGCCCATTGTTTTTCAGAAAAGAAAATTAAAGTGGTTGTAAACATCAGACATGAAATATGAACAAAGCATATCCCTCTATAGCGGGGGTCGACAATCCGTTGATCGCGGGCTACCTGTCAACTGCTGGTAGGGGATAGGTAGACTGGGAACAGGCCTGCTCCGCCGACCCCGCCTCCTACTGCTAGCTGCCAGTCTCCGCCCTTAACCTCCTCTGCCGAGCCTTTGGTCCTTCTCTCTCCCTCCCCTCCTGTCTTCGCTGCTGTCAGTGGAGAGCGAGGGGCAGCATAGCATAGCACAGGACAGAGGGCAGGCAGTGTAGCTGGCCAAGTTAACTCTTCTAGTTAACCTACAGGTGATTGGTTGCTAGGTCCTAAGCAACCAATCACCCGCTTGTTAACATGAAAAGTCACTCGGCCAACTCCTGCCCCCTTTCCAAAACTGTGCTGCTTCTCGGCCTCGTATGTACAGGTAGGATACAATGGAACACTGCAATGGGAGGGAGTAATGGGAAGGGGGCAGTGGACACTGCTATGAGAGGGAAGAGGACGCGCGTGTGTGTGTGTATGTGCGTGTGTGTTAGGGCTGCAACTAACGATTATTTTCATAATCGATTAGTTGGCCGATTATTGTTTTGATTATTCGATTAATCGGTTAATAACCTTAAGAAAAAGATGGGTGGTTTATAATTTAGTTAATATGTAAAGTTTAAAAAAAAAGGCAATTCATTATAAATATCTCTATGCAGTGGTAAATATAAATAACCAACTATATGGTTAGGGAGCAAAATATCTAATCCACTCTGAGAATAACAGACAGAAGAGATATATACTGTATATACTATCAGAGGAGATATACTGTATAAACTATTAGAGGAGAGATATTCTGTATATACTATTAAAGGGTGAATCTGGTAAATATCAGAATCAGAGATCAATTTTTTTTAATTAAAAAATCAATCAATGTCTTCCTTCAAAATAAATTTCATTTTAAAAACGTTCGTTCGATTTTATAATCGTTCGTGGGGTCAAATCGACGTTCATTTTCAACCACAGTGACGGGAAAGTTTGGAAATAATAGAAAACTTCTCGGTCAAAGGAATTTTCAGACATTATATGTGGTTTTCATTCTGAAATTCATTCATTTTAAAAACAGAATGTTAAAAACAAGTGAAAATTTCAAACAACTTTCTTTCATTCAGCGAATGTACAAAGATTTTTCGTCTGAATATTCTCGTCTGAAAATTGATCCGTGTGGCCAGCATAAGGCTCAGTACACACCTATGCAGTTTGCTTTTTATCTGTTTCTGCAGTGCTTTTTGCTGAGTGTTTGGATTTTTGCGCACGTGATTTTGCTGCAATTTGCGTTTTTGCATTTTATTTGGCCAATTTGGTGTTAGGGCAGATGAAAAAAGCATAGATGTGAATATGTCCCATAGGAAACCATGTAAATGAACTGAAGTGCGTTTCTGCAAAAAGCACCAAAAAACACATAGAAATGAACCAAGTCTAAGATGTTTAGTAACATAATGGGGTTAAAAAAACTAAAAATGGCCCTTTATAGTACAACAAAAAGCAGATAATCACTACTGTAAGGGGTTAATTTTTTTTACTGTAGAACTGTGAAAGAATAATGATTTAATAACTGATTCAGATTATTATTCTTTCTATTTTCGACATCAGTATTTCTTGCAGGACCGTTTGTTAGCACATGTATTATTATGTTTTCATATTTTGACCTTTATAAACATTTCTTTTTTTCTTTCCCCCTTCCGGTCTCCATTCACCTGGGGGACACTCAGTTATTGTGTCAGGTTGGCGACGCATGTTTCCGGGTCGGGACGTTTAATGTCTCTTCCGGGTTAGATGTGCTGCAGATCTTTCCGCACGTGATCACGCTCGATCTCGGGCTTCTGTTATGAGACGCGGCCGAGACGTTCGAGATGTCGCGAGACTTCCGCACTCGTGAATAGGTGCGTTGTTTTACTCTTAATCACGTGCCTTCGAGTCCTGCGCTGGGCGCGTCACTGTACGCAGTGTAGGACTCCAAGGCAGAACATGTAGACTGACAACCATAGATGGTGATAGTGCTGGCTGCTCCCATTGGTTGTTAAGTCTTTTGGCCATTCAGTTCACTTGTTAGGATTGACGTTTGGCGCCCTTTTGGGACGGACCTCATATCCTTTTGTTTGACATGTGGCATTTGGAGGTTTAGCACTAGATGCCCCCTGCCAACTCACTGATTGGCTGCTGAGTTTACTTCCTTCGAATCTATAGATGTGATTGATTGAGCCTTTTTTAGCTGTCTCTCCCTTGACCAGCTGACATCTGGTCGCCCTATTACATCTAGTTATTTTCCACTTCTGTGATTGGTTTTATTATTATGTATTATTTATAAATATTGGCAACTATGAGCTGGTGGTTCATGCCTCAATTGAAGACCAATGGGTCGAAACGCGTCGGGCTTTCACACCAACTCTTATGTTTCCCTTGACTTTTGTAATCACTTTTTATACTTGTACTGGTTTTTTTACCAATAAAAGATACCATTTTTATCTGCACCATGGAGGGGCTCTATTTTTCTCTTCATATAAAGAAATGAATGCCTGACTTCCATCACACGTTGTGCATCCCCACTGGCACCATCCACCTGCACCCACCGGGACTACTCATCCGAGGACCAGGTCAATATCGGTGAACCACGCACCTGCCTATTTTGACGGTCCGGATATCGTTTTATATGCCCTGGGTGGCACCATGCCTTCATGTCTTTGAAAGGGGAGTCCACTGGATCCGGTAAGAGTTTACGCCTACCATTTTCCATTTTGATGCCATTGTGATTTGAGGAGGTGTCCATGGAGTGATTTTCCTAGTTTCTTCCTAGTCTCCTTCCAACACTCTGAACATCCATCACTCTTCAAAGACTTTTCTTTATATAGATATTTAGAGACTCTGGTCTTTATTTACTTATCAGTCCTTTGATTCACTGAGTGTTATTTTTATTTGCTCCGTTTGCCACATACTGCTAGGTTGTGGTCTTTGGGAGCCACACTTATCATTATTTGTATTTATATGCGCTACATTTTTTTAAAAATATTTTTTTTATATTTTTTTTATGAGATAAAACATATCACAATGCTGGCTGCAGAAATCTATCAGTTTGTTCTCCTTCTCCCATGCTGTGTGTAGAATATGCAATGATGACAGTGATTCCCCTCTGTCTTCTCACACTGCTTCTTATCTGTGTTTTCATTTACACTGAACACAGGACAGGAGAATGCTGATTAGACTTCTGCAAGACTCTGCAACTTCAGCTCTTTCTATAGCTATATGTGCCAGAGTCCATCCATGATTTGTTTGACCTTTTATTTGTTATCTTGGAAGGAATTAGGTTGGTCAGGCTAGGAGCTTCTCAGACCCTTTAACCATTTACTGTCCTCCTGTGCTGGAGAAATGACTGTTTTTAATTTTTTTTTGGCACTTTGTTATATCTTGTAAACTCCTGGTTACACATTGTGCAGTGATCAATGTATTTCCACACTGGTCACTGTTAGCCTAGCACACATTTGTAGTATGTCTGCAGTCTCTGACCCTCTCCTGTAGTATGTTTTGCAGTCTCTGACCCCGTCCTGTAGTATTTCTGCAATAAAGGGGGGCTACAGGCACAGTAGGTGGTGAGGGAAGGTGTACCTAGGCATGGTGGATAATGAGGGATGGGGGGCCCAGGCATGTTGGGTGGTGAGGGAAGAGGGCTGTAGGTGCAGTGGGTGGTAAAGCAAGGGAGGCTGCAGGCACAGTAAATGATGAGAAAAGGGGTCCCAGGTGCAGTGGGTGGTGATGGCAGGAATGCCTAGGCACAAGTGGTGGTTAAGGCGGGGCTGTAGAGAAAAATTAAATGTATCATACAGGGTAAGGGGCTTCATAATCCAGAGCCCACAAAAATCCTCAGCACCAGGCCCATAATGCTCTTAATCCAGGCCGAACGGCCAGGGTCGCAAATGTCGCACTTGCAATCGGGCCCTGGTGTTCACAGTGAAATAATTAAAAAGTGCACTGACAGATTGTCACACAATGCAAACTGGGATCTGTGATCAAAGAGTGTGTTGTGCTATGATTTAATGACACTGCACAAAGCAATTCAGTGTGTTTTTTGTTTTTTGGGGGGGGCGAAAGTAGCTGGTCTTGCCTAGGGTGCAAAATAGATTAAAAAAAAGCAGTGCAGCGCTCAGATGAAACTACTACTAAAACACAGAACCACAGAAAGTCTCAGAGTGTGAAGTTTCTTGAAGCAGAAAAGGTGTCATCAGCTGATAAACCAAGAAAGAAAGAAGACTCCTTGATAGTGAACAGGGTGCTTGAAAACAGTATTAACCACTGTGCATCCACTTCAGTGTTGTCCACCACCAAAGGTACAGGCCGATCACCTTAGCCCCAGTTCACACAGGGGCGACTTGTCAGGCGACTTAGCCGCCTGACAAGTCGCATACCGTTCTGTACTACGGAACCGTTCTAATAGGAGCGACGCAAGTCGCTCCGACTTAGAAAAAGGTTCCTGTACTATTTTTGGGGCGACTTCAGGCGACTTGCCTTGACTTCTATACAGAAGTCGTTTTGCAAGTCGCCGCTGAAGTCGTGTGCAGGTTGCCTCTGTGAGTCGGCCTGCAAGTCGTGTTGCCCCTGTGTGAACCGGCAGTTAATGAATGGACCTCCGAACTAACAGATAGGTCATTCATGCAATGCCTTAAAGCGGAGTTCCACACAAAAATGGAACTTCCGCTTTTCGGAACCCTCCCCCCCTCCGGTGTCACATTTGGCACCTTTCAGGGGGGAGGGGGGTGCAGATACCTGTCTAAGAGAGGTATTTGCACCCACTTCCGGCATAGACTCCCATCGGAGTCTATGCCTCTTCCCACCGTTAGCAAGTGTAAACTCAACCCACTTACTGTAATATTTATTTACACAACACAGAAGATGTGCACATTCACTTATTAGGATTTTATATTAATTATTTCATTCATTTTTGGTGCATATATAGGGGGACATTCACTTAAGGAACACATATCTACTCCTTTTCTTTCACATACACAATTGTTGTCACTATTTCTATTTATTCACTTATTTATTTATTTATTTTTCTGACCCCTAAGCAATACTCACTGTCAATAGGGCAGCGCCAGTTCCCCACATCTCTTCATTACATACTATGCCTCTTTCCGCCCCCACCGCGCTGTCTGCTGGGAACACACAGCTCCCAGGAGAGAGCGGGGACCACTAGGGACGCGCAGCGCGACTCGCGCATGCGCAGTAGGGAACCGGGAAGTGAAGCCGCAACGCTTCACTTCCTGATTCCCTCACCTAGGATGGCGGCGGCAGCTGCCGAGAACCGAGCGGGTTCTCGGCGTCCCCTGCCGACATCGCTGGCCCTGGGACAGGTAAGTGGCCATGTATTAAAAGTCAGCAGCTGCAGTATTTGTAGCTGCTGGCTTTCAATATTTTTTTTTTTTGGCGGTGTGGGTGAACCCCCGCTTTAACAAGGGTAATTATAACAGTTGAGAGGGCTGACTTCCTGTATGGTCCTTTAGTCGATTTTCACATTTGTTCGATAACCAAAAGTCACATTCTTAGGCATGCATTGTTCATGTAAAATTCAAAGAAAAGAAATATAGTGCTCTCCGTTTGTATAAAAAACACTAATTTAATGAATAAAAATATTACTCACAAACACGGCACTGAGTCCCAGTGCTTGGATACAAGACATGTAAAGTGCATATAGAGCCAGGTAGGTGGCTGTACTGACGTCACGTAGGGTGAAAAATAGCACCGGCCCTGCTAACAGGATACTGTGTCCAGTGATCTTTGACTTCATCAGTATTGTTCAAGTAGATCTCCATCTCTCTAAGGTTTCCTACCCCTGTCCTATAGTATGTACTTGTCTGCATTAAAAGCACTAAGTGTCAATTTTGTCTGCTGCCCCATTCCTCTGCTATCAGGATAACTCACTTCGGACAAGTTTTCCTGACACCAAGAGAAAAATGGTGGCAGGGGACGGAGCTCCAGCTGATTGACAGCCTTAACTCTGTTTCTGTGAGCTGTGTGGAGGGGGGGTCCTTTCCCTCCAATCAGCTCTCGGAGCTCTCCTCATTGAGACAAAGAAGAAAGTGCAAAAATAGGCCACTTCTGTAAATATATGAAGACAAAAAAAAATAGGTAGTACTACGTATTACCGGGGGGGGGGGGGGCAGACTTTTTAGGCTGAGAAACACGAGAGGAAGTAACAGTATAAAAATATAAATTTATTGAAGGTTACAAATACATAAAAGTAAGAATGAAGATTAAGATTATAACATAAATGCTTCTATGAATATTGTGCAGTGAGCCCTTGTATATCTACGCGTTTCGCCGCTAGGCTTCCTCAGGACACGGACAAGGTTTACAGACGAGACAGATAAGAGAATATGTTTCTCTATCTTGTTTGGAATGCACAATCATGTACAGTCACGTACAAGTGGGTAATTCACTCAAGGGTTAAAGAAATATATTAGGTATCGCTGAATGTATGAACAGGGGCATGTGAATAGTATTCCTTATTTTGGGAACGGCCATCAGAGAGAGGAGGGCCATCAAAGAGTATCCCACAGTGAATCCTGGATTTGAATTCCAGTACTGCTGATGGCTATAATAGCCCAACAGCCAATCGCTGTATGTTTAAAGTTTCAATATCACAGCATGCCCCTGGGAGACAGCAATCCACTGCACACTGTGTAATGTCAGCTCTCCACCCCCTTTTTTCTGAACTCTCAGAAAAGCTTTATAATTCAGCACTTAGAATGGATGTAGAGAAGACTGCAGATAAATAGGTACATCTTATGCAGGAGGATTTGATTCATCTCTGTGTATCACCTGAGCCTAGTCACTTCACTGGGTACATGTTAGTATTACAACCACTTTAAGGTACACATATTTTGATTAGCTAGTTATTGTTACCTACAAGAATATAAAGAATGAAAAAAGTTTCCTTGCCTACCTGAACTTCTTGCTGATGTTGCAGTGTCTCACAGGGAGCCTGGGAAGGTCTTGTTCAGGATTTACACATCTACCAGTCTCCTTTCATATACTTCAATGACCTCTAGTCCTCCCTAGTCAGTGCCGCCCAAGACATTGTGCTGTCTGGTAACAAGAATGAAATGCTGCCCCCCCCCCCACCCCCCCCCCCCCCAAAAAAAAATCACGCCCTCCAAAATGCCCCCACATCCATTATTTTATATCATGATAACTAAAGTGGACCTGTCATGGCTCTATACATGTATATAGGAATATAAAGAGGACCTGTAATGGCTCTATACATGTATATAGGAGTATAAAGAGGACCTGTCATGGTTGTTTACATGTATAGGCGTATAAAGAGGACCCGTCATCACTCTATACATGTATGTAGGAGTATAAAGAGTACTTGTCATGGCTCTGTACATGTGTCTAGGAGTGTAAAAGGACGTGTCATGGCTCAATACATGTATGTAGGAATATAAAGAGGACCTGTCATGGCTCTATAAAAAGGACCCGTTATGGCTCTATTCATGTATAGGAGTATAAAGAGGACTGGTCATGGCATTATACATGTATAAAGGAGTATAAAGAGGACCGGTCATGGCTCTATACATGTATATAGAAGTATAAAGAGGACCCGTTATGGCTCAATACATGTATGTAGGAGTATAAAGAGCACCGGTCATGACATTATACGTGTATATAGAAGTATAAAGAGGACCTGTCATGGCTCTATACCAGGGCTCGACAAACCCCGGGCGCCAGGTCGCATTTGCGACTAGAATTAGCGACCTGGCGCCTGGGGCGGCACAGCTGGGGTATCCTGTGTCCGTTCGACACCCCCCCCCACCTCCCGCCGCGATCGTGCTGGGCCGCGCCGGTAATTGAGGCCCCGGCTTTGCGGCCTACTGCAGTCCTATGGTTCCTGGTTCCTTCTGCAATCGGGCGCCCTCTGGTGGTGGCCGTTGGTATGACAAGACATCCACCAATGCTAATGGAGCTTTCCCTACCTGTTTTCACTGCCTGCTCATCTCCTTCCCTTTACTTAGAACCCCCAAACATTATATATATTTTTTATTCTAACACCCTAGAGAATAAAATGGCGGTCATTGCAATACTTTCTGTCACACCGTATTTGCGCAGCGGACTTACAAGTGCACTTTTTTGGGAAAAAATACTTTTTTTAATTAAAAAATAAGAAAACAGTAAAGTTAGCCCAATTTTTTTTATATTGTGAAAGATAATGTTACGCCGAGTAAATTGATTCCCAACATGTCACGCTTCAAAATTTCATCCGCTCGTGGAATGGCGACAAACTTTTACCCTTTAAAATCTCCATAGGCGTCGTTTAAAAAATTCTACATGTTGCATGTTTTGAGTTACAGAGGAGGTCTAGGACTAGAATTATTGCTCTCGCTCTAACGATCGTGGCGATACCTCACGTGTGGTTTGAACACCGCTTTCATATGCGGGTGCTACTCACATATGCGTTCGCTTCTGCAAGCGAGCTCGGCGGGACGGGGCGCATTTAAAAAAATTATTATTTTTTCTTATATATTTTACTTTTTATTTTTTATTTTTACACGGTTTTTTAAAAAAAATAAAAATTGTGTCACTTTTATTTCTATTACAAGTGATGGGGCACATTTAAATTTTTTTTTTTTCTTATTTATTTTAACTTTTATTTTTTCACTGTTCTTTAAAAAAAAAAAAAAAAAAAAAGTCACTTTTATTCCTATTACAAGGAATGTAAAAATCCCTTGTAATAGAAAAAAAAGCATGACAGGTCCTCTTAAATATGACATCTGGGGTCAGAAAGACCTCAGATCTCATATTTACACTAAAATGCATTAAAAAAAAAAAATTGTCATTTGAAAAAAAAATAAATAAAATGTCCCTTCAAGAGCTTTGGGTGGAAGTGACGATTTGACGTCGCTTCCGCCCTGCAATGACTTGGAGATGGGCGGGGGGGGGGCCATCTTCCTCTCACTCGTCTCCATGTCAGGCCAGGGACAGATCCGGATCGCCTCCGCCGTTACCGACGGCCACGGTAAGCGGTGAAGGGCACCGGAGAGCGGCGGTAGGGGGGGCCCTCTCCTGCCGCCGATAAAAGTGATCTCGCTGCTAATCTGCTGCAGAGACCACTTTTATCTGAAAGAGAACCGCCGGCTCTTGAAGAAGATACCGGGTTTATGGTAGCTAGCTGCTACCATAACAACGGTATTTCTCTTCAAAGACAGGACGTATATAGTCATCCTGCGGGAAGGAAGTGGTTAATTAAAATGAATTTATTATTTGTCATCTCCCTGCTTGGCCCCTTTCACACGGGCTGTCTGATCAGGTTCGCCTGTCAGTTTTTCAGGCGGACCTGATTGGATCCTTAGCGAGAATATGGTGGTCTTGCATGGCAGGAAATAAAAGCAGTCACATTAGTTCTAGTCGTCTCTGTGTAAATTTAAGATTGGTTAATTTTTATATTGAAAATAAAGCTTTGTCGGTCGTTTAAAAAAAAAAAAAAAAACCTGGCTCCTAACTTTTTTAGCTGGCTCCTAGATTCCAAGCAAATTTGTCAAGCCCTGCTCTATACATATATATATAAGTATATAGAGGACCTGTCATGGCTCTATATATGTATGTAGGAGTATAAAGAGGACCGGTCATGGCCCTATACATGTATAAAGGAGTATAAAGAGGACCGGTCATGGCTCTATACATGTATATAGAAGTATAAAGAGGACCTGTCATGGCTCTATACATGTATATAGGGGTAGAAAGAGGACCTGTCATGGCTCTATACATTATATATGGTGGAATATCCACGCTAAACCCTCTAACATATGTGCAATGAAAAAAATTAAGTATATTTGTTGATAAAAAACATTAAAAAGGAAGAAAGTGGTGCTGCAACTAGAAAACCTGAATATTCAGCTAATAGATATGTGTAACAAATTTAGATGTGCAACCAAAATAATATAAATAAATGTATTAAAACCACATAGGTGTAGGAATGAAAAAAAACACAAATAGTACCACAATACAGTTATTAGTCCATAACAGATATCAATTCGTGTAAATCTGTTGAAATTGGACTCTTCAGAAGGTGTAACGATTGCTCTATTCGCCCTGCAAAAAGGGCAACCAGACAACAGCCAAAAAAGTGTTTTTTAAAGACCAAAGGGCCCCTTACCAGATCTGTTGGATCTCAGGTTATAGAGATCATATAGGCATACACAGGAGGGATCAATCAGCCAGGGACGGTGTGTTCACACGTTCATCCGATATCCGAATCCTCTCCTCCAACGGCAACTCTCCAACTGCTGCAGTATGCTTCGTGGGACCCTTGTCAGGGTAAGATCGCTCGTGGAGTGTATTATGAAAGGTAGAAAGAAGACTTCATGGTGCAGTACTAAAATCAAGGTTTCTTTATTCCAATATGATGAACTGACATCCAAAAAAACGGTGTATTCGATTAGAACTCACAGCCGCGGCTCAAGCATCAGGTCCTACAGCTCCACGAGTAACTGTTATGGGCGACGGAGCAGTTTCAGCAGCATCAGGGCTATGCGCCCCCTCTCAGGCTTCTGCTCCGCTCCCGGGGATGGCGGCAGCCTCCCAGGCGGATGTAGTGAGTCCCGCACAACAACAGAGCAGACTGGACGAAGAACTTAGGTCTCTGCTGCAAGCCCTCCCTACGAGAGTGGACATAGAAGCCCTGATTACCCGCATAGAGGAAGCTCACAGCAGGGACATCCAGGAGGTAAGAGCGGAGATACAATCCCTTACCGGGCGGGTGGAAGCTGGGGAAGCCTCCGTTTCTTCCCTGGAGACCAGAGTGTTAGCCTTAGAACTCTCTCAGTCGTCACAGGAGGCTACAGCTAGCAATATGCAACTCCATTTGGAGGGATTGGAAGACTGTAGTCATCGCAATAATTTGCGCCTGCGGGGTATCCCGGAGACTATAGGACCAGAGGGATTGGAAGCAACGGTGATAGCTCTCATTCATAAGGTACTGAAGACCCCACTGCCCTCCCTGGAACTGGATAGGGTGCATAGAATCCCTGGACCCAGGTCTTCTGACCTGGACAGGCCCTGAGATGTCCTCTGCAGGTTACAGCGCTACCAACAGAAGGAAATTATTCTCCATAAAGCATGGGAACATGGAGATGCAGAGATTGAGGGAAGGTCGGTGAAGATCCTCCCAGACATTTCAAGAGCCACTTTGCAAAGGCGAGCCATACTACGACCAATATTGGATCTAGCAAAGCGCCATGATTGTACGTACAGATGGGGTTACCCACTAACTATCACATTCTGGAAAGCGCAGGCGTCTTTTATTCTACGTTCCCCGGCGGACCTTACAGCCTTCTACACTTTTTTGGGAGCAGAACCAGTACAAATGCGCAACTGGCTTCAAAATATCCCTAAATCGACAGGCTGGTCGGGCCAGGCCCCTATTCAGAACAACCAGCCTGTTCAAGTACAAAGACCCAGAGGGAGATCTTGAACACCATAGGCAGATGGGTCACGTGAGTTATGATTAATGTCTAAGAAACTGTCAAAATTTCACTATACTCAAGATGAATATCATCAGTTGCGGAACAGTTACATTAACGGGTAACAATATATATGTATAAATCTTGTAAATAGCATGAATGAAAGCACCTTTGCCAAGACACCACTGGTGTCTTGGCGCCACGTTTCTCATTCCAGGAAGCAATCATCCATATTGGTCCCTTCCTGTACAACATGACAACTGATGATGACCCAGAGGCCTTTCAGGGTAACATTGTGGCGGAACTACCAGGGTCTTAGCAGTCGCACTTGCGACCGGGCCCTGGCATTCCCCATCTGCGGGACCTGGCATCTCCCCCTGCATGTCCAGGTGTCAATTCACAATGCAGTGGAGGGGCAGGAGGGGGCGATCGGTAGCTCTGTGGTGCCCACGAGCTTCGGGATCTCCCTCTGGATAGCAGTTCACTTTCCCCTATACAGTGGAGAGGGGAGGGGCCTCCGTAGTCGCCAACTGTCCCTATCTGGGGAGATCCCAACCTCCTCCCCAGCAGCGGATCAGGCGGCGCTTGGGTACACTCGCTCCTACTCCTGCAATACATACCTGAGGCGTGGCCTGCAGAGGTTTGCATTTTGATTGGGCTGGATTCGGAGAGGGGGTGTTGGCAGCCTCAAAGGTGATGGCGCCTGGTCCGCTGTCTGGTGCAGGTGCGAGGCTTAAGGTGCATGGAGAGATCCTGTGAGAGACTGGAGCAAACGGTGGAGGATTCCAGGTTGTACATGTGCAGCAGGTTGAGCTTCACTTAAATCAACAGATCTGGTAAACAGCAAAGTGTGACTATATGGAGATGCTGAGGTTCCCTGGATTTCATTTAAGGGTCACTAGGACATTAGGCTGCCAATGGAGATGTTCCTAATATGTATGAAGATATAAAAAATTGCTAAAGTCACCATATACGGTATACTGTGACTGCTTTTTTTATTAATTGTTAATGCAAACGTGGTTATTTATTTGGGTTTATTATTATAGTTTATAATAAGTTTATAATATAGTTTATAATAAGCTACAATAATAAATCCAAATAAATATCTGTATGTTTGTATTAATAAGTAAAAGTAGTGAAAGTAAAAAAAAAGTAGAGTCACAGTATTGTAACCTAGGTGACAGGTAGCAGGTACAAAGCTCCCTGGGATGAGCAGTCTATCAGGCACAGATACCTGTGTAGTGATAAACAGTGCAGTGTTTATATCTGATATATACAAGTCTATACACAGGTGCTGTACCGGGTTCCAGAAAAACAAATAGGAACAAAAATAGCCAAACTAAAACTTAGCCTTGTCTCGGCACTAACTATACAGTATTTACAGGTCCTAACTACCAGGCCGAGCAAGCCTACACAGCTTAATAGCTTTTACCAACCTTTTGCTCTCCTAGACAGAAGTTGTCTGAGGTTCCCAGGCCAAGAGCACTGTCTGTCTGTCTCAGGTGAGTTTAAATTGACCTGGGGGAGAGGACCAAAATCTGAACTGGACCATGGCTCAGAGATCCCTGAATGTGTAGCCTGGGAAATGTATAAACCCCGAACAGGACTTTTCCTGGCTCTCTCTGGGACGTTCTGCTACATATCCCCCCCCCTTGTTTCAAACCCAGGGTTGGAACACCTGTGGCCCAACAGGAGTTAACACTGAACAGGGCATCTACATTCCCCATCTCAACACCTTGCCTGTGTTTTACAGTGAAGGAATAATCCTGTAGAGCCAGAAACCACCGGTTCACCGGTGGTCTCCTTTTGGGCCATCCATTTCAGGGGAGCATGGTCAACAAATAGTACCTTAGCACATCTACGGCCCACTTTATGGCTAAACATTCCTTTTCAATGACTGCATACTTTTTCTCATGGTCATTTAGCTTTCTGATTAGGTACACCACAGGGTGTTCTTCCCCATGGTGTAGTACCTGTGACAATTCTGCCCCGACACATACATCAGACGCATCCATCTGAACCAAAATGTCTTTGGAGAAATTGGGGGAGTACAGTACTGGCTGTGCACAAAGGGCCTTCTTCAGAACTTGGAAAGATTCCTCTGCTACTGAGGACCATTTCACCATTACAGAGTCTTTCCCTTTTGTAAGGTCTGTCAGTGGGGCAGCTATAGTTGCAAAATTGGGGATAAACCTTCTAGAATACCCAGCAATCCCAAGAAAGGCCCTAATCTGTTTTTTGTTTGCAGGACGTGGCCACTCCTGGATGGCTATTTTATTCACTTGAGGTTTTATGACATCATGGCCAATAGTGTAGCTTAAATACTTGGCTACCTCTAAAGCAATAGCACATTTTTTTGGATTTGCCGTAAAACCTTCTTTGAAGATGTGGGAGGCTCATAAGACGGTCGTAAGGGGCACCCTAATCAGAATAGGGGCCCACCTCAAAAGGGAGAGAACGTGTCGTATAGACAAACTCCTTACACAAATCCGTTCCCTAGAGTGCTCCCATAAAGCCAGCCTCGCATGTTCTACCTATCAGGAACTCCTCAAAGCATGCGAAGAACTTCGCTCGCTCCTTTTTTACAAAACAAAACAAAAACTGTTATGGGCACACCGTACGATGTATGAATTCTCCAATAAACCAGGTACATTGCTGGCTAGAGCACTGCGAGGTCCTAGCTCCTAAACAGATATCTCCCACATCTTGACGTCCTCTGGCCAAAAGGTGTCTACGTCAACAGACATGGTGACGGAGTTTCGGTCATTCTATGCGGGCCTCTACAATTTGGACAAGCCACTTTTTGACGACCCTAATTCCGCTGGGGAATTTACCCCTCAGTCATACCGAACCGCATCTGGTATGCCCTCACTCCCTCCTGCGGTCCAGGAAAAGATGGAGGAGCCTATTTCAGTAGCGGAGCTGGATGTGGCGCTAGCAAACTCAAAACCGAAGAAGGCTCCCGGCCCTGATGGCTTTACCCCAACATATTACAAAGTCATCTTTGAGACACTTTCCCGGCCTCTGGTGTCAGCCCTCAACTTGATCACAGAAGGTAATTCCTTCCTGATTGACACTTTAAGAGCATACATATCCCTCATCCCGAAGGAAGGGAAGGACCCACAGCAGGGTGGGAGCTATCGGCCGATAGCTCTTCTGAACACCGACCTGAAATTGTTTGCCAAGCTACTAGCTAATAGGTTACTCTTACATATGCCAAGCCTAATCCATAGGGACCAAGCGTGCTTCGCACCGCAACGGGAGCCCCACGACAACACCATCAGGGTGGTAAACCTACTTCACGCAGCTCGGACATCTGGGTGACCCCTTCTCCTGCTGTCAACCGACGCGGAGAAGGCTTTCGATCGCGTGGATTGGTCCTTTATACAGGCCACCCTGGAGCACATCGGACTTCGGTCGTCAATGTTAAGTTGGATCCTTTCCCTGTCCTCCCACTCTACGGCTGCGGTCAAATTCAATGAGACGAGGTCCAGCTACCTTAACATCCGCAATGGCACAAGACAGGGCTGCCCCTTGTCCCCGCTGATCTTCATTCTCTCATTGGAGCCTCTCTTATGCAGAATAAGGGCAAATTCGGGTATTATTGGCTATCACAAATCCTCTGGGTCCCACAAAGTGGCCGCCTTCGCGGATGACTTTATTTTCTAACAGACCCACTCACCTCACTTCCTAACCTCCTCCACTCCCTGCAGGAGTACGGGGCCCTTTCTTTATTTTCAATTAACCTATCCAAATCCTTCCTGCTGAACATCACAGTGGGCAAAGACATTTTCCGACGCCTGCGCTCAGAATACCATCTACGCTGGGCGACTAACACCATTCCCTATCTAGGAGTCAACATTACCTCCGACCCATAAGACCTGTATCAGGCGAACTTTGTCCCACTACTTCTCCGCCTCAAAACGGACCTCCACCACTGGCACTCCCTTACTTTGACATGGTTTGGATGGTGCAATGCCATCAAGATGACCGCCCTGCCTAGGGTACTATACCTGCTACAAGCCCTCCCTATTCGTCTCCCCCCTTCATTCTTTAAGCGAATCGACTCGATGTTCCGAGATATTGTCTGGTCGCATCGTCAACCGAGTCTCAGGCTGCAGCTCCTCCATCTGGCGAAGTGCAGGGGTGGAATTGGTCTCCCAGACGTGAAGGCCTATTACAGGGCGGTGCACCTTGCTAGAGTTGTTGACTGGCATTGCCATGCAGAAGCCAAACAGTGGGTCGAGATTGGAGCACTCCGATGGAACGGCCAGGTGCTGGCCATGGAATGCCACCCCCCTGCCGACGGACCTCACTGATCATCCCACATTAGGCAGCACACTAAAGGTGGCCAGAGACACCTTTCGACACTCCTCTCTGTCCCTGATATCTTCTCCTATGGTGCCAATTTTGGGTAACCCGGATTTCCCATCCGGCCGTTTGAATCCTATCTTTAGACGTTTGATAGTGGGTGGGCAGCTCTACCTACATGACTTTCTAGGGCAGGACGGCCAACTCTCAGTAGAAGCAGGGGTACCCGCTACGGACCCTCTGTTGGATTTTTGGAGCGGTCTCCAATTGCGAAATTTTTTACGTCGGTGCGCGTGGACCCGGGGCATACCACGACAGCTTACGGACCTAGAACGAATCTGTCACCATGGGGAACCTGTCTGCCACTGCTTATCTCTAATCTACTCCTCCTTGATTCTACCAGCAGAAGGATTTATCCCCCCGTTCATCTCTAAGTGGGAAGCGGATCTGGGAGTCCAATTTACTGACTCACAGAGGGAGAAGATCTTACACTTTGCACAGAAGGCATCCATAGCCACCAGAGTCCAAGAAACTTGCTATAATAATATGCCTACCACTCTACACTGCTTCTTCCCGCAAGTTTCCAGTCTGTGCTGGAGGTGTGGCACAGAGGAGGGAACGATGTTCCACATCTTCTGGGAGTGCCCCAAAATTAGGCCTTTCTGGCTGGAGGTGGCACGTACAAGCAAGCACTTGACTGATGTTTCTCTGGAAGGGGACCCTGGGGCTTGCTTGCTGCACCTCACAAAGCGACCCATCAAGAAATACAAAACCTCTCTTACTATCCAGCTTTTAAACGCTGCTAAGGCATGCATACCCCTGTGTTGGAGATCGGAGATTCCACCGACTAAATCCCTGTGGTTAGCCAAGGTGAATGAGCTAAGAAACATTGAGGATCTCACTGCCACCTTGTACGGTAGGGAGGAGGCCTTTCGGGAGACATGGGGACCATGGCAACATTAAATATACACTGAAGCATACCTCCGGGAGGTTGCACAGCCTTAATGATCCTTAGGGCTCAGGTTGCTTCCAAGTCGGGGGGCACTGTCTTTCCTTTTCCCTTCCCCTCCTCTTCACTCCTCTAGCCTCTCCCTCATCCTCCCCTACCATCCCCCCCCCTTATCACCCCCCTCATTCCCCTATTCCCCCCTTCCTAAACTGTACCCAGTCGTGGGCTGACCTAGTCAGATAATGTGAATATCGCATCACCCAACAGTTTTGTCCCATGGCTGAACTCAGCTGGTACTCGGGAGGTGAACTTCCCAGACAGCAATGGAGTGTGTTTCTTACTGTATGGCACTAGCAGTCAAATACTTGTACTGGGTTATTAAAGCAACTGCCTAGAAGCCTCCCCAGTGTAGCGCACTGAAAACTTCTTTGTTCTTACATGATTAACACAGAGTGCATAGCAGGGGGAGTCGATATTCAACATTGTTATTATAACAACTAACCCTTCTTGTTACACAGTTCTGTTTTTACTGTAACCACTGTCACCTGTTTTTTGACTGTTAAACTGCATCATCCGGAAATAAATAAAGGAATTACAAAAAAAAAACCTTCTTTGAAGAAGGAATCAAGGACAGCCTGGACACGGGCAAGTGAGACTCCCAGTCAGTGCTATGTACCACCATGTCATCTAGATAGGCTGCTGCATACCGTCAGTGGGGTCTTAGGGTCCTGTCCATGGCCCTCTGAAACGTTGCAGCAGCATTTTGCAACCCAAAAGGCATTTTTTATATTGAAAGGAACCCTCCGGGGTCACAAATGCAGTCTTCTCTTTGGCGCTACCAGTCAGGGGTATTTGCCAATACCCTTTTGTCAAGTCCAAAGTGGTCAGATAGCAGGCCATGCCAAGTCGGTCTATAAGTTTGTCTACCCTGGGCATTGGGTACGTGTGGAACATTGTCACTGCATTAAGCTTCCTGAAGTCGTTACAGAACCTCCAAGTGCCATCCGGTTTTGGGACTAACACGATGGGGCTAGACCAGTCACTATTGGATTCCTCAATGACATCTAGCTCCAACATCCGTTTAACTTCATCACTGATATCCTTTCTTCTAGCTTCGGTACGGTTTGAGCTTGACACAGACTCCCGGTTCAGTACAAATATATCATGCTGAACTGCTGAAGTCGTGCCAGGTAACTCTGAAAATTTCTCTTGATTTCTTATCAGGAACTCTCTAGCTTCCTGTTTTTGGGACTACGACAGGGTGTCTGGAATCATGACCTCAGTGATCAGAGGGGATTCAGTACCCTTAGGAGTTACCAGGTGTCAGAAATCGTCAATCGGACCAAGACAGAAGTACAGTTAAATCACACTTGATTAATAAAAGTAAACAAACTTAGTCAAAACATAGCCAAAGTTTGGTAACTGGAACGGATAGTCAGACAGAAAGCCAGGAAGCCAGAGATCAGCATAGTGGAACAGCAAGCGGGATCTGGAGCCAGCAGGAATGTCAGCCAAGCAAGTCTTTAACAAGAACGCAGGACATAGTCTCTGTGATGTTGACCAAGGCGAAGGCAGAGATCATCTGGGCTGGACGGATTAAGTAGGCAGGACTGACGAGTAGGATATCATCAACAGGTGAGTCACTGTGGAGAGATATGAGCTGGCAATTAGCTGACAGCTGAGCAGCCAGCTCAGAGGATGGAAGGAAGGGCTGAGCCCAGCCCTAACACCGGGAGAGAGCTCGCAGTTAATGCCAGTCTATCCTTCCAGGGCTTTAACAGTTTTTTATGGTAAATCTGTTCGGGCTTCCTTTTACATGATTGATATACTTTGTAATTGACCTCCCCAACTCTTTCAATTGCTTCGAAGGGACCCTGCCACTTAGCCAGGAACTTGCTCTCAACAGTGGGAACTAACACCAGGACCCTGTCACCAGGGTAAATACTGAGTTGGGCCCCCTGTTGTATATTCTCTGTTGGGCTGCTTGGGCCTGGAGTTAGTGTTCTTTTACCATCGGCATGATTGCTGCAATCCTGTCCTACATTGGAGCGATATGCTCAATGACACTTTTGTGGGGTGTCTGCTCCCCCTAACAGGTTTCCTTGGCTATGTCTAAGAGTCCCCGAGGGTGTCTTCCATAAAGCAACTCAAATGGAGAGTACCTGGTAGAGGACTGGGGAACCTCCCTGATGGCAAACATCAAGTATGGAATCAGGAAGTCCCAGTTTTTCCCATCCATGTCAACAACCTTTTTTAACACCAAGCCATCATTTTGAGGGTGGTACACAGAGGTTCGCAATTGCGTCACCTTAAATAACTTGCACAGTTCCTTAGTTATTTGTGACATAAATGGGGTGCCCTGGTCTGTAAGAACCTCCTTAGGGATCCCAACATGACTGAACAGCGCTTTGGCAATGTTCTTAGCAGATGCGGTGCGTAAGGGAACTGCCTCGGGGTAACAGGTAGCATAATCCATAATTACAAGGATATGCTGATGACCCCAGACAGACTTGGGGAGTGGACCAAAGAGGTCCATGGCAATCCTCTCAAAAGGCACTTCAATAATGAGCAAGGGCACTAAAGGACTTCGGAAGTGGGGTAGTGGGGCTGACATTTGACACACAGGACATTTGAACTGCTAGCTGAAGGAAGATCATGCAGCTCGCGAGCACCACAGTGCTGCCAATCGCCCCTCTTGCCCCTTCACTGCATAGTGAACTGCAGCTGAAGTGAACTGAGGTGCAGGGGGAGATGTTCAGGTGAGCCATGGGATGAAAATGGGGTGGGGTACAGAGATGTGCTGGGGGTTGGAGGTGCACATCAAGTAGGTATAGAGCAGAGATGTGTTAGGCCCCTTTCACACTGATGGACCGATCGGGTCCACCTGTCTGTTTTTCACTGACGGATCGATCGGTCTATCCATTGCTCTCTATGGAGTAGTGGATGTCAGTGGACATGTGTCTGCTGACATTCGTCGCCATTCAATATGATCTTGTCCACTAAAAATAGACAGATGGGGATCTGTTCTCTATCCGTCCATCAAATCGGATGACAGGCGGTCTGTTTCCATCCGACAGCCCCATAAAGAGCAGCGGGCTGCCTGTGTCCACTCTGCATCAGCAGAGCAGACATGGACCTGTCATCCGTTTGCTCAGCGGAGAGATCCCCCCACTTCGAAAGTGGATCCCGCTGGCAAGTTTGCCCCGTGTGAAACGTGTAATTAAGATACGTTCTCTGCCTTCAATGGCTGGCTGAACACACATAAAAAAAAAAGGTGTCCCTGAAATTTTTTGGCAAAAGTTGGCAAATATGCAGGAAGAGGTCCCCTGCAGAATACGTGCAATGGTCCTGCTGAAAAAAGTTTTCAAATTTTTTTACAAATAAATATCTGAAAAGTATGGTGTGCATTTGTATTCAGCCCCCTTTACTCCGATACACCTAACAAATCTAGTGAAACCAAATTCCTCTCAGAAGTCACCTAATTAGTAAATTGAGTCCACCTGTGTGTAATTTAATCTCAGTATAAATACAGCTATTCTGTGAAGCCCTCAGATGTTTGTTAGGGAACCTTAGTTAACAAACAGCATCATGAAGGTCAAGGAACATACCAGATGGGTCAGGGATAAAGTTGTGGAGAAGTTTAAAGCAGGGTTAGGCTATAAAAAATATCCCAAGCTTTGAACATCCCACGGAGCACTGTTCAATCCATCATCCGAAAATGGAAAGAGAATGGCACAACTGCAAACCTACCAAGACATGTCCGTCCACCTAAACTGACAGGCTGGGCAAGGAGAGAATTAACCAGAGAAGCAGCCAAGAGGCCCATGGTAACTCTGGAGGAGCTGCAGAGATCCACAGCTCAGGTGGGAGAATCTGTGCACAGGACAACTGTTAGTCGTGCACTCCACAAATCTGGCCTTTATGGAAGGGTGGCAAGAAGAAAGCCATTGTTAAAAGAAAGCCATAAGGAGTCCCGTTTGCAGTTTACGAGAAGACATGTGGGGGACACAGCAAACATGTGGAAGAAGGTGCTCTGGTCAGATGAGTCCAAAATTTAACTTTTTGGCCTAAAAGCAAAAGGCTATGTGTGGTGGAAAACTAACACTGCACATCACCCTGAACACACCATCCCCACCGTGAAACATGGTGATGAGAGCATCATGTTGTGAGGATGCTTTTCTTCAGCTGGGACAGGGAAGCTGGTCAGAGTTGATGGAAAGATGGATGGAGCCAAATACAGGGCAATCTTAGAAGAAAACCTGTTATGCCACGTACACACGGCCGGACTTCCCGACAGAAAAAGTCAGATGGGAGCTTTCGGTCGGACATTCCGACCGTGTGTATACCCCATCGGATTTTTTCTGTCGGCATTTACGATGGACTCAGATATAGAACATGTTCTAAATCTCTCCGTCGGGAATGCCGACGGAGTTTAGACCGTTCGCAAGTCCGGCCATGTGTACGCAGCATCAGAGTCTGTAAAAGACTTGAGACTGAGGCGAAGGTTCATCTTCCAGCAGGACGACCCTAAAAATACAGCCAGACCGACAATGGAATAGTTTAGATCAAAGCATATTCATGTGTTAGAATGGCCCAGTCAAAGTCTCTTTACTCTCTAGATGTGCAAAGCTGGTAGAGACATACCCAAAAATACTGCAGCTGTAATTGCAGCGAAAGGTAGTTCTACAAAGTATTGACTCGGGGGGCTGAATACAAATGCACACCACACTTTTCAGATATTTATTTGTAAAAAAAAATTGAAAACCATTTATCATTTTCTGTCCACTTCACAATTACTGTATGTGCCACTTTGTGTTGGTCTATCACATAAAATCCCAATAAAATACATTTACAGTCAGGTCCATAAATATTGGGACATCAACACAATTCTAATCTTTTTGGCTCTATACACCACCACAATGGATATGAAATGAAACAAACAATATGTGCTTTAACTGCAGACTTCTAGCTTTAATTTGAGGGTATTTACATCCAAATCAAGTGAACGGTGTAGGAATTACAACAGTTTGTATATGTGTCTCCCACTTTTTAAAGGACCAAAAGTAATGGGACAATTGGCTGCTCAGCTGTTCCATGGACAGGTGTGTGCTATTCCCTCATTTTCCCATTTACAAGGAGCAGATAAAAGGTCCAGAGTTCATTTCAAGTGTGCTATTTGCATTTGGAATCTGTTGCTGTCAACTCTCAATATGAAAACCAAAGAGCTGTCACTATCAGTGAAGCAAGTCATCATTAGGCCGAAAAAACAAAACAAACCCATCAGAGAGATAGCAAAAACATTAGGTGTGGCCAAATCAACTGTTTGGAACATCCTTAAAAAGAAAGAACGCACCGATGAGCTCAACAACACCAAAAGACCTGGAAGACCACAGAAAACAACTGTGGTGGATGACCAAGAATTCTTTCCTTGGTGAAGAAAACACCCTTCACAACAGTTGGCCAGATCAAGAGCACTCTCCAGGAGGTAGGCGTATCTGTGTCAAAGTCAACAATCAGGAGAAGACTTCATCAGAGTGAATACAGAGGGTTCACCACAAGATGTAAACCATTGGTGAGCCTCAAAAACAGGAAGGCCATATTAGAGTTTGCCAAACAACATCTAAAAAAGCCTTCACAGTTCTGCAACAACATCCTATGGACAGATGAGACCAAGATCAACTTGTACCAGAGTGATGGGAAGAGAAGAGTATGGAGAAGGAAAGGAACTGCTCATGATCCAAAGCATACCACCTCATCAGTGAAACATGGTGGTGGTAGTGTCATGGCGTGGGCATGTATGGCTGCCAATGGAACTGGTTCTCTTGTATGTATTGATGATGTGACTGCTGACAAAAGCAGCAGGATGAATTCTGAAGTGTTTCGGGCAATATTATCTGCTCATATTCAGCAAGCTTCACGCTTCAGAACTCATTGGACGGAGCTTCACAGTGCAGATGGACAATGACCCGAAGCATACTGCGAAAGCAACCAAAGGGTTTTTTAAGGGAAAGAAGTGGAATGTTATGCAAAGGCCAAGTCAATCACCTGACCTGAATCCGATTGAGCATGCATTTCACTTGCTGAAGACAAAAGGGAAGGGAAAATGCCCCAAGAACAAGCAGGAACTGAAGACAGTTGCAGTAGAGGCCTGGCAGAGCATCACCAGGGATGAAACTTAGCGTCTGGTGATGTCTATGCGTTCCAGACTACAGGCTGTAGTTGACTGCAAAGGATTTGCAACCAAGCATTAAAAAGTGAAAGTTTGATGGATGATTGTTAATCTGTCCCATTACTTTTGGTCCCTTAAAAAGTTGAAGGCACATATACAAACTGTTGTAATTCCTACACTGTTCACCTGATTTGGATGTCCCTCTAATTAAAACTGAAAGTCTGCAGTTAAAGCACGTCCTGTTAGTTTCATTTCAAATCCATTGTGGTAGTGTATAGAGCCAAAAAGATTAGAATTGTGTCGATGTCCCAATATTTATGGACCTGACTGTATGTTTTTGGTTGTAACATGACAAAATGTGGAAAATTTTAAAGGGTATGAATGCTTTTTCAAGGCACTGTAAAAAAGATCACAGTTTTTGTAACAACTGTCCCATATTCAAAACAATATTTATCAGTGTTTCAGAATGAAGTACTGGCAATTTCTCTTATGCAATATGAACAGTAAGCATTTTGTAAAAATTAGTTGTCATTTTACCCAATTTATATCTTGTAAACTGCGTTTGCTGCTCCTGGAAAATAAATGTAATGGTGGAACATGTTTCAGCAGGCTTGTACATCATGTTTTGGTTATATACAATGTACTATAAAAATTACAACATTCATGACCACTCCAACCGATATGAAGAACAAGTGCTTTCCATCAAAAGCAGGATCAAAAGCATCAGTAAGAAGGATTATTTGTGGCCAGCCACAAGATAGGGGTTTGTTAAAAAACAGTGACAATGTTGATAGTCATGCCCTCTTTTTACACCCTAGCAAAAAAAAAATGTTTTTCTTATAGGATTAACTGGAAATTTGTAGGCATTGCTGAAAGACTAGGGACAAATAAGTGATCCACAAATAAAAATCTTTGCTCCAGTCCGAGGACCCTCTAAATCTAATATTTTCCAACTAACGCCCCACACCATAAACGTAGGCCTAATTTTCTCCACTCTTCCATACCACTCCTTAAAGCTTAAATCTGTGCAGAGGGTGAAGGAGCTTACAAAGGGTCGTCTTCCACATGGGTAAAAAAAGAAAACGCACAACTGAAAGATATAATAAAAACGGGCAAAATAAGCACTTTTCAAGATTTGAAATTGGACACGGATTTAATGGTGATAGATGCATGGCGTTACCTCCAGTTATGTTGATTTGTAGAGAAGTGGAGGCGATCTGGAGGTTCCGCCATACATCAAAAAATGGAAAAATGAATTAGGGTCACGATGCAATAAAGACACTATTGATAAAATGTTGACACTTGCACATAGTTCTGCGGTAGATATTAAAATGGTTGAGATGAACTGTAAGTGCCTGGACAGGTTGTATGCGATGCCAGCTAAAATAAGTAAATTTCAACCGGAGATATCCTGGGAATGTTGGAGATGTTGTAAGGCAACAGGAACAATGGCACATATATGGTGGGATTGCCCCACTATTAAAAAATATTGGAAGAAGGTTCTACATCAAATAAAGAAAATCACCCACATAGAAATACTGGAAGATCCTTGGATATGCTTGTTTCATGGATCAGATCTCTCTGTTAAGCAATATAAAAGATCCTTAATTCCTATCTTGATCAAATGCAGCAAAAAGTCTTATACCAAAAAAACGGCAGGAAGTAGACAGTCCTAAAATTCGGGATTGGGTACTTTGCATAAATGAAATATATCATTTGGAGAATTTAGATGATAGAGGGGAGGAAGCTCAAGATGGTGCAAATCGTAAAGACAAATGGGAAAAATGGAAGGATTTTAAAAAATCATAGAGTTATGCTGAGGCAATAACTCAATAAATAAATGAGGGTTGAGACATGAAGACAACGATAGATAAACTGCCTTTTAGATTTTGGATACAAGGTGCGGGCGGAATGGGGGGAGGGTACAAGGAAAATGAAATGTTTTTGTTGAGTTGTAATTCAAATATATGTTTTGATTTTTGTATGATGACATTTTTATAAAATAAAAAAAAAGAATAAAAAAAAAATACAAAGCCTACAATTTGTCAGTCCATCCACAGTGTTTAACTGGACTAGACCCTAGATCATTATATATACACAACCTCGGTCACACTTGCTCCAGTCCGAGGACCCTCTAAATCTAATATTCTCCAACTAACGCCCCACACCATAAACGTAGGCCTAATTTTCTCCACTCTCCCATACCACTCCTTAAAGCTTAAATCTGTGCAGTGGGTGAAGGAGCTTACAAAGGGTCGTCTTCCACATTGGATGATAATGTTTGGTCCTGCTGAGTGGCCACTCAGGCCTGAGTACTGTATCCTAAGAAGAGGTCACATTTTCCCCCCATATCAAAGCAACATGTGTTTGTGAACACTCACCCAACTGGTGGTGGATAGGGCAAAAAAAACTAAGTGGGTAGTGGTGACTGGGTAAGGGTCTCTTTTTCTTTTTTCTTAATGGGTGAAATTACAGCGTTCCTTTAAGCATCTTATTTTCTGCATATTAGTGAAAACTGTGTTTTTTATATACACACAGGTGACATTTTGTTCTGATCTGTAAACAGGACATAAACAGAAAAGACTGAGAAACTGATCGATCTGATTGGAATGCTCATCTGAAAGGGACCTATTGATTTACTGTACATTACAGCTCTTTTCCAAATGAAAACAGGTGAAAAAAGAAATAGCCAAATATGGCAGCAATTTTATCATATTTACCAAGTTCTCTAAACAACAGTATTTGGATCAGCATTTTCTCTAAAAAAGCAGAGCTGTCTAGCATTATTATAGCACTGGATTACCCCAGCTCAATATATACTTGTATGCCTTATTTAGTTAAATGCTTGTATGAAGCAGTGGCATGATAATTGGAAAGTATTGTGTTGGCAATTGATTATTTTTCATTCACATGTAAAGTAATAATAAATGAGATTCAAAAGAAATGTCACTTACTTCCCCTTAATTACACAAATTGCAGAAATGAAACCCCTAACCTAGTTAGATGTGGAAATCCCCATAGCCATCTGGTAAAATTGAGGTTCACTTCCTTAACACGTTATACTGTGATGCAATTCTTGTCCTACCTATTCCTGTATAAGATTTGTCTTAATTGTTAACAGCTAATGCAATACAAACATTATGAAAAACAACAGGTGCATTTACCTTCTTAGGAGTAAACCTAGATGATCTGTGTTTGAAGGGAAAAAAATGTTTCTAATGCCGCGTACACACGAGCGGACTTTGTGGCATACTTTGCCCGGCGGACTTTTCGACGGACTTTACGACAGACTTTCTGAATGAACAGACTTGCCTACACACAATCAACCAAAGTCCGACGAATTCGTACGTGATGATGTACGACCGGACTAAAACAAGGAAGTTCATAGCCAGTAGCCAATAGTTGCCCTAGCGTGGCTTTTTGTCCGTCTAACTAGCATACAGACGAGCGGACTTTACGAGTCCGTCGGATAGATTTAAAACATGTATCAAATCTAAGTCCGGCAAACTTTTGAGAAAAAAACGTCCGCTGGAGCCCACACACGATCGAATTGTCCGTCGGACTCCGGTAATCTTCCGGTGCTGCAGGGGTTAATACCATGGATGAAAAATGATCCATGAATGGAGCAGGCAGACCTCTGAATGGAGGATGGACAGATGAATAAAAGGCCCACATCCTCCATTCACAGAGTGTATTTTGTTAATGGAAGCTATAGTACAGCTTCTATGAATGGTGGAGCTGGGTGGAAAGGATAGTACCTGTCAAAGGTCCAGCGCTGGTATTTAAAGCGGTAGTAAAGTCTGCTTGATTATTTATACCTACAGGTAACCCTATAATACGACTTACCTGTGGGTATAGTAAATATCTCCCAAATGTGCACTATTTAGGAGATATTTACTTTAGTAGCAGCCGGTGACATCACAGACACATGGCATGGTCACGGTGTCCATTGAGAGAGTTGTCCCGCAGCCGTGACTCCTATGTGCACGCACGGGAGCGATGTCACCATCGCACAGCCAAATGATTGAAGCCCGTGTACTCAGAAGGAAGACCAGGTGCAGATGGAAGCCCTGTAAGAGCTGACAGCACACAGCTGGAGGGTTTTGTTTAAAGGTAAGTGTTTCTACTATCACAATATGCTCCTAATTTTCAGAGGGAAGATTTCTTTTTTGTTTTTGCGGTCTACCACCGCTTTACCCCTTATAGCTATGGAAGAATATGGCTGTGGGGTATAGGAGGGGGGCAGAGGACTTGGGATTTTCACTGTTACAGCTGGCAACAGGACAAGGGACACTTTGAAATGTGTGAAGGGGGATACTGATTTCTAAACAGTTTGTACCTTAATGCCAGGAATACATTAGAGTAAAAAATATTTAGGCTTTATAACAACTTTAAGAAGACCTTGCGCTAACAAGCAAATATAGCTTTATACATCAGGATCCCTCCCCCATAAACTGCAGCATTTAAGCTGGCCATACACTGATCAAAATTTCAATAATTGGTCATTTCTGTTCAACAGAAGTAATTCAAACAATTGAAAAGATATGTAAAAAATGTTTCTCAATCAGTGACTGCAGCCATTGATTTGTGTATTTTGACAGCTTGTGCGTGCCACTGTCAGAATACAATATCCAGGCGGGGGGGCAGATGGAGCAGCGGTGAGACTCCTCCATTTACCTTGATTGGGTAGCTGGAGGAATCTTGCTTAGCAAGGCCCAATAGGCACACTGATACTCTAATAAAGTCAATAAAAAGAAGGCCAGTTATAGGTGGGGGCAGTGACCATTCTTTTGTACTGTTGGAATACTGGTAAGATGACGCACTAGACACCTTTGCTGCGATGGTGCTATATGCTGGGTGTCTAGTGTGCCCCTGTGATTTTAAGGAGGGGTGGGCTCCTTCCAGGCTCACCTGGCCTCTATCTATCAATTATAATGCACGTGCTTCTACTATGGAGGCTCTCGAAATTTAGAGTTAGGACTTCAGATAATACTGGGGTGCAATGAAGTGGCTCTGCAGCTTACGCATGTATTTGCACGTGTGCAAACGAAACCCCTGTTTTTAACGCATACTGTTAGACAGGATAATTCGGTTGGTTGCAGGCTGGTTGGTAAGTTGAGCTGGGAAATTTCTTCGTCCTTCCATGTGCTCCTTGCTGCAAAGGCCAGTTATAGGTGGGGGCAGTGGCCATTTGTTTGTAAAGTCCAAAATGTCCAGCACCTCAAAAGCAAATCAGCTATCACTCAAAGATAAGTATCACTCAAAGGTAAGTACTCCTCAATCCCTCCCCAGACTCTTACTAGATTTTTTAACTCACAATGAAGATTTGGATCAAATAAAGCTTGATATAGGGGCTGCATTGGGTAAGGTGTTTTGTGCATAGGATGTGGAACATGGTGGCATGCATGTATAGATGGAGTCACAGTTTTTCACTTCATGGAGCAGGATTTGATGTGAGCACAATTCTGTTTAACAGTGCTTTTTTTCTCAGACAGTAGGTGCTGGAACTCCCCTTTTCCGAGTCACCCCTTTTCCCCGCCCCTACCCACCTCCGAGCATCGTCCCTTGGTTCCATCCCCTACCCACCTCCCAGTACCACCCCTTTTATACAATACAGAACCAAGTATCATTTTGTGGTGCTAAGTAATTTGTATGGAATTTGGTAATGATATCAAGAAAAGCAGTAAAATAGATCCCCTTCAGCCAGCAACAATTGATCCCCCTAACAACAATGTACCACCCACAACAAAATCCCCCCCCCCAGCAACAATAGACTCCTGGCAGCATCAACAGATCTCCGCACAGCCAGCATTAATAGACTCTCTGGCAGCCATCAACAATAGACCCCTCCCCCAGCAGTAGATCTCCTTCAGCAACAACTGACCCCCCAGCAACATAAGACCCACCCCTAGCAACAATAGGTCCCCCACCAGCAACAATAGACCTCCTCAGCAACAATAGACCCCCCTGCAAAAATAGATCCTCTCCAGCTAGAATAGATCCCCCAGCAGTGAGCATCAATACCCTGCAGCACACCCCAGCACCCCTTGCCATTACATACAGTCAGTCCAGGAGGTGACGGAACTGCGTTCCCCCTCGTTCCTGCTGACAAAAAGCCCTGGTGTTTAATAATTTTAATACTACACTATCCTAGTAATTTTTCTTTTTGAGAGACACTGTGACGAGGAGAATCCTGAGATTGGTTTTGTGGACTTTTGGTGGAATGATATGCATCTTAAAGTGGAAGTTTGGTTAGAAGATAAGCAGAGGGGTGTGTGGTCACGTCTCACTGGTGATATGTATTTTTGAAGTGGATGTATGGTAAGAAGATAATCAGAGGGTTTTTGGCTTACTGCAGACTCTGTTTCATGCAACGGTACATAAGGATACTGGGTTCTTTTACACTGTCCTATAAGTGAACATTTCGCAGTGCAGCAGAAATTGGCTTCCTATCTTTTCTATCTTAAACGTACCATTGCTCAGGCCTCGAAGACTCCAGTGGTTGCCTTTTAGGGTGTGAAAACCTGGATAACTGCCCTGTCGGTTAATGAGTAGATGTTCAGTATCCTTAAGGATTCGCACAGGGAGTTCCTTAAAAATCTGGGCACCTTGGATAAACCAGTGCTTTCCATTCTTACCTCCGATCAGTTATGGGCGTTTATAGGTGTTGCCTGCATCGGTCCTGAGTCCGTGGTACTCTTTCAGTTTCCAGATCCTTCCACTTCTCTCCTTTCTTGGTTTCTTTTTTTCTGTTCTTCGGTCTCCCTCTCTTTTCCTAGATAACATCTATTATTGGGGCCTGTCACCCCTTAGAGGACATCAAAGAAATTGCTAAAGACCACCGCTAGTTCCAAAGTCCTTTATTGGAGTCCCAATGTGACACTACAGGACACCAACAGGCTGCATGGTTGACGTGTTTCACACACTACAAATGTGCTTAATCGTAACACGTTCTTTGATTACTACATGTGGAGGCGAGCAGGGGCGGGCACCCACGTGCAGTTTTCATTAGGCTTTCTTGCCTCACCTGGAGCGGCGGGTTGTCTTTATTTATTCACCCTTAGAGGACAGCCTGCCAATGATTGGGATGTTTAACTTGACTTTCCTGCTGGTCCACCTTAGTTTTGGTTAGAATTCTACTGTTTTAACAATACACATGGCTTAAGTATGCCTGTTCTTATACGTGACTGTTTAGCCCCGCTCCCTGCGTGGGCAAACTGAGAGCTTGCTATGATTTTTCTGAAAAGTTCAATAAACATATTGAAACAGAAAATAATCAGAGGGGGTGAGGAGTCACGTATCAATGGTGTTCATCACGTATGTTGGCATGCACGTATATGAGCACAATTTCATTTTTTTGTGATATTTTAGAAATCAATACACTATATGAGTTTTTTATTTTTGGGCATGCATATGTTATTAGATGAAGAGGCTTATGGAAGATGTGAAAACACTGGAGTTACAAGGTATATTGGAAATAAGGAGGACACACACAGACGTTAGTGATTTAAAGCTTTCAAATCTCCATTGTGGGTCAGAAAATCCAGTAGGTGTCTGGAGAGTAATTGAGGAGGACAATACTTACCCTTGAGCTATAGTTGATTTGCTTCTGAGGCTCTGGATGTTTTATACTTTATTGGAACTGTAACTTGCCAGGTGGCACTGAGTTTGGTCCGGGTGCTGGGAAGTTGTTGCGTGCATTTAAGCGCTGGTGGATAATTGAACTGATAACATTGCTCTAAGTGGGGTTATTGCAACCTTACTGACACAGTTCCCCATAAACGTTTACTGTACAAAATAAGGTCCATTGGCATGGACCATAAGGTGAGTACATGGATTGAAAACTGGCTACAAGGGCAAGTTCAGAGGGTGGTGATAAATGGGGAGTACTCGGAATGGTCAGGGGTGGGTACTGGGGTCCCCTGAGGTTCTGTGCTGGGACCAATCCTATTTATTTTGTTCATAAACAACCTAGAGGATGGGGTAAACAGTTCAATCTCTGTATTTGCAGACAATGCTAAGCTAAGCAGGGCAATAACTTCGCCGCAGGATGTGGAAGCCTTGCAAAAAGATCTGAACAAATTCATGGGGTGGGCAACTACATGGCAAATGAGGTTTAATGTAGAAAAATTTAAAATAATGCATTTGGGTGGAAAAAATATGAATACAATCTATACACTGGGGGGAGAACCTCTGGGGGAATCTAGGATGGAAAATTACCTGGGGGTCCTAGTAGATGATAGGCTCAGCAATGGCATGCAATGCCAAGCTGCTGCAAGCAAAGCAAACAGAATATTGGCATGCATTAAAAAGGGGATCAACTCCAGAGATAAAACGATAATTCTCCCGCTCTACAAGACTCTGGTGCAGCCGCACCTAGCGTATGCTGTCCAGTTCTGGGCACCAGTCCTCAGGAAGGATGTACTGGAAATTGAACAAGTACAAAGAAGGGCAATAAATCTAATAAAGGGTCTGGAGGATTTAAGTTATGAAGAAAGGTTGCGAGCACTAAACATATTCTCCCTGGAGAAGAGACACTTGAGAGGGGATATGATTTCAATTTATAAATACCATACTGTTGACCTCACAATAGGGATAAAACTTTTTTGCGGAAGGGAGTTTAACAAGACACGTGGCCGCTCATTAAGATTAGAAAAGAGGTTTAACCTTAAACTACGTAGAGGGTTCTTTATTGTAAGAGCGGCAAGGATGCAGAATTCCCTTCCACAGGTGGTGGTCTTAGCGGGGAGCATCGATAGTTTAGATAAACTATTAGATAAGCACCTGAACGACCACAACATACAGGGATATACAATGTAATACTGACATATAATCGCACACATAGGTTGGACTTGATGGACTTTTTTCAACCTCACCTACTATGTAACTAAGAGGCGGAAGTGACTGTGGTGTACTTGGGCCCAAGCAATCTATTCCAATGAACAAGAAAAGCATGAGAGCCAGAGACAACTACTTCTCACGTGCCTGTATTTACAAGTTATTTTCATTTTATCAGTTAAGAACAGTACCAAAGTATTAAATGCAAACACAAAGAAAAAAACATGGAACAGTTAACAACAAAAAGCAATCTGGACTCCTTTTTAAATGTGATACCCAAACTCTAAATGGTTGCTAAAGAAGAGTTGCACAGATTTTTTTTTTTTTAATTGTATATTTATTAATGATTTTCAGTTATACAAGGATATCAAAACGTTATCAATGATATACAATAAGAAGAAGAATAAGAAGAACAAAAGTAGAAGAATTACACTAAAACATCCAATTAGATCACAGAAAGGTAGCCGTCTGACAAGCCTGCAGGGTTAGAGTACGGCGTAGTATCGGAGAACAGTTTAATATATCGTTAACTTCCAGCTTGACAAACCTAAGTTCGTCAAAAAGAAAAGAAAAGGAGTACAAGGAAAGGGGAAGGGACACCATGGCTCAGGAGTCTATGGAATCAAACAGCAAAGCATTATAGGGGTGAATGAACATAAGAGGTAACTATCTATCATTCTGGAAGGGACCTTTCTGGACAGTCAGAGTCGTCCCAGACTCCCCAAATTTTGCTAAACCGTACCGGGGAGTCTTCAATAGATGCAGTCAAGTGTTCCATCTTACGAATGTCAGCTATATTGGATAGAAGCTGAGAGCTAGTAGGGGGGAGGTGGACAGCCAACAACATGGTATTGCTCTTTTAGCTGCTAAGAGTATAAGAGCCATCAGTTACTGTGCTGATTTAGGAGTATCCGGGAGAGGAAGTCCTAACAGGTAGTGTAAAGGGTTTAAGGGTATAGTCACGTGCAAAAGGTCTTGTAGAAGGGTTTGGACATAAGCCCAGAAGGGTTTGATGAGGGGACACTACCAAAAAATATGATAATGGGAGCCTATCTCTTCGACACATCTCCAGCACTTTCGGGAGGCCTCTGGATTACGGGCATGTAAGATATCAGGAGTCCTGTACCAGAACATAATGATTTTGTAGGCTGTCTCCTGCGCCACGCAGCGTGATACCTTAGAGGAAGATTTCCAAATTTTATCCCAATCTGACAGGGAGATGGTTTGTTGGAGAATACAAGCCTATTTACTCATGTAAGAGTGACTAGATTCAGTCAAAGTGGCAGCCTCTTGAAGAATTTTGTATATAGCCAATATTAGTGGGTTTATCTAACGAGAGGCCAGGGGATTTACCAGATAAGAAATGTTTAATTTGTAAATAGGAGTAAAAGAGGGACTTCGGAACCTGGAGTTTAGACTGTAAATCTGTAAAAGACAAAAGCACACGGCTAACGGTGTACACCAAATTGCGCAATTGAAAAACTCCAGCCTACGGGTGTAGGATAGGCTGTCTGGAATATCTAAATTAAATAGCACATTCAATAGTGGAGGGCATGGAGAGGAAAGGGAGTATTTCCCTGAGCATCTTTTCCAAATGGACAATGTAAACAGCATAGGTGCCAGACAGAGACTTCACAGCTTATGCATATGTCTGTCTGAGGGTGCCCATAATATAAAACATGGGTGTACAGGGGATGTAATTCTCATTTCGATCTCGGACTATCTGTTTGGGGCATAGCGAAATGTCCAAAAAACGACAGCCTGTAAGTGAGTGGCATAGTAATATTTCAATATGTCTGGGGTGCTCAACTCTCCTCTTGATCTCAAAGACTAGACCACCAACCCTGCTATCCTATGGGAAGTGTTGTGCCATATAAAGTTTAGAAAAGATCTTTGAAGCATTTTCAATTGGGATAGCGGGAGCAGTACTGGGAGTGTCTCAAACATTCACAGCAATTTAGGAAGTGTCCTGGCCTCGCCCCCCGTACTCCCGGAGTCTATGGGTAGCTATCCAGGCACATAACCTTTTTCTGCATACACAATAATAGACTGCTGTTTCTTGTCTGTGTCTTTATTGGCACGTTGCAGATTTTAATACAAGTGTGAATGACACACGTTATATGCGGTAAAAATGAAAATAACAAGAATAATATAACATTACCATACAATAGTAAACATCATATAAAATAACAACTGAAATGACTATCTGCTTTTCCTAATAACCTGTGGAGGAGGAAGGGGAAGATTGCTTACCTCCGATGCCATGGATAGGAAGAGATTACATCTAGGCAGCTGGGATAATCTTGAAAATGCTGATCCCTAGGGGGTATTCACTTCCTGACTAAAGAGGATGTGATGATTTTTATGTCACATCCTTTAAACGTTAAAGGTATTATTACAAAATGATATTAATGTTTGGCCAGTAGGTGGCGCATGTGTACAGCTAACCTGAAACAAACATAATTTATAGCTTAATGATGCAGCAACACAATATACAATCAAATGATAATATGAATTCTCCTTTCTGAACCTCGAGAGAGAGAAAGGTCTCCTGGAGACATAACACTCCCCGTTTGGCGTTAACCAATGCCACTAACAGCGTTATTAGACACAAGTAAAATCAAGTCCGATATAGGTCTGAGAAATGACTTTACTTCACCCTGTTTGGAAGTTTTAACTTCGACCTTCCTGACATGTCCATCTTTGCTTCGGAATGTCTGCGTGATAAGTCCCAAAGGCCAGTGATTCCTGTGTGCTTGGCAGTCCTTGACGAGCACCATATCTCCTGACTTCAGGTCTGGTTTGTTAACTTGCCACTTATTTCTGAGTTGTAGGGTTTGGATGTAATATCTCCTCCATCTGTTCCAGAAAGTGTTGGCTAGGCATTGCACCTGTCTCCACTGACGTCTGAAAAGATCTTTATCAGTAAACTCTCCATTTGGAGCACTGACTGTGCTGGTTTATTGGGTGAGTAGAGTTGCAGGTGTCAGCAACATGGGTTCCTCTGGATCGTTAGTAACTGGAATCAGAGGTCTAGCATTTATAATGGCTGAGACCTTGGCCATGAAGGTAGACAGACATTCTGGCATTCCCCATTTGAAGGAAAATAGAATCCAAAATCTTGCGGGCTACGCCTATCATTCTTTCGCACACACCACCCATATGGGAAGAATGAGGAGGGTTAAATGTCCAGGTACATCCCTGTTGGTTGAGATACCTTTCCACACTGTTGTTGTCTAGATTGGAAAGCATCTGAAGTTCCTTGGCCGCTCCAACAAAGTTGGTGCCCCTATCAGAGTGGATGTGCTTAATGGGGCCTCTAATGGCAATGAAGCGCCTGAGAGCGTTGATAAAGCTCGAAGTGTCCATTGATTCAATCAACTCTAGGTGAACAGCTCGAACAGTCATACAAGTAAAAATAACTGCCCAGGGTTTGCTGCTGGCGTGGCCTCCTCCGGTTTGGCGAGAAGTAACGGACCAAGGACCGAATACGTCAAGGCCCACACTTGTAAAGAGAGGATCTGAGTTAAGTCTGTCAGGTGGAAGGTCAGCCAACTTTTGGGTTAAGCCACGGAGTTTGCGGCAGGTAACGCAATTAAAGATACACTCGCTCACACATCTTTTTGCTCCTATTATCCACAGTCCAGCAACCCTCAAAGCTCCTTCAGTGAATAGCCGGCCTTGGTGTTTAACTTGACTGTGATAGTGTTGTACAAGCAGGGCAGTGACATGGTGCTGAGCTGGGAGAATGAGAGGATGCTTCTCGTCGTACTCCAAGGTAGCTTCTTTAAGGCGGCCTCCTATTCTCAACAGGTTACTGCTGTCGAGGAATGGATCGAGTTTCCTTAGGACGCTGTCTTTAGGGATTGGCCTTTTGTTGTTAATACAGTCAATCTCTCTAGCAAAGGTCTCTTGTTGCACAGTGTAAATGATCAGATGTTTTGATTGCTCTAGGTCAGTCACTGAGTATGTATTTTTACAGTGGTGCCAGCCTTTGCAGTTAGTCCTTTTTCCAAAGGAACGGGCTATGTGAGATAAGGAAGTAATGGCTCTAATGAGTGATTTCCATGTGGAAAACCTGGAGAACCGATGAGTATGGGGGTTGGTTTTGTGAAGCCACAGTGACTAATGCAGACACTTGTGGACGAACTTCTGCATCTTTGACTGTAACTATCAAGTTAAAGGTCTCGGATTCAGAAATGTTGTGTTCTGAATTGTACAGGAATGCAGGGCCTGTAAACCATGTTGTGTCCCTAAGACAGTTGGCTGGGACAGCTCTAGTTGCTAGGTCTGCTGGATTGTGTTTAGTTGGAACGAAGTGCCACTACTTTGGGTGTGTGGATCTCCTAATCCTCAACACTCTATTACTGACGTAGACGTAAAAGCGCCTGGTTTCGTTGTAGATGTACCCCAGGACAACATAACTGTCAGTGTAGAACTCAGTGTCTTTGATTTCTAGGTTCATCTCTCTAGCAATCGTGTCGGCTAACTCCACAGCTAACACTGCGGCACAAAGTTCCAGTCTAATTATTGTGTGTTCTGGGAGTGGGGCAAGTTTTGCTTTTCCCATGACAAAACCTATATGGCACTGTCCTTTCATGTCCTTGGTCCTGAAGTAAGCTACAGCAGCAATTGCTTTGACAGAAGCATTACAGAAAACACAAAGTCTTTGGTCTTGGACTTCTGTAGACGGTACAGGAGCATATAGTCGAGGGACCTCTAAGTTAGACAAGGCTGTCAGGGAATTTTTCCACTCTGTCCACTGATCTCTTTTCTCGGGGGAAGTAGATCATCCCAGTTCACTGTCTCTTGAATCAGGTCTCTGAGAAGTGCTTTACCCTCAATGGTGACTGGAGCTACAAACCCTAGGGGGTCATACAGACAGTTTATGGTTGACAGAACGCCTCTGCGCGTAAAGGGCTTTTCTTCCTGACTAACCTGGAAGGTGAAGGTGTCTGACTTTAAGTCCCAGAGTAGTCCAAGGCTACGTTGCGTTGGTAGAGAGTCAGAACCTAAATCTAAGTCTTTGAACTCACCAGAGTGGTCTTGAGAGGGGAAGGCCTTCATCAGTTCTACGCTGTTAGAGGCAATCTTGTGGAGCTTTAAATTAGAACAGGCTAGCATCTCCTGTGCTCTCTTGAGGAGACTGATAGCTGCTTCAGCGGTGGGCAGAGATTTTAAGCAATACATAAAAGTCTTTTTCTACTAAGTGTTTCACTTCAGATCCGTAGATGGATTCGCCTTCGTGAGCCGAGCGTCTAAGCCCGTAAATGACAACTGCGGGGGAAGGGCTGTTCCCAAATATGTGGACTTTCATGCGATACTCTACGATTTCTTTGGAAGGGTTGTTATCTTTAAACCAGAAAAATCTCAAAGTTCCTATGTTCCTTTTTAACGAGAAAACAGTGGAACATCTGCTGGATGTCCGCCATGAATGCCACAGAGTCTTTGCGGAAACGGAGGAGTACCCCAATGAGTCTGTTGTTCAGATCCGGCCCTGAGAGAAGAACAGCATTTAATGACACGCCTTGTTCTCTAGAGCTAGAGTCAAACACTACTCTAATCTGACCTGGTTTCTTGGGGTGGTACACTCCAAATATATTCAAATACCAGCACTCCTCGTTGTCTTTAAGGGCAGGAACTAACTCTGCGTGATTATTCTCAAATATTTTACACATAAAGGTGAAGAAGTGATCTTTCATGTCTGGTTTTCTCTGGAAATTACGTTTAAGGGAGACAAAGCGTTTAAAGACTTGTTCCTTGTTGTTAGGTAAACGCTGTCTATGAGGTCTAAATGGGGGAGGTGCGACCTAATTGTTTGACTCTTCCTTGGCTGTCTCCTTTTCCATTATTTGCAAGAAAAGTCTATCTTCAAAGGACATTGCTACCTGCTGGTCTTCCTTTGTTCTATGAAAGACTGTACACCCTAGGTGGTCTGGGTCACTGTCACAAGCGTGGTCATCTGTGTCTGGGTCTACAGAGGAACAAGGTATGTGAGTACTACCTGGAAGCTCTTTTGTGATGAAGCTGTTGTGACATGGTTGCAAGGAGGAAGGGCGTCCTTTGTCAAGTACGTTAGTGAACATGCTACTGACCGTGGTGGGTCTGTGCACAGTCTTTAGGCAGACGTCCCCTACGATGACCCACCCCAGGTCAAGTCTTTGGGCGAAGGGAGCATTGCGGGGACCATTGATCTGTTCTCTTACTTTATGAACCTGCAGAATGTCTCTTCCCAGGAGCAGCATTAACTGAGCCTGCTCGTCATATTCTGGTAGGAGATGGGCCATGCGTTTTAGATGAGGCTGGTGAATTGCTGCATCTAGTGTAGGGATTTCTGACCGGTTGTCTGGAATCTGATTGCACTCGAGTATGGTGGGTAAACGTAGGCAAGTCTGACCGTCTATGTACTCTACACAAAAGGCAGTGGCTCTTCTCCCCGTCGTCTCAACAGTACCCGCACAAGTCTTTAGAGAGTAAGGGGAGCTTGGACCCCTAACACCGAAGGTGTCAAAGAATGTGGATTTAGTCATAGAGTGGTTGCTTTAGTCATCTAAGAGTGCATACATCTTGTCAGCTTTGTTTCTGTGACCCATTGGATAAGCTCTAATAAGACAGATCTTTGAACATGACCTACCGCCTGCAGGATCTTTGCATATTGCAGTACACTGTGAGGTAACCACTGAGATGTTTAAACCAGTGTTCTCTTGCTCCCCGTCATGCTTGTTGGTATCGCCAGCTCGCTGGGCGTTCCAAGGAGCAGGGCTGAATGTAGTGCTGAGTTGTGGTCTGTGTTGTCACACTCTGTGCATGATACACTAACCTTGCAGTCCTTGGCAAAGTGTGATGTGGATGAACAGCACCTGAAGAATATGCGGTTCTCTCTTAGGAAGGCTTTGCGATCTTCTAGAGACTTTTCCCTGAAGGTCCTGCCTTTTGGTAGAGGGTGTGGCTTCCTGTGTAGAGGGCACTGCTTGCTAGGGTCTCCGACATTGTCCTCTGGGTGAACACTGTTGGAAGACCTATGGGAAAAATCTGTAGGAGAAACATGAGACTTGTTCACTGTCACTGGCATCCTGTGCTGTTTAAAGCTAGGGGGCGTGGCTGATGGCAGTATAAAGTCAAAGCTGGGATCATTCAAGAACTTAGCTTGCTCTGAAACAAAGTCTATGAAAACATTGAATGGTGGAAATGGTACCTGGAACCTTTTCTTATGTTTAGAACCATATGTGACCCATCTTTGTTGTAGGTCGTAAGGAAGCTTCAGAATTAAAGGTTTAATCCTTTGGCCGCATTCAGGGAGGCGAGACCCGGCAGGTCTCCCTCCTCTTTAGCAAGAAGTAGTTCCTCTAGCAAGTCAGCTAATTCTCGTAGTTTGTGATAACCCTTGCTAGGTATTCTGGGAAAGTCCTCAATCCTTTTAAAAAGTGCATGTTCTATAGTCTCTGTCGAGCCATAGCACTCTTCTAATCTGCTCCAAATCTTTTTAAGACCAGTGGCTGGTTGTTTTATGTTACTGTTCCTGATTCTATTGGCATGTTCAGCAGAGTCTTTCCCAAGCCATTGGACTAGGAGGTCTAGTTCGTTGGAGTGAGACAGGTCTAGGCCTTTTATGGTATTTTGAAAGGTCGATCGCAGGCTTTGTAATTTTCTGGCCGATCGTTAAACTTTACAAATCCTTTTGTGACTAAATCTCGTCTGACGAAGAACTTGGCAAAGTCTGTTATAACTTGGTTGGTGTTAGAGCATGTTGGCGATTCACTACTGTAGTGGGAGCGTGGTGTGCGACCATACCTGTCAGAAGTTTCTGCTTTAGGTCTTCTTGTCTCGTACCTTGGTGTAGTAGAAGGATTATTCTGATGCTGGTTTGGAGGTTGAGGGTCGTGGCGTGCAGAGACATAGGCTTGATCTGCTGCTTGCAGCTCTGAGGAGTTTGGTTGCTCTCATGCTCTGTTACCTGCAGTGTTTGGTCTGTTTCTCCTAGGACACCATCTATTCCCTGTAGAGGAGAGGTATCGTAGGTTGATTTGAAGTGTTGGTGCAAGTACTCTGAAGTGCGTTGCGAGGGATACGGCTCTCCTTGTTCGGAGCCAAGCACATTGCTGCGTTCACCACCGAGGCTCACGGCTGCTTCCAGGGCTTCTGCTTCAGCTATGGCTGTTGCAGCTTCCCTTTCTGTAGTGAGCTTCTCTAATGCGACATCCAGACGTGTTTGTTCAAGCCTTATGGAGACTTCCAGTGAGGCCTTATCTTGCGCTCGCTTGGCATCTAGCGAGGCCCTGTCGGCTTCTAGCGAGGCCCTATCTTGCGCTAGCTTGGCTTCTAGCGAGGCCTTTTCTAACTTCAACTGCATTTCTTGTTCGGCAAAGGTAGCTCGCGTCTTTGCCGCTTCGGCTTTCCCACGAGCGATGGCGGCTGCAACACTGGCTGTCACCGACTTGCTGGAACCGTAAACTTGTGATCTGGTTTTGAGTGAGGATGTGCTACTGCGTGACATGGCTGCTTATAGTCGATTGCAGACTGTAGCTCTTCCGTGTGGCCAAACCTCTTTACCTTCTGCACTATCTGTAGTGTTCCTGGATGGAGTTTTACTGTCCTGGCCTTGCCCCCCCGTTCTCCCGGAGTCTATGGGTAGCTATCCAGGCAGATAACCTTTTTCTGTGTACACAATAATAGACTGCTGTTTCTTGTCTGTGTCCTTATTGGCACGTTGCAGATTTTAAAGTGGAGTTCCACCCACTTTTACAACTCTTCAGCATCCCTCACTAAACTGTGCACTGTAAACGAATTGGATATTTAAAATTTTTTTTTCTCAGCACCTACTGTATATCTGCTGTATTCATTTTTCACTTCCTCCTCCTTGGCCGTGGCCCATGGCATCATTTCCTGTTTGCAATGTCTTCTGGGAAGGGGTGGCAACTTCCTCTGACACTGCTGTTGCTATGGAAACCTGACCTGAAACCGATTACACTGCTTGTGCTGCATTGAGCATGTGCAAGTTCTGCAAGAATGAGATCCAGGAAGAGATACAGTCTGGCTTCAGATGCCCACACTTAAGATGGTCACGGCCTACTGTGTGTTTATAAAATAACAAACTACTGCTATAAACTAACAAACAGACCTTAGTTTACAGACTAACTTTACTAGAATACATTAAGCTTGTGTATTATAGGGGTATTTTTATTTAAAAAGTATAATTTCGGCCGGAACACCACTTTAATAAAAGTGTGAATGACACACGTTATATGCGGTAAAACTGAAAATAACAAGAATAATATAACATTACCATACAATAGTAAACATTATGTAAAATAACAACTGAAATAACTATCTGCTTTCCCTAATAACCTGTGGAGGAGGAAGGGGAAGATTGCTTACCTCCAATGCCATGGATGGGAAGAGATTACATCTAGGCAGCTGGGATAATCTTGAAAATGCTGATCCCTAGGGGGTATTCACTTCCTGACTAAAGAGGATGTGATGATTTTTATGTCACATCCTTTAAAGGTTAAAGGTATTATTACAAAATGACATTAATGTTTGGCTAGTAGGTGGCGCATGCGTACAGCTAACCTGGAACAAACATAATTTATAGCTTAATGATGCAGCAACACAATATACAATCAAATGATAATATGAATTCTCCTTTCTGAACCTCGAGAGAGAGAAAGGTCTCCTGGAGACATAAAGTATGGACCTCTTTAGCACGCGAATTCTCCCAAAAATGTAGAGAGGGAGGGTGTCCCAGTGTTTCAGTAGGCGATTGATTTTAGTAAATAGGGGAGGGAAATTAGCCTGGTAACGGGTGGAATAAGAAGAGGTTATGAAAATTCCCAAATATTTGAGTGTGTGAGACAACCAGTGATACTTGAAATTCTGCTGAAGGGTGTGTAGGAAAGGCTGGGGAATGTTTATGGGAAGGGCCTCAGTTTTGGTGGGGTTTATCTTAAAGTGCCAAAGGAGTTCAAGGTTTTATGTAATAAGGGAAGGGAGGTGAGTGGGAGGGTTAACGTTAACAATATGTCATCGGCAAAAAGAGAGAGCTTATAGTCCTCCTGTCGCAGCCACACTCCGCTTATATCTGGTTGGGAGCGAATAGCAGCAGCCAGAGGTTCCAAGCTTAGAATAAAAAGCAAGGGTTAAACTGGCCATACACTATAGAATTTTCTTATTCAATTTCCTTTAGATTTACCTTAAACTATGTAGTGCAAGGGCCTGCCTTATAAAATACAAGTTGAAAGGGTTTAGGTTTGACCTCATATTATATGGTTTTGGTAAATCTAAAGGAAAGTTGAACAAGTAAATTGTATAGTGTATGGCCAGCCTTAGAGTGGGCACCCCTGCCTGGTGCCATTTCGTAAGGGGAATGGCTGGGACAAATGGGTGGTAAGTTGGACCTGGGAGGTGGGTATAGAATATAATGCTCGCAGGGCGTGGAGAAAAGAGCCATAGAATCCATAATAGGATAATGTGGCAAAAAAGAATGAGCAATCCGGGCGATCGAAAGCTTCTTGGGCATCTAGGCTTAAAACCATGGCAGGGTGTTTAGTTTTAGTGAGGAGATCTGAGATCGATAGTTTGTCTGGTGTTGTCACCTGCATGTCTGGTAGGGACGAATCCCACCTGGTCTCTATGGATTAAGGCTGGCAATAGTAGTGAAAGTCTGTTTGCTAAAATTTTCACTAAGATTTTATAATCTCAATTTAATAATGCGATGGGACGGTAGTTGTCAGGGATGGATAGGCCTTTGTCCGGTTTCGGGATGACAGTAATATGGGCATGTAGAAATTGAGGGTGGGGGATCGTACCCTTCATCAGGGATCTAAAGAGAGATTTAACATGTGCGGGGCTAGAGTTATGTATTGGGGAGATGCAGACTAGAATAATGCAATCACTGAGCATCAAATGATATCACCTGTGATGTATTTCAAACCTGGCCTGTTAGTGGGCCCTGAGGACAGGGTTGATGACCACTGTGGTAAACCATCCAGGCCTGGGGATTTATGTGATGGATGATGTCAGATGACCTCAGCTAACTCCCCAGCCGTAATAGGGACATTTAGCGCTGACCTATTTGCTGGGGACAATTTAGGGAGCTGTAAGGAATTAAAGAAAGCATTGAATTTCCCCTGTAAACTGGGAGCATGGGTCAGTGCCCACACTATTGTATAGCTTGTGATAGAAGTCCCCAAAGACCCTGGACATAGTGTGGGGACAATAAGTACGGGAGCCATCCGGTTGGAAGAGAAAGTCAGGCACGGAAAGCGAGGATCTGAGTTTGTCTTTGTACGATTATTCTATGTGGTTTCTTGGTAAAAAATCTCCAAAAACACTGCGCTTACTCAGTACAATAGCAGCTCACACAACAAACAAGGAAATTTGTAAATAATGCAGGTGTATATAGTGTAGCGCTGATTGGGATAAGGATTTTTCAAATTACAAAAAATCAATATATCAAACCATTATTCCTAACCTATGTATTTCAAAAAACATTGAGAGTGAATTCCAATAGGCACCTATTACATATAAGATCTGAAGACAAAATAAAAATTCCAACATAGATGGTGGTGCTCTACACCACGTGAAATAGCAAACTGAAAGGAAGTGATATAAAATAAATGGGTCCTCCGTGTGGAAGCAATGCAGGCTTACCGGAACCTTTGGACTCAGAGAGACGTATGTCACCTGAGTCAATAACGCTTGTGTTGCCACCAGGCAATGAAGTGGGGTTTCACAGTGGAACGTTGTGGAATCCAGATGTTTGTTCTAGGACTCTCGACAAACCTCTTTCGCATGTAACCCTGTGTCGTAGTGGCCCATATAAGGTAAAAAAAAGTAGCCACATAGTGTAATAACGTTTTAAAAATTAAATTTATTAAAAAGTAGAACACTTACATTCTCCGTATTGAAAAAGCGCTTATAAATAAAATTGTGGCAGGCAGTGGAGTCTCCCGACGCGTTTCGTCTACTCAGACTTCATCTGGGGTACCCTACCACTGCTGCCATACTCCCTTGATAGGTACCAGGACCCCCCCATGATGAGAATCCGGCTTGTTCCCATTGTTTACATGCACTTCCGGGTATTGCCAAAATGGCGGCCCCGCGTGCGTTCCAGGCCTCCTTCTAATGCCCCATGTGCGTTCCAGCATTTCCTTATGGGTGTTATAAGAGATAAATGAATAAATCGTTTTGCTACAAAATTCAAAAATGTTGTGATTAATTTGTATCTACATTAATATAAATAGTAAGGAACCGTGGATGAAGATATAAGCTGGAGCGGGATCATCCGGATGTTTCACAGAGGCTGTGTGAAGACGGATGGTCGCTCCTCATGACGCAAATGGCGTCATCTTCCGCCTAGGTGGAACGCAAGCTAGGCGGTCTTCCGCCGCATGCGTGTCACGCCTCCATAAAATGGTAAACATGGCGCGATGTCGTCATAGGCGCTCCGGCCTGACGATACGCCCACCGTTGTAAAGGTGACGCGCTGTTGTCTGGCAGCTACTATGCACCACATAGACAGAACAGCTATATGTATGAAGATATTATGTATATATATGTTTTCGCTAGACCAATGACTCTGGTGTATGTGCTTTCACCTAGATACATTTAGTATAGCAAACCATTCTACATACAATATGGTTGTGAACTATAAAAAACGTGGCTCTAAAACCATGACTAAAAAAATAAATGTCAAAAATATATAGGAAGTGTTCTATGCAAAAAGTACACAAAACACTTTCTATGTGAACAATCTCCTACAATTCATATATTTACAATTAACACATAATTAGAAAAACACTTGCTATTATATATTTCATTTATAATTTTTAACTTTTCAACCACATTATTATTAGTTTCACAACTAAAGATTTCATTCTGTTTCACATACAGAGATAATATCTTCATACATATAGCTGTTCTGTCTTTGTGGTGCATAGTAGCTGCCAGACAACAGCGCGTCACCTTTACAACGGTGGGCGTATCGTCAGGCCGGAGCGCCTATGACGACATCGCGCCATGTTTACCATTTTATGGAGGCGTGACACGCATGCGGCGGAAGACCGCCTAGCTTGCGTTCCACCTAGGCGGAAGATGACGCCATTTGCGTCATGAGGAGCGACCATCCGTCTTCACACAGCCTCTGTGAAACATCCGGATGATCCCGCTCCAGCTTATATCTTCATCCACGGTTCCTTACTATTTATATTAATGTAGATACAAATTAATCACAACATTTTTGAATTTTGTAGCAAAACGATTTATTCATTTATCTCTTATAACACCCATAAGGAAATGCTGGAACGCACATGGGGCATTAGAAGGAGGCCTGGAACGCACGCGGGGCCGCCATTTTGGCAATACCCGGAAGTGCATGTAAACAATGGGAACAAGCCGGATTCTCATCATGGGGGGTCCTGGTACCTATAAAAGGTAGTATGGCAGCAGTGGTAGGGTACCCCAGATGAAGTCTGAGTAGACGAAACGCGTCGGGAGACTCCACTGCCTGCCATAATTTTATTTATAAGCGCTTTTTCAATACGGAGAATGTAAGTGTTCTACTTTTTAATAAATTTAATTTTAAAAACGTTATTACACTATGTGGCTACTTTTTTTTACCTTATATGGGCCACTACGACACCGGGTTACATGCGAAAGAGGTTTGTTGAGAGTCCTAGAACAAACATCTGGATTCCACAACTATGTGGTTTGTTGGCAAATTCGTAAAATTTCTGTCTAGCCCCACAGCATTGATTTCGAGATCTTACCCAAATTCAAAGATTTAATGATATTATGTAAGGAAACTACAGACCTTATGCGATCCACCGTAGGGGAAAGGAGTAAACTGGTAAGCTGATCAAGCAGCTGCACTTTCTGGAGGGCAGACTCCCTCTTCAGATGAGATCCTGCAGAGATGCATTCACCCCTAAAAAAAGGCCTTATGAGCCTCCCATAGGGTGGATATCTCGGATACCGTACCCTCATTATCATTCAGTTGGAAAAATGTGGACTTTTGTAACAATTGATCTTTAGTGTTAGGAATCCTCAAACGCGTTCCATTGAGATGCCAATGACACGTTTTTGTAGTCAGGACAGACAGGGTAAGATCTAGGAGAATAGGGGTGTGATCCGACCATGGTATGGGGTCTATTTCAGCGGCTACTAAATGTGGCAGTAATGGCATGGATGCAAAGAAGTGGTCGAGACGGGAGTAAAGTTTATGTGGGGGGGGGATAAAAGGTATACTGGTTATGGATTGGGTGTTTGACCCGCCAAGGGTCATAGAGGTTATGGGACCTAATAATTTTGCGAAAAGATGTGGACAATTTATGGGTTTGGGTTGATGGGGTGGATTGGAAAAGAGTGGGTCTATCTTTAGTTGGAGACATGCACATGTTGAAGTCACAACCTATAATCATGAAGGATTGGGTAAGAGGATACATTTTCTCAAGCACCTCCGTCAAGAACCCCATCTGCCCCGAGTTAGGTGCATAGATGTTAACCAAAGTAAGAGACGTATGCATGTAATCACAGTTCAGGAGAATAAATCGGCCTTGGGGATCTAATACAGATGATTTAACCAGCAGTGGGCATGAGCGTTTGATTAGGATAGCAATCCCAGCTTTCCCAGATGGTCCCGAAGCTACAAAAGTGGTGGGGAACAATTTAGAAGCAAACCTAAAAGAACCCTCTGCACTAAAGTGGGTCTCCTGAACCATGATCACATCAGCATTAGAAGCCTTGAATTCCTTAAAAGCTAGCCATCTCCTATGAATAGAATTCAAGCCCTTAACATTGCATGAAAAAACACGTAAAGCCATAAAAGGTAATACATAAGCAAAGCCGTTGTAAGCTGGTCATACAAAAAGGAGAGTACAGTCCATGGTGTATGGAAAAAAACAGTCCATAAGGAGCAAAAAAAAACCAAAACAAACAGGAAAAATCAAGTGAGCAAACTGGAAAATACTGTCGGGTACGGGTCAAAAAAGAACCCGGTAAAAAAAAAACAACATTGGTAAGTGGCCTGAGGGGAGTCCTTCCCTCAGGAATACAAGGCTTGTGCCAAGGTTGATGGAGAGGAACACGGCAGCCCGAAAGACCAGGCTTGTAGATCCCGTCGTCTTCCGAGAAACTTGCAAACAAAACTAATTGAAGAACCAAACATGTAACAATAGGCATGGTGGTAGTCCCATGGGTAGAGGGACTAGATCTCTGCACCGAGAACTGCTGCAAGGATAGAACATCTTAACCTGTATAGTTAAGGAAGCTCATCAGGTGGGGTGTCGAGGAGTTGCAGCAGGTTTTGGGGTAGAAACCGCTTTCTGTGGTTTCTGTTGCGCTGGGGTCCAGATTTTCCCAGGGGTGGAGAATGCTTGAGGTGCAGGAAGAGGTAGATGGAGCTCATCTTCAGGTAGCGGCGGAAGGCCAAGGTTGCGTAGGAAGGCTTCACCTTCATAGAGATCTTGTATCGTATGTTGGACCCCATCTTTGGAAGCTGACAACCGGAAGGGAAAACCCTAGAGATAGGTGATCTGGTGGTTTTGAAGATGTGTGGTAATGGGTCGCAGACTTCGACGTTTAGCCAAAGTCATGGGAGACAAGTCACTGAATATTTGGATCTTGGTGCCCTTCTGTTACGGGTAGCTGTGGTCAGGAATTCTTTGCTCTCATAATAATGGAATTGCACTATAATGTCCCTGGGATTGGTCCCCGGTGGAGGTTTAGGGGCTAAAGATCTATGCGCCTGATCGAGGCGCCAGTCGATATCTGGAATGTGGGGGGCCAGAGTGACAGAGACCCAGAAGATAGGGCTGGATCTCCTTGTCAGTAATGGTCTCAGGGACTCCACGGATCCATAGGTTCTGTCGGCGTTCCTTGTTTTCTAGATCTTCCTGCTGTATTTGGATCTGACAAACTATGTGTTTGAGGGCAGCATTATCTTCCTCTAAAACATACATATATTGCACCAGTTCATCAAATTTATTCTCAAGGGTGTCTGTACGTTCCCCTAATTGGGTGATTTCCCCTCTAAGTTCGTGTGCTATCTTCCCAACCTGGTAATGTTATGGGTTAAGTTTTGAAGCAGGTTTTGCAGCTTAGCATCAAGAACTTCTACAGTGACTGCTGCGGCAGTCCCTGTCAGGGGTGAGGATGATCACTCTATAGGCAGCCCTTCCAGGAACGCTAGAGGGTCAATAGGTTCCGGCGGGTCATCTGAAGTACCCGAGGCTGGGGATTGTGGCCTAAGTAGGTACCGCTCCATGTGCTGAGAAAGCCACGACTCGGTGAAGGATCGGTATATGTATTTTTGGAAACCGATTTTACCCATGGGGTGCCCGGGATCTTCCGGAAGTGAGTGATGTAGCTCCCGTTGTGGTAGGTGCAGTCAGAGCGGCGCAGGAGCCGTGGAAGAGGAGACGGGGAATGCGCATGCGCCCCGAGTTGCACAGATTTTTCATAACACTTTCTATTAATCGACCCCAATGTAAAATATATCTAGTTAAAGCATACACCATGAATGGACTAGGTCCTACTGTCCTACATTGGTGTTTTGTGTCCTCCTTATTGCCAGTAAAATACCAGATTTATCAGCGTATAACACGCACCGTGATTTTAAGAGGGAAGTTTCAGGAAAAAAACTTTCCACAGCCCCCTGCACAGCACACAGACCCCCTGTACAGCACACGGACTTCATTCCCTGCACAGCGCAAGGACTCCTTTCATTATAAAGCCTCCTGGGACAGCACTGCCAGCATACCTTTAGGGATTGAGGTGTTGCTGACAACCCTTTCTCGTGCGCCGCTCCTCCTGTGTCACGCTCATTGTGGATGGGGGCTTCTGTGTGCCTCAATTGATGCCGCTCTCCGGTCATGTAACTCTCCTCTGCTTTTTGATTGATGGTCACATGACCGCTCTCCTCCTCCAATCAAAAGCTACAATCAAGGAGGAGGCGGAGCGGGAGGAGAGCAGTCATGTGACCATCAATGAAACAGCAGAGGAAAGTCACATGACTGGGTCCACGAGAGAGCGGCATCAATTGAGCCACACAGAAGCCTCCAATCAAAAGCTACAATCAAGGAGGAGGCGGAGCAGGAGGAGGAGAGCGGCAGTGCTTGAGGTATAGGCTCCTGTTTGCATTGGGGGTGATGCGGGGGCGGTGTGTGGGAGGGGGCTGGCAGTGTTATAGTATAGCAGCACTGTCCCAGGGCCAGGAAGGGCGGGGCCGCTGGCCCGACACCCTCCCAAATGAGGCGGACCGTCCGATCCCCGCCCCCCATTGGTAAAAAAAAAAAAAATTGACGTATAACATGCAGGCACGGTTTTCCCCTTTGTTTTCAGGGGAAAAAAAGTGCGCGTTAAACGCCGATTAATACAGTACCAAACATGGGGCCTGAAACAAGTGTCAACATCCTAGTCATTCAAAAAATACTCAAGAAACCAAAATGGTGAAACTATCTCTGGACCAGAGAACACCAAGCTGACACTTCATCACTAATATATCCTGTGCATGCCTAAATTGCCCACAAAATGTAAAGTATTGATTTGCAAATAGAATGTTTAGAATTATTACATGGCGTAAAAAGCAGGAATGAAATGTAAATAGTAGCTTACACTTTAAATCCATGCAGTATATATTATTTAACATGTTACTGCATTATAGACAAAAATTGTTACTTCTATTTCTTGTATAATCTTTGCAGCAATATTGAATTAATGATGTGTAAAGAATATGTAATTTGAATATAAATTGTAGGCCAATGTTATTGATCATCTTTCATCACCCATCATCCTCTGCAAATATTTTTTTTTTTTCTGAGACACTTATTACACAACCATTTCTGAAGAAATTGGTCCTGTGGCTTGATTTTCAAATCAAGAAGTTACACTTCCCTTTTTATTTTCAGTTTCAAGAAAATAGGTTATGAACACTTTGTTACAAATTATTGTTAAATTGTAATATAGGGCAGGGGGATATATAGATTATAAAGTCAGCTTCACAATCTCAGTCACGAAAAGGAATTCTTATAAAGTAAATGCGCTAAACTACTTGAGTAATGGTAAGAAACTAACATTGAGCTTTCAAAGACCAATAGTAAATGGTAATTTTAGTATTATTTTGGTATTCCAAAATATGTGTGCTGTGAGTTACGTACGGTAAGGTTGAAATAAATATGCCTGTATCTTATACCTGCAACAAAATATACAGTTGAAAATAAAATGTGAGGTGATAATGGTCACCCTAATAAAGTTCTATCAGATCAAGCCCAATTCCTGTGCCCTCAGACCTCAGTTCATTCCAGGTCTTGTACCTTCAGACCTCAGATCATTCCAATTCCTGTTTCTTCAGGCCTCAGATCAGCTCCAATTCCTGTATCATAACACCTCATATTACCCCATGCATGCACCCTCATACATCAGATGAGCCCCAATTCCTGCACCTTTAAACCTCAAAGAAGCCCCAATGCGATCACGCTCTAACTTCAGAAACAAGGGGTGTTACATACCTGCTGCACGGTTTAAAAAAGAAAAGGAAGAGTGTATTAAGTGCGGGGGAATAAGGAAAGGGATGGTTGGCACTCAGGATGACATCCAAAATAGTATACCTTTATTAAATACATGTACAGAGCTGTAAAACAGCCCACGCATTTCGGACGTTAGTCCTTAGTCATGGTGGCGGGTGGTCTTCTTCACAAATTGATGTCCTTAGCTACGAGATGGAAATATCTTTTAGTAATATCAGGGAGATGGGTAAGCCATGGGTCAACCATTGTAATGGGCAACCTATCCATCCACCACTGTACTCCCCTGCTCATCTGTCCTACCACTGTACTTGGGGATTTCAAATCCCTGGATTGCTGGAGTGGCTGTGGGAACTCGACAGCTGAGGATCACTGAAAGCACAATGGTAACCAGGGGGTGGACAGAGTCTCTGGTGATAGTTCACTTTTACATTTGTTCTGTAAAGGTGAACACTTAAAAGCCAAACTCCGGGAAAAGCTTTACGTTGAACTTTTGGTGACTGCTACTTTAGAACATCTATTGATAACTTTTTTAGAAAGCACTTGACCAAATTAATATATAACGTACGTCTCAACTATATGTCCAATGGGAATATTATGGCTTCTTTTTTTTGTCAGTGAAGTTCTAAAGTAGTAGTTACCAACATCTGTTCTAAAGTTGTACGTAATTACCAATAGCAGTTATAAAGTAGTAGTTACCAAGCTCTGTTATAAAGTAGTAGTTCTTTCTACTGGGAACTACTACTTTAGAACAGGGTTTGGTAACCACTGCTTTAGAGCTGCTTTTGGAAACTACTACTTTATAGCAGGGTTTGTAGCTACAACTTTAGAATTTTTAAAGTTACCTACTACTTTAGAACAGGGTTTTGGTAACTACTACTTTAGAAGTGCCTTTTGTTTTAAAGTAGTAGCCCCCAAACCCTGTTCTGAGGATACATTTACACAGGTGTTTAGCCATGATGCGAATGGCAGCTGATTACTGCTGCTCTTTTTGACACCTGTGGGAGGCTAGCTGCAGCTGCGGAGCCTGTACTGCTACAGACTTTAGCTAAGGTATTTATGAAAGGGGGGGGGGGGGGTGGTATCTGGCAGGTCTTGTTTTCTGGTTTGCTCAAGCTTGCAAATTTGACAGTTTTATGAGGGCTTCTAGACTGTGGATTCCGCTAATAGGCATTAGAGGGTCTGCATCTGAAGGATCTAATAAGAAGGTTCTGATATTGGCTAACATTTTGTGTATTGTGTGAAATGAAGGAGGAGGGAGCTATGTGTCTTATTCTGGAAAAATGGCATGGGTGGACTTGGGACTTGAACAAAATGTCTGCCACACATACAGGTTTTTGTGTGTTCAGTACGCAAAACCATTACAATCATGTGCATAGTGCCCAACAGAACATTTAATTCTCTATACATAAGGTACAGATGGCCCGAAATCACCTGTGTTAGTTCTTTACAAGTCATAATTTAAAGCCAGAGAACATAATTGACTTATTTTTTTATTTTTTATTTTCAAGTAGAATATAAAACATAATTTTTAGAGTACCAGTCTGGGTTTACATTAGTAAACATTTAAACAGTTTAAAACAAAACATACAAAAACTATTGTAAAATATGCAATGTAACCTTATTGTGTAATAAGAAAGATTAAGCGATACAAACGCTGAGCACTATCTGTTTTTGGAGGTTAAAACAGTCATATCAAACACAAGTGGCAAACCATACAAAAATAAACCAGCTTATTTTGCAGGAGTACAATGTGGAGTGGCTGAAAGGAAACAGGACACCATGCAATAAACTCCTTTTAACCCCAGCTGCCTTAAATGTTTAAAGCCAACCTTGTCAACAAAGTCTGTGATGCAAGGAGTACCTAAGCTTTCAAGTGTTTATGTACATAGGTACATTTTCACAGTATTCTTTTCTTTATTTTAAAAAGTAAAAAATTGTTTTCGGCAGGAAACTGGGGTTGTCAAGAATTTACCCACATCATTTATGTATAAAAAATCTATAAACATTTTCTCAAACATATTTTGTGCATAGGGTTACTTTACAATGTAAAAAATCTGTTAAGAGAAACAACATCAAGAGCAATATGTATATTTAAGCGGTGAATATAAAAATACACAGCAAAGCAGACAATTTAGACAATCTTCAGCAAGCTAAAACTGTAATCCTTGGTGTATCAGTAACTATTTTAATGTCCTTTCACGCCCAAATCAGCACAATAACACACATTTGTAATATGTTACTGCATGTATTTTCCCTGCATTTGAAAGTGAATGTGCATTTTTCTCCACTCTTGTGTGTGTGCTAAATTACTCTCTATGTAATCTATTAAAGAAGGACTAGGTAAGAATCTGTTACTGCAACTGCTAGGCTGTGGGTTTAGAGCATTCATCTGCTAAGTTTTTTTTATTAATTAAAAAAAAAGTTCAACAAGTTTTACCGTTAAAATTAAATAAAAAAAATAAAAAAGGGGCAAAAAGCTCACTACAATTCTGCATAGTTTATTATCAGACTGTGGATAAACCAATATAAGGTGGTGGAGCCCTTATGTATTATGAGGCAAGATTTCCCTCTCCCTATTAGCCAAAAATATATCGAAGAGTAGGAAATATTGTAATCAGTGGCCTATTCTTATTCAATGAAGGCAATGAGCAAAAAAAAAAAAAAAAAAAAGTCAGAAAATTGTATTTGTATGCTTTTTAATGCAGAACACAAAGCTGAGAACAAGCATTTACAAGAGCAGTGCTGAGCATTTAAAGTGAAACTTTGGTCAAACAGTTAAGTCCTGCTTGATATATACTGTTTAAAATCCAGTAGTAGACTATCTCGCCCTGGCTCTGCACATTCCCAGTTGAACTCTATTTTTTAGGCACTGTGCTGAAAACGTAGAGGCCGATCTACTGACAGCCTAAAGAGTTACTGCTGCTCAGAGGCTCTGGGCTTCAGCAAAATGGCAGCCTCCAGCAAGAAGAAACAGGAGCAGTGCTGGAGGCAAATTACAGCACACACTATCTTTGGTAGCGAATTATTATTGTGGAATGCATCTTCCTTGCTAAAGGATATTATTTTTTATCAAGTTGTTATGGATAAAGTTCCACTTTAACATATGCTAATGCAGGAACTACAGGCAGAGGATGATGACGATGAAAGGGGTTAAAAAAAATGTAATGCGTAACATATTAATTGATACAGTGGTAGGCTGCAGCTTTGGAGACTGCAATCAACCTTTAGGAGGGTAGAAAAAATCTGTGAATTGTAGCTTTGGTACATTTTCATAATATATATGATTAAAACATGGGCTAAAGAAAAGATATCATGTAAATAGATATTTTTGCAAGCATTTAATGACACTCGCTGTTATACTGAAAATTAATATCGGAGTATATGTTTTGCAGCACTGAGTGATTCTGTTTATGGTTTATTTAAACAGGCTTTGGTATGTGTCTGAACTGCTTTTCTTCCCTATTTAAGTCAAAATGAATGCAAAAGCACCTCAAAATAAATCATAATAACTTATATTTTAACTGATCCAATTCTTATTTAAAATATGTATTGGAAGCTCCAAAAACAATATATAAAAATATTAGGCAAAATGCAGTTTCATCATATTCACCCTCCCCAACGCAAAGCATTGTAAAAATGCTACTTATAAAGCTGGGTTTCATTTGGTTAAAGTAGAGTGCTGTTGTGGGGTGTAGTATTATCACTGACTATTGGTTAGTACGATACCCAGCTGCTTAGACTGGTTTACATAAAAATTCTAAAGTTAGACAGGACATCTTGCTGATCATAGCAAGATTTGCTCTGGTTTATTTTTAAATCTCTTATTGGTTTGAGCAGACAGTGAAGAGAAGTGAAGGGATTTGTTAAAATAATGTTTTAAATAGGTCCATAAATCACAAATTAAATCTCATCAGGTGAAATCGAAATTGCATCTCAACCCTGTGTTACTATACGGAATAGTCACAAAGATCTGGAAATCTCCTTTAAGATTAACTGCAAAAAGCTATTTGATACGGCTTTGCTTCAAATGTTTTCAATATATATCACCAAGATGTAGCCACATTGCTCTCAATTGCTTCAAAAGACAGGTTTAGGCTAGTGCAACAAACCCTTGCACAATGAAATTCAATTTGAAATACAGACTTATCATAGTTAGAAAAATAGGCACACGTTCTAAGACAAAAATACAAGTTAGTAAAGATAGCTTACTTAAATGTTAAAAAAAAAAAAAAAAAATATTGCAGGGAACAAATATAGGAGGAATCTTCTTGTAATTCAAGACCTATAAGAGGAGAAAGACTTGCAACAGTCTCAGTGGTTCACCTGTGGAATAGTAATAGCAAATTGATGATTTATTCAACATTGTTCTAAGAGTGCCAAAGAGGACATGTGGGTCTTTCAATAATGTAGAATACCCCTATAATCAACAATTCTTATAAGACAACACATGACTTTTCACCTGCAGGACACGAATAAAAGTCATAGTCGTTCCTGTAATACATATAGAAAATAAATCATATTTTTTTAACAAATAACAAAAAAACTAACAACAAAAAGGGATCAAACAACTTTCTTAATCTAAAAGAGTAAAAAAACCTAAGTAAGGCAGTATACAAATTAATATGAAAAAGTTGTGATTTCGGCTCTGGGTTGATTATTTTAAAAGACTAAAGTGCAACAGCCTAACATTATATTTCGAGGTATACAATCCAAAGACTTTAAAGAAAAATAGCCTTATTTAATAAAATGTCACAAGGCATTAAAGCAGCCTTAAGAGACCACTACTACTTTGCGAGTGATGGCATAAGGACATTTTCTCTTTCCTTCAATTCCACACCCCTACCTGGGTGATTTTCACAATGTAATAGGGAACCTGCAATCCTAAACCTTTCAGGTATCAACAAATTATTTAATATAGAATGATTAGTGTTAACTGGATGCTACAATTTTACCAAAAACATATTAGACTATACAATAGCTAAAATAAAGCACTGTTCAGCTTCAGCAGCATTGTCATGTATAAATGAACTGCATACACAATAGAAATTATGGCTAATTGTTATATATGCAAGAGGCAATGCTACCCATCTTTGATCTACAGTGTAAATACCGGGGGAGAACAAGTATTTGATACACTGACGATTTTGCAGGTTTTTCTACTTACAAAGCATGTAGAGGTCTGTAATTTTTATCATAGGTACTCTTCAACTGTGAGAGACGGAATCTAAAACAAAAATACAGAAAATCACATTGTATGATTTTTAAGTAATTGCATTTTATTGCATGACATAAGTATTTGATACATCAGAAGAGCAGAACTTAACATTTGGTACAGAAACCTTTGTTTGCAATTACAGAGATCATATGTTTCTTGTAGTTCTTGACCAGGTTTGCAGACACTGCAGCAGGGATTTTGGCCCACTCGTCCATACACATCTTCTCTAGATCCTTCAGGTTTCGGTGCTGTCGCTGGGCAATACGGACTTTCAGCTTCCTCCAAATATTTTCTATTAGGTTCAGGTCTAGAGACTGGCTAGGCCACTCCAGGACCTTGAGATGCTTCTTACGGTGCCACTCCTTAGTTGCCCTGGCTGTGTGTTTTGGGTCGTTGTCATGCTGGAAGACCCAGTCACAACCCATCGTCAATGCTCTAAGGGAAGGAGGTTGTTGGCCAAGATCTCACGATACATGGCCCCATCTATCCTTCCCCCAATACAGTGCAGTCGTCCTGTCCCCTTTGCAGAAAAGCAGCCCCAAAGAATGATGTTTCCACCCCCATGCTTCACGGTTGGGATGGTGTTCTTGGGGTTGTACTCATCCTTCTTCCTCCAAACACGGCGCGTGGAGTTTAGACCAAAAAGCTCTATTTTTGTCTCATCAGATCACATGACCTTCTCCCATTCCTCCTCTGGATCATCCAGATGGTGATTGGCAAACTTCATATGGGCCTGGACATGCGCTGGCTTGAGCAAGGGGACCTTGCATGCGCTGCAGGATTTTAATCTATCACGGCGTAGTGTGTACTAATGGTTTTCTTTGAGACTGTGGTCCCAGCTCACTTCAGGTCATTGACCAGGTCCTGCCGTGTAGTTCTGGGCTGATCCCTCACCTTCCTCGTGATCACTGATGCCCCACGAGGTGAGATCTTGCATGGAGCCCCAGACCGAGGGAGATTGTCTGTCATCTTGAACGTCTTCCATTTTCTAATAATTACGCCAACAGTTGTTGCCTTTTCACCAAGCTGCTTGCCTATTGTCCTGTAGCCCATCCCAGCCTCGTGCGGGTTTACAATTTTATCCCTGATGTCCTTACACAGCTCTCTGGTCTTGGCCATTGTGGAGAGGTTGGAGTCTGTTTGATTGAATGTGTGGACAGGTGTCTTTTATACAGGTAACGAGTTCAAACAGGTGCAATTAATACAGGTAATGATATGTGAAAAAATGCAGCACATGTGCAAAGGAAATAAATACATGAGGTTGTGAATTAATTAACCAGCCAAAGGTGAATTAAACATAATGTCCATGAAAGGGTGTGAATGTCCAACTCCACAGGAGATGAAGGTACTTCAAGGGATGGTGGTAATCTGATGATTGTCAGAAGTCACCTTGTATCGTGAACCGACCACTTCGCAGGATGAATCGATAAACAAAAATACAAAAAGGACTCTTACCAGATCCCGTGGACTCCCATGTCAGCGACAGGGAATCGCATGCGCCGTTTGTCAACAATGACGTGGAGTGGAAGGTCTGGACCATCAAATCCTCTGAGTTGCGGTCTGCGTGGATCTCCGAAAACGACCAGATGAGTCCTCACAGGGGACGGCCGACGTGGATCAGGGGAGTCCAGAAAGACCTTTAAGGAGCAGTTGGAGGTACTGGGCCTCATGCAGTGGATGTAAAGACAAAAAAGATATGCCTCCACATAGTGCAGATAAAAGGGGTGTTTTTATTGGTAAAAACAGCCGTATACAAATAAAAACGTGATCACGAGAAATAAAAGCAAATACAAATGGGCAAAACGGAGAGTGGTGTATGAGCCCGATGCGTTTCGACCTAGGGGTCTTCAACAGGGGCATGACCTTGTTGAAGACCCCTAGGTCGAAACGCATTATGTTTAATTCACCTTTGGCTTGTTAATTAATTCACAACCTCATTTATTTATTTCCTTTGCACATGCGCTGCATTTTTTCACATATTAGTTCATTGTTTTTGTCAGACTGTATGCAGCAGCTTCCATTTGCTTTACTAGTTAGCGCGGTGTTTTACATTAATTTTAATACAGGTAACGAGTGAGGACAGGAGGGCTTCTTAAAGAAAAAATAACAGGTCTGTGAGAGCCAGAATTTTTACTGGTTGGTGGGTGATCAAATACTTGTGTCATGCAATAAAATGCAAATTATTTAAAAATCATGCAATGTGTTTTTTTGGATTTTTGATTTAGATTCCGTCTCTCACAGTTGAAGAGTACCTATGATAAAAACTACAGACCTCTATATGCTTTGTAAGTAGCAAAACCTGCAAAATCGGCAGTGTATCAAATACTTGTTCTCTCCACTATAGAAACAATTGTTATACTGCATGAAAAGTTGTGGCATTTTTACACTGATGCATTGCGGTTTTTCCGCACTCGTGGGTTTTGTGCAGGTTACCTGCACTTTGCTATAGACTTCTATTTCATGGGGAATGGAACTAAATTCCCAGAAGTAGCTTATGTCCTCATGTGTGGCTGGGCGAAAACTGAGCCGCTTCTAGCAAATGGAGTATTTGGCCACCAGCAGTAGCCACCCCCCAGACTCTGCTTTTCTTTATGTGCCTGGCGTCTTACTCCTGCAGGTGGTAGTATAAACATTATAGAACAAATGATCTCCCCTGTGTACTTCAATGAACGTAAGAAAACAGAATTAGTGTTGTAATAATCCATGTATTATTGTACAAATTGCTTTCCAAATAAATTACGTCTGTGTCTTTTAGAGTTAAATTTAGCAGGAGAAAGTTGAACTGTATTCACATATAACAATGGTATAAGTGCACTGGTCTACATTCATTTACATTTTAGTGAAAGCAAACTGGTCAATATATATTTGGGGAAGCTACACATTTTTTGCTATGCAAGCTTGCTGACAAAATAAAAGTTCAACAAACCTTAGATCTGAAACTTAAAAATCTGCCCCTGCAGTGGGGCTGCGCCCACACTGCAAGCGTTAAGTGCATGATTCTGTCTAGGAGACTTGGTAAAGCACTTTTAGTTACTCAATCCTCTGCTCCCACATTTTCCTCTTTGCTGCTAGATCCCACAAGTCCTGTAGCCTCTTCTACCTTCCCATCGGGTGGTCAACAATCCTCTGATGTCATCAGGACAGATGCATGAACCACAGCCCTGCAGTGTATGTGAAGATTCTGAGGAACAGTTCACCACCATGGGGAAGTGCCATCTTCCCGGGAAACAGAGCAGGTAAGTAAAATAGCTTTTTCATCTCCTAGACAGGAACGAGCATTTAACTCTTGTAGTGCTGTTAATTGCATTTATGGACTTGTGAAAGTATTCATATCTGTTCAGAATGCTAAACACCATTATTTATGTATGCACATTAGCTGGAAAGGGGTTGGTTTTTTTTACATGGCATTACCAGGCAGGAAGTTAGCCAGATTGTACAAAGATTCTGTCCTTTATTTCAAACTCTGAAACATGCATTTTTTTAGTGTTATAAAAGCTCTTTCATATAAATAAGGTAACTTGTTTCCTTATTTTATGTTTCTCAAACTGTTTTTTTCTTACTTTTTTACATTGCATTAACTTTTCTTATAAAGTGGGCCAATAACATGTTTATTTCTGTGCCTATAGAAGCACAGACTTTATACAAATTAACCCATGTAACAAATCAAACACAGGATAAAGTACTAATGAAACACCCTCTTAAAAAAAATTAAGCAAAACAACGAATTAGGTGCCAACGGTGAAAGCAGTTTCCTCAACAGCTAAATGTATGCTTCAGGGCCGGGATTCCGTGATAAGTTTCTGCTTTACTCTTAAAACTAGCATTAAAGCTCCACTCTGGTCAGCAGAAAAAAAATACCCCTACAGAGGGGCCTCCCCGTAGTATAAGGGTTAAAGCGCTCATTACATGTGGAAGTAGAGGAATAAGCTTTAATACTTCCAGTTCTTGCTCTGCGACTTGTCCCCCCAAAACCAACTTCCCTTGCTACTCCCCACTGTCTTTTTGATGTCATAATGTACAAAGCAGGACCAGCAGTCCCACATTGTATGTGAGGACAGTAAGGGATAGCCCACAACCTAAAGCATCAAAGAGAAGAGAAGCCAGCTGCCAGGGCAGTGAGAATAAAGCCTAGTACACACGGGCCGAATGTTGGGCCTCACCGGCCGGTTCAGTAGAAACAGTCCGACATTCGGGCCAGGTGTACTACAGCCGGTTTAACAGAAGCCGACTGTTCGGCTGGCTATGTAGAAGGGCATGACTGAAAAAGTTCTGCTCATGATCAGCGATTTCAGCCAACGGCTAAGAGCACTGACCAAAGTGTTCTGGCGGGGGGGGGGGGCATTCCCCTGTCAGAAAACAATAGAACAGCAGGGGAGATCACTACTAGCATTGCATAGATAGTACAGTGGCTCTAACCTGAGCTGTCAGGTTATTTTCATTCATCCCGCTGGGTTGAACAAAAAAAAAAAAAAAAAATAGTAGTGTATACAAGGCTTTAAGGTAAGTATTAGTCTAGGTTCATGTCTCTGTGGGTCCAGCATGCCTCGTCTACATGAGAACAGCAGCCTATTCATTTAAATGGGTTGCTCTACCTGCAGGAAACACTTTGGAAAAAGTTCTTGACCCTTTTTTAAAAACATGGCCGCATGGAACCGCATAGTTTGCACACTAGAAAATGTGCCACACTTTCCGATGTGTGGGGGTGCCATTAACAATTAATGTCACCCCCTTGCGTCTACTAAAGAGCAGCACATTTTGCCTGCGGGTCGGGAATATGTGCGATTATGCATGGATTCCTAGCGAACACAACTTTGTACCTAGCTTTACAGCTTTTTCATCATCCCCTAGACTTAATGTGGAGTTCCAGTCATATTTTTTTTTTAAAAGTCAGCAGCTACAAAAAGTGTAGCTGCTGACTTTTATTAAACAGCCCCTCACCTGTCCCATGACCCAGCGGTAAACTCACCTGCGCCGTGTTCTCCCCGTGAGCTCCCTTGGCGGCGTTGGCATCTCTACTATGAAGCCACAAGCTGTCAAACCTGGGTGCCCACTGTGCATGCGCGAGCGGCGCTGCGCTCTGTGACTGGTCCTAAACTCTTCTAGGACCTGTCATTTGTACCAGAAGACTTCGGGAGGGAGATCTTTCGCTTCCGATCGCCTAAGGCGTCTGGAACGGAAGTAGGAGCAGGTACCTGTGAAAATCGGGTACCTTCTCCCCCTCTCCTCCCCAAAAGCTCAGTTTCACAAACAGGAGTCGGGGAGGAGGCCTTAAAGCGGAAGCTCCACTTTTGGGTGGAACTTCGCTTTAATGAGCATTTAAACCTTGCATTGCGGGAAGGACCCCAAAGCTTTCCCCATAGAGTACAGTCAGTAAATGGAAAAAATGCAGTCAAAATTATGTTTGCCAAGAATGAACTGGTTTCTTTGAGCCCCATGACCACAGCCAAATATTGATGCTTCCATGGTCAGTATGACCCCACATTTTAGACTGTTTAAACGGTCAGGTTTAGGTTTAGTCCTGGGTGGATAGAGCTCTATGTATACTTCACACCAGGGGTTTCCCAGGACACAGAAATTTATAACTAATAATTAATTATATTTGGAGGCACCACTAGCTGCCTACATTTTGACACAGTTAGGCTTGGTTCACACTATTGTGGGTCGGGAACGCTCATAAAAACGTATGCATTCCCGAATTGCAGGAAAAACACGCTGCTCTATAGCAAACGTGGGGGTGACATAAATTCTTAATAGCACCCCAACTCATTGGCAAACACAGTGCGTTTTCACACGCAGCAAATCACATGGTCTGTGGCATTATGTGACTGTGTGGCGCGATAAAAAACAAAAAAGAATTGGGGGCCTTCTTTCCCTGCATTTCTGCGGGTAGGGCAGCCCACTGTAATGAAAGGGCTACATACATACAGAATGCAGGTCGCACAGGTGGGAATCTAGCCTTAGGCCTTATCACCTTTGCTTACTTGACAAGCCCATCCGGTCATTTAAAGAAGAATTAGAGGTAGGCCAAACAAAATATTGTGCACTTACTGCCTATATGGTGGACCGTTCAAATTCATTTTACTGCATTTAGTCATACACACTACATTTTTCTATAATTCGTGGTCATAAAGAGTAAGCAAAAGAAAAGGGCCATAAACCATCTGCCCCTGAAGAGGTACCAGTTATGTGGTGAGCCAGCACCACAGTCTGGTACCATTCCGCATTTCTTGCTTGCAATAACAAATTTGATATCTTTAACATTTTCTGATACATACAGTATATAATGGTAGCAACTGCTACTAGTGTATTCTTAAAAAATGTGTGTCTTATTTTAACATTAATACATTTTTATAGCTGCAACAGTATGCAATTTGCCTTGCAGAGAAATTCTGCAAGAAACACATATGAACATGCATGTATACTGAGTGAATTCATATTCTCCATCAGGGTCAAAGTAGCTAGGCATGAGTTAAAAACACAATGAAATATGTGATGCAATACTCCGGCCTCCCTTCATGACTTATACTTGTGAAGTGCACTTTACATGTGCTCTTAATGGTCCACTGTCGAATGCACAATACATTTACTAAAGTGCAGAACAGTTTGTCTAAATGAAAAACTCAGGCATAACATATCTGTGATAGGATTTGCTACTTAATTTCTATACCTTTACAAATGTGTTAAGAATGTAACGCACATAATTTCTGCTACTTCTGCTCAGTGTATGGTAACCCAACATATGGATGTTGGATAACCATACACTGAGCAGAAGTAGCAGAAAATGTGTGTTACATTCTTTCAGCAACCATCTCCTTAGCACTCATGCAACGTATAAAATAAATGCTCTAAGAACCCCCCCCCCCCAAAAAAAAATGGTGTTATATATTAAAATAGAAGATTAATGAAAGTTAAGCTAAGGTAATGGAAGGATGAAGGAACTTCGTACTTGTGTGTTACACAGTAGTTCATTGATCCTGCTGCCGATTAAAGAAAATCAGATACTGCTGTATGCGGCTGTAACTAGCAGCATCTATAAAAAATTCCATTAAACACTATTTTGTGCTAACGGATCTGTTCACAGACATCTACTCTCTACATTGCACAAGAAGGTAAGAGGGTGTTTTGCAAACAAGGATACCAAAAAGCTTCTCAACTCTACGTGGCTTATTAAAAAAACATTATTCTTCATGACTTCCATTAACCTCAGGCTCAGAAGAGAACAGGCTGCCTAAAAACATAAAGTTATTCCAAACTCAACCTTGGGCACATTCTTCTACAGGAGAAATTGCTGTTAAAAAAATGAAAGGTTCACCGAGATGGTGGTGCCAGCACAGGGTATGACAGAGAGACATTAAGGGCATCGTTGTGCTGTACCAAGGATGTATGTTGATAATGCAAAACCAACTCTTTTAATGAAGCATAAAGGTAATAGGGCTCAGCAAAGCCATATCCAGTGGTTGTCTTGTAGATAACGCAGTGTTTGGTAACGCCATCGACCCTATATATAGAGGTAAGAATAAACAGGTTAGGGGCTTTAAGGTCACAGCATACACTTTTATTTTAGATCATCAGCATTGTGATTGTAATAAAAACAACAGTTATCTTTGACAATCAAAAATAAGCTTCCTTGAAAAATCTTTCAGGTTATAAGTGCTGCCAGTCTGCTGCCCATCTCTTCCTGCAACCTCTGCTGCACTCTACTGTATTGGTGGGTCGGGGTGCCATTCAAAGTGAATGGGACCACACCACACCAAAAACAGGTGCGTTACAAGAACTTGCACAATGGACAAGCCTGAATGGGCTCTTAAGCTTTTATGCAATGCCACTACAGGGTATGGTTACTGGAGCCCCTGAAGTTTTATTAATGTTAGGCAGAGTGCTTTAGGTACCAGCATAAAAGTAACAATAAATATTCTATATTGGCATGATTATCAATTTAAATACATTTAGCCTAAGAAAAACAAACACTATTTAACAAAAGTATTATTAGGGAATCGGGAAATATATATCTGACAGGTTTGTAACCTCATACTTACACAACAGAGCAAGCATAACAGCCTTTCTGTCGGCTCTCCCGAATCAGAAAGGTACCATTTGCCTTCTCAGCCAGCATCTCTTCAGCCTGCTCTCTTTTCATCTTTCCCATGTACCAAGTGCTTTCATCATGGTGTAGGAGATCCTCTTCACCATCCCTCATGGAGTATGGGCTGCAAGGAACATGGGTATATCAAACATCTATTTTCTAAATACACAGTTTAACATAAAGCATAACAACTTCAACAGTTCCAGGCTTTGCAAAAAAAAAGTGAAGACATGCATTCACACATCCATTAAATAAGACAAAGGCTTTGTCTCCACTCTATAGGTTAATCCCTTGTACTGTTTTGTTTAATACCAAATCGAACAGACAAAAACTTGAGAGAAATTCTCTATTGCATGCATGACTTTTTAAAAGAATATTTACAGCCGTGAACAAATCTGGTACCCTTCCAAAAAAAAAGAAAAAAAAAGAAAAGAACCTACAATTTTCTCTGAATTGACTTGAAACTAACAAAAAATAGGATTTTTTATAACAGCTTACCTGTAAAATCCTTTTCTTGGAGTACATCACGGGACACAGAGCCATAGTAATTACTATGTGGGTTATAGGCCACCTTTAGGTGATGGACACTGACACACCCTAAGACAGGAAGTCCACTCCCTATATAACCCCTCCCACTACTGGGAGTACCTCAGTTTTTGTAGCAAAGCAATATACGTGTATTAAAAGAGGGGAGGGACCCCTGTGTCCCGTGATGTACTCCAAGAAAAGGATTATACAGGTAAGCTGTTATAAAAATATAATTTTTTAAAACAGCTTACCTGTAAAATCCTTTTCTTTCGAAGGACATCACGGGACACAGAGCCACAGTAATTACTGATGGGTTATATAGGTATCACTGGTGATTGGACACTGGCACACCCTATCAGGAAGTTCAACCCCCTATATAATCCCTCCCCCTTGCAGGGATACCTCAGTTTTGTAGCCAAGCAATATAGTGTATTAGAAGAGGGGCGGGACCTCTGTGTCCCGTGATGTCCTTCGAAAGAAAAGGATTTTACAGGTAAGCTGTTTTAAAAAATCCTATTTTCTTTCTCGAACATCACGGGACACAGAGCCACAGTAATTACTGATGGGATGTCCCAGAGCAATGCTACCTGAGGGGGGGGGAACCACGACCAAGTAGGGTGCAATCAGACCTGAGGACCCTGTACCGCTGCCTGCAGCACACTACGCCCAAAGGCGATATCCTCATGCCTTCTCACATCCACCTGATAGAATCTGGTGAATGTATGAACTGAAGACCAGGTTGCGGCCTTGCAGATTGGAGCCATAGAGGCCCGGTGATGCACTGCCCAAGAAGCACCAATAGCCCTTGTGGAATGTGCCCTGATCTGAATCGGAGGAATCTTCTGTTTCAAACCGTAAGCTTGAATGATCAACTGTCGAATCCATTTAGAAATGGTAGCTTTTGACGCTTCCTGTCCTCTATTGGGACCCTCTGGCAGCACAAACAAAACATCCGTCTTGCGGATCTGAGTAGTTGCCCCTAGATAGGCCTTAACTGCTCTTACTACATCCAACGAATGTAGAGATCTCTCTTCCGGAGAACAGGGATCTGGAAAAAAGGGAGGTAGAACAATGTCTTGATTTAAATGAAAATCAGAAACCACCTTCGGTAAAAAACTAGGATGAGGGCGTAGTACCACTCTATCCTTGTGTATAATCAAATAAGGCTCCTTACAGGAAAGAGCTGCTAACTCTGATACTCTTCTAGCAGAAGAGATGGCCACCAGAAAAATTAATTTCCTTGTCAACAAGACCAAAGGAATCTGACTTATTGGTTCAAAAAGCTGTTTCTGTAACACAGCCAGGACCAAATTCAAGTCCCAGGGGTTTAGGGGCGCTTTAACCGGAGGATTAAGACGCATCACCCCCTGCATAAAGTTTCCGACCAAAGAATGCGAAGCAAGTGGCCGCTGAAATAATACTGATAAAGCAGAGACCTGGCCCTTGATGGTACTCAAGGCCAGCTTCATCTCTAATCCCATCTGTAGAAAATCAAGGATTCTACCTATGACATATTTCCTGGGATGCCAACCTCTGGATTCACACCAGGTTATATAAGCCTTCCAGACTCTATGATAAATCATCCTGGAAGCTGGCTTCCTTGCATTAATCAAGGTAGATATGACAGGACCTGAGAGCCCACGACTCTTCAGGACGTGGGTCTCAATAGCCGAACCGTCAAATTTAGCGTTTGTAAGGCAGGATGGAACACTGGACCTTGAGATAACAGGTCTGGGCGTACCGGTAGGGTCCACTGGGAACCCACCGTCATCCTTACTATTTCTGCATACCAAGTCCTTCTGGGCCAAGCGGGGGCCACCAGAAGTACCGACTTCCTTTCCTGCCTGATCCTGCGAAGGAGTCGTGGTAGTAGCAGAATAGGCGGGAATGCGTAAATCAGTGAGAACCGATGCCACGGAATCACCAACGCATCCGTCCCGCATGCAAGAGGATCTTTTGTCCTTGCCACAAATCTTTCTATCTTTTTGTTGAATCGGGATGCAAAGAGATCTACATCTGGAACCCCCCATCTTTGGCATATGGCCCAAAAGACGTCGGGATGCAGAGACCATTCCCCTGGAAGTAACTGCTGGCGACTTAGATAGTCCGCCTGCCAATTCTCTATTCCCGGGATGAAAACTGCCGATATGCATGGCACCTGCATCTCTGCCCAGACTAAGATCTGGTTCACCTCTTTTTGAGCAGCTCGGCTCCGGGTGCCTCCCTGATGATTGACATAAGCCACTGCTGTGGCATTGTCGGACTGGATCCTGACCGGACAACCCTGTAGCCTGATAGTCCAGGCCTTTAGAGCTAGATGTATCGCCCGGATCTCCAGAATGTTGATGGGTAAGGTTCTCTCTGTCTTGGACCATACCCCTTGGACCGCAGCCTGTTCCAGAACTGCTCCCCAACCTGACAGACTGGCATCTGTTGTTACCACCGTCCAGGTAACCGGTAGAAAGGATTTCCCCTTCTGCAGGTTTTCGGGTATGAGCCACCAATTGAGGCTCTGACGCACCGCATGCGACAGGTGCATCGGAAAGTCTAATGCCTGAACCTTCTTGTTCCAGGTCGACAGAATACTGTGTTGCAGCATTCTTGAGTGAAACTGAGCATAGGGAACTGCTTCGAATGAAGACACCATCTTCCCTAGTAGCCTCATACAAAGGCGGACTGAGGGACCCTTCTTGGCCCTTACTGTCAGAATCAGCATTCTCAAAGCAGTGATCTTTGCCTGGGGTAGAAATATTTTCTCCTGGCTTGTATCTATAATCAGACCTAAATACTCCAGTCTTCTTACTGGTTTTAGGAAAGACTTTTCTAAGTTGAGGATCCAACCCATGTGTTCTAGATACCTGACCGTGGTCCTCAAGTTTCCCTTCAAAGAGGCTACCGACCGGTCTATCAAGAGCAGGTCGTCTAGGTATGCTATGACAGCTATACCCTGAGCGCTTAATCTGGCCAGAGGAGGAGCCAAGATCTTTGTGAACACTTGAGGTGCAGTGGCTATCCCGAAAGGCAGAGCCACAAACTGGAAATGGCGCCCTCCTACCTCGAAGCGCAGAAACTTCTGATGAGCAGGAAAAATGGGCACATGCAGATATGCATCTCTGATGTCTATTGATGCCAGAAATTCTCCTCCCTGCAGGGTGGGAACTACTGTTCGAATTGATTCCATGCGGAAGGATTGAATCCTTAGGAATCGGTTCAGATCCCTTAAGTCCAGAATGGGCCTGACATCCCCATTTGGCTTTTGGACCGTAAAAAGGTTGGAATAGAAGCCCAATCCCTGGTCCTTTGCGGGAACTATCATAATGACCTCCTGCGACAAAAGTCGCTCTAACGCTAGAAGGAGCGACTGCTTCTTCTCTGGGTCTCTGGGAACATTTGATCTGAGGAACCGAGGAGAGGGGAATTCCTGAAACTCCAACTTGTACCCTAAGGTTACCGTGGAGATTACCCATCTTTCCTGGAAGTCCTCCTGCCAGAGCTCTGAGAACTATCGCAGTCTTCCCCCCACTCGAGTGAGCGGGGGCGCCCCCTCATGCAGAGGTCTTAGTGTTTTGCCTAGTAGGCTTCTTTCCCCAGGACTTCTTTTGTCCCTGGGGTTGACTCTTGTCTCTGGACCCCGATGGAGGCGGCCGTCGAGACTGCCTGGAGGCTGAAGCCCCCGGCGCTGGTTAAGGGGTCCGTTTGAAAGAGGGACGCTTACTCTTCTTCTTGACAGGTAAGAGTGCTTTTCCCACAAGAGATTCTCTTGATATAGTTATCCAAGTCCTCTCCAAACAACCTTGCACCACGAAATGGAAACCCAGCCAGTAGCTTCTTACATGGTGCTTCGGCTGACCAATTTTTCAACCATAGGATTCTACGTATATGCACCAACCCCAGTGAAAGACGGGAGGTTTGCACGATAGAATCTCTAATGGCGTCAACCACAAAGCATAAGGCTGGAAGGTTAGCAAACCCCTGGGCCTGCTGTTCAGGTAATACTTTGATGACCTGCTTAACATGGTCTCTTAAGTATTGACAGACTCCAATCGCTGCTACTGCAGGTTGGGCCACTGATCCTGCTAAGGAGAAAAAATCCTTCAATAGGGATTCCATCCTTTTATCTACAGGATCCCTGAGCATTGTCTACAGGACAAGTCAGGCTATTATTTACGGAGGAAATGGCGGCATCAATAGCCGGTATTCCCCACATTTTAATAAACTTTTCTTCCATCGGATAAAGTGTTGAAAACTTTCTCAGCGGAAAAAAACGTTTGTCTGGGTGATCCCACTCAGAATAAATGAGCTTTTCAAGTAAAGTATGAACAGGAAAAGCATGTGCTGCTTGGAAAGGTTTCAGTGACCCCAAAGCAGAAGAGGATTCTTTAGCAGTTTCAGGTATGGGCAACTTAAATGTGGAGCGGACCAATCCAGTGAGGATCTGCACTAAGACCTTCTCCTCTTGGGAAGTCGCAGAGGGTCCCTCTCCACCTGAATCCTCCGAAGAGGAATCATCCGTCCCATCCTGAACCTCTGAAAGGGATTCATCTCCTTTATCCCAGAGCTCCTCTGTCTGAGGGTCTTGGGGAACAGAGGAAAGCCTAGTGCGTTTTCTTCCACTGAGTGAAGACGTAATCACGGCCATTAATCTTTCCTCTAGACCATTAATGGTTGAGGAAAAAACCTCTTGTGTAATATATACAGGGGCTGAAGTGCCAGAAGCAGGTGTAGCCCCTGACCCCGATGGCTCTCCCTGGCTAGCCGTCCCTGGCCCATCTTTAGGGGGGGGAGGATGCTGCCGACAGGGGGCCCTCAGAACCTGAACGAGATCCCCTAGTGTCTCTGGTACCTGGGGTGCTTGAACCTCTTCTACCCATAGTGCAATGCAACAAGGTGTGAGGTATACAAATGAACACTGCCCGCTGAGCGATGTAGTCTGGCTAAAAGCCTTGCTACCCAATGCTCAGTCTGGTGTTACTTCAGTAAATGCTGCCTGTGTCCCACCTTACATGCGACCGTCAGCTCTGTGTCTCTCAGAAGGCTGTGTGCACCTGTACAGAGTGCCTTTAATAGCCTGCAGCTGGCCTGAGTGGGAGTCTAAGCACCTGTGCTGACGTCCCGCCCCCTCCTCTACCGCCCCCCCCTCGAGTTTTGAAAAAAACGAGCGCTTCCCGCGCTGCCGACTCTCCTGTCATGCTTCTGGAGAAAGGCTGGGGATGGGGGGGGGGGGAGGGAGGGAGGCTGGTAACAAGATCTGCCTGAACGGCTATCTTCAGAGATGGTGGCCATTAGGCCGCAAAGCCCGGGTGGTATAACCACTTTCTAGACCCCTGTGGCCCCTCTCTAGCCTGGGGGGGGGAACATTCAAACATGAGAAATCCCCCTTTCCATCTTACCTGTCTGCAGCCTGCTTGAGACGCTGGGACATAATCAGCGATGAAAACACCTGAGACAGACAGTCAGCATGTGTAGGTTTGTGCTCTTGGCAGCCCCCGGTGGTCACAATAGGCATAGCATGCATTTACCTTAAAGGAGAAAAGCCACTAGAACTCAAAAATTCTGTGGAATCTCCTCTTACCTTATGCAGCCGCAGGGTGCTGTTTACACAGACCCAATCTTCACCTCTCACGGTGGGCTCCGTTTGAAAAAACCGTCAGAGACTGGGGCCCCCATCAGTAGGGGGATCCAACAGTTCTGGGACCGTAAAGCACGTCGCCAGAAATTAGGAAGTTTAAAGCCATTTTCTGATCTGCGGGGTCCAGCTCTCTAAAAAGAGAAGCATTACGGGTAAAACCTCGTTTCTTCGGACACGAGGCCCGGGTACCATTCAATTCGGCCATGAAAAGACACTTTGAATGGATCCGGTTCGCCTGGCTTGCCCCAGTATAGGATCTTAGGATATTCCCTTTGGAGCTCAGCACAGGACATCTTTACACGTCCATCACCTAAGACACTGGCATAAAAACTGAGGTATCCCTGCAAGGGGGAGGGATTATATAGGGGGTTGAACTTCCTGATAAGGTGTGCCAGTGTCCAATCACCAGTGATACCTATATAACCCATCAGTAATTACTGTGGCTCTGTGTCCCGTGATGTTCGAGAAAGAAAATCCTATTTTCTTTATCGTACATCATGGGACACAGAGCCATAGTAATTACTATGTGGGATGTCCCAGAGCAATGTCAACTGAGGGGAGGGAGACACAACAAAAGTAGGTCACCATGAGACCAGAGGACTTATACTGCTGCCTGCAGCACACTGGGCCCAAAGGCGTTATCCTCATGCCTTTTTACATCAACCTGATAGAATCTGGTAAATGTAGGGACTGAAGACCAAGGTGCGCCCTTGGAGATTTGAGCCATGGAGGCTTGGTGATGCACTGCCCACGAAGCACCAACAGCCCTGGTGGAGTGCGCTTTGATTTGAGAGGGTGGAATCTTCCTCTTCAAACCATAAGCTTGAACAATTACTTAAATAACAAGGAAAAAGAGATTCCCCAAAAGAAGGCAAAAGCCCAAACACAATCTGTCAAAAAACCAACAAATTTATTAATTTAATAAGCTACAAACACCACACAAATATAAAAATGAAGACAATAGTGGGCAATTCAGGGAAGATGTCAATTAACTATTAAATTGATAACGTTATCATTAAAAACAACGGAGCCGTGGCCAAACATACCCCATACACACACCAACACACACCAATCACAGCAGCAGATTACTACTAATTAGACAGGTAATGGGATGATATGAGTCCTCAAATCAACAGTATAGATGGTATGGCGGTGTGGGGGTGGGTGGATGAATGCAAGTTGACTTTAAATTAGTTGCAAAGGTTTCAATGTTGTATGAACACCAGTAACAAATTATTAGCAGTCCGGGAACTGGGCATATAGCATATGCAGGCTGATAACAATGACCGGCAACATCTACTGTAGGCGATAGTAACTCAAGGCGTAACAAGCAGAGCAGTTCATATAAGTGGCAAACAGTGAGGGGGAGCAGGTACGACAAGGCTGCATTGGTATTTGTAGATAGGAGTGATACTCTCACCAAATGAATCAGCAGCAACTGGAAAAAGTTCCGCTGTATCAGTGCCTTCTGTCAGATGGTATAAGCCGGTCGTCAGCTGTTAGGTCCCGGTGAAACATTCAAACGCCCTGTGATCGCGGCTCCGAAAAGACGTGCTGACGTCACGTGCTGACGCGTTTCACCAGCCAATCACCGCTGGTTTCTTCAGGTTTCATCGCTCTGAAGAAACCAGCGGTGATTGGCTGGTGAAACGCGTCAGCACGTGACGTCAGCACGTCTTTTCGGAGCCGCGATCACAGGGCGTTTGAATGTTTCACCGGGACCTAACAGCTGACGACCGGCTTATACCATCTGACAGAAGGCACTGATACAGCGGAACTTTTTCCATCAGACGGCACTAGCAAATGCAACTTCGTTCATCAACAAGTAATCACCTGGGGTAGAGCCTGCGATCCTGTGAGCTGCTGATTCATTTGGTGAGAGTATCACTCCTATCTACAAATACCAATGCAGCCTTGTCGTACCTGCTCCCCCTCACTGTTTGCCACTTATATGAACTGCTTTGCTTGTTACGCCTTGAGTTACTATCGCCTACAGTAGATGTTGCCGGTCATTGTTATCAGCCTGCATATGCTATATGCCCAGTTCCCGGACTGCTAATAATTTGTTACTGGTGTTCATACAACATTGAAACCTTTGCAACTAATTTAAAGTCAACTTGCATTCATCCACCCACCCCCACACCGCCATACCATCTATACTGTTGATTTGAGGACTCATATCATCCCATTACCTGTCTAATTAGTAGTAATCTGCTGCTGTGATTGGTGTGTGTTGGTGTGTGTATGGGGTATGTTTGGCCACGGCTCCGTTGTTTTTAATGATAACGTTATCAATTTAATAGTTAATTGACATCTTCCCTGAATTGCCCACTATTGTCTTCATTTTTATATTTGTGTGGTGTTTGTAGCTTATTAAATTAATAAATTTGTTGGTTTTTTGACAGATTGTGTTTGGGCTTTTGCCTTCTTTTGGGGAATCTCTTTTTCCTTGTTATTTTTGTATGCCTTAAAAGGCGACCCAAACTGCATCCACTATTTTCCTGGTTGAATATCTGTCCATACGTAATTTATTAGTACTATTTTTACTTTGGAGGTTGATCCGGGCTAAAAGCATCCTTTTTTCTTTTGAACAATTACTTGACGAATCAATTTAGAAATAGTAGATTTCGATGCTGCCTGTCCTTTTTTAGGACCTTCAGGCAACACAAACAAAACATCAGTTTTTCGAATCTGAGCAGTTGCCTTCAAGTAGACTTTGAGTGCTCTCACCACATCAAGAGAATGTAATGATGACTTTTCTTCCGGAGAACCGGGTTCTGGAAAAAACGAAGGTAGAAAAATATCCTGGTTTAGATGAAAACCTGACACTACCTTCGGTAGAAAGTTAGGATGAGGACGCAATACTACTCTATCCTTGTGAATAATTAAATATGGCTCCAACTCTGATACCCTTCTTGCAGAAGATATGGCTACCAGAAAAACTAGTTTCCTTGTCAAAAGGGCCAAGGGAATATGATGTATCGGCTCAAAAGGTTGTTTCTGTAATGCCGACAGAACTAAATTCAAGTCCCAAGTGTTGAGGGGTGACCTAACCAGTGGATTAAGCCGCGTTACCCCCTGTATAAAGCTACGAACCAAATAATGCGAAGCAAGTGGTCATTGAAACAACACCGATAAGGCCTTTGATAGTACTCAAGGCCAGCCTCATTTCTAACCACATCTGCAGAAAGTCAAGGGTTCTACCAATGACATACTTTCTGGGATGCCAACCCTTGGATTCACACCAGGAAACATATGCCTTCCAGACTCTATAAGATATGATTCTAGATTCTTCCTTGCGTTAATCAAGGTAGATACCACTGAACCTGACAGCCCACGCTTCTTCATAATGTGGGTCTCAATAGTCAAACCATCAAATTTAGCTTTTGTAAGGTAGGATGGAATACCGGGCCTTGCAAGGTCCATGAGTCCCCCACAGCCATCCTTATGATCTCTGCATACCAAGATCTTCTGGGCCACAAAATTCACCGAATTCCCTTCCTGCTTGATCCTGCGAAGAAGTCATGGAAGCAGCAGAATGGGAGGGAAAGCATAAAATCAGTGAGAAGTGATTCCACGGGACCACCAAGGCATCTGTTCCGCATGCTAGCAGATCCCTTGCTCTTGACACAAAGTTGTCGATCTTCTTGTTGAACCTGGATGCAAATGGATCTACGTCCGGGATCCCCCATCTTCGGCATATTGCCAGGAAAATCTCGGGGTGAAGGGGCCATTCTCCCGGGAACAACTGCTGACGACTCAAAGAGTCCTCCTGCCAATTCTCTATCCCTGGAATGAAGACTGCCGATAGGCAAGGTACATTGTTTTCTGCCCAAGTTAGGATATGATTCACCTCTCTCTGGGTCGCACGACTTCTTGTGCCCCCTTGGTGATTGATAAAAGCCATGGCTGTGGCATTGTCAGATTGGATCCTGATAGGACAATGCCGTAACCTGAACGTCCAGGCCCTCAGGGCCAAGTGCGCTGCTCGAATCTCTAGAATGTTGATGGGCAAGGCCATTTCTGATTTGGACCATTTCCCTTGGACGGTTGCCTCCTCCAGGACTGCTCCCCAACCCGAAAGGCTGGCATCTGTTGTTACCATCATCCAGGTAACTGGAAGGAAGGATTTTCCCTTCTGCAGATTCTTGGTTATCAACCACTGAGACTCTGGCGCACCTTTGGAGACAGATACATTGGGAAATCTAGAGCTTGGACTTTCTTGTTCCAGGCTAATAGGATACTGTTTTGCAGCAGCCTTGAATTGGAATGAAACTGAGCATAAGGAACGACCTCGAATGAAGCCATCATCTTTCCCAACAACCTCATGCAAAGCCGAATAGAAGGATTCTTTTTTGCTTTGACCACCTGAATCAGTTCCTTTATGGCGCTGATCTTTGCCTGGGGCAAGAATACATTTTTCCGGGCTGTATCTATGATCAGACCCAAGTATTCTAATCTCCTTGACGGTTTTAAGGTGGATTTCTCTAGGTTGAGAATCCAACCTAGGTATTCCAGGTAGTCGACTGTGGTGACCATACTTTGGTCTAAGCGGGCTACCGACTGGTCTATCAAGAGCAGATCGTCTAGATAAGCTATAATCGTTATACTTTGGGCCCTTAATCTGGCTAGAGGAGGGGCCAGGACCTTTGTAAACACTGGAGGTGCAGTAGCTAGACCGAAAGGCAGAGCTACAAACTGAAAATGAAGATTTCTACCTCGAAACGTAGATATTTCTGGTGAGCGGGGAAAATCGGCACATGGAGGTATGCATCCTTGATGTCGATTGACGCCAGAAGTTCTCCTCTTTGTAGGATAGAGGCTACTGATCGGATTGACTCCATGCGAAAAGAGCGGATATTCAGGAACCGGTTTAGATCTTTGAGATCTAGAATGGGTCTGAAATCACCATTTGGTTTTGGCACCGTGAAAAGGTTTTAATAAAACCCCAATCCCTGCTCTTGCATGGGGACCACCAAGATCACTTTTTGAGACAAAAGACGGTCCAATATATAAATCAAAAAGTCGCGCTAAAAACTGAAAGTGACAACAGGCAAATGCCTAAAAACCTCATAGGGATATGAGGGTGAATACTAATCACTAAATGAATGAGTGATATAAAAATGCTGAGCAATGAAAATACACACTATAAAAATAAACCAAACTATATGCTGTTAGTTGAATGGGACACAGATAATAATAACTAAGTCCGTGTGAAAAAATCAATATTGCATGACCCAATCGATGACAGGTGAATATCTCAAATAACTATGGGAATACTAATGTGAATAAATAAGGGAAAATAATAAGAAAAATACATTAAACCCAACAAAAGTCCGTGGCTCAAAAAAATTAGTAATGATAAAAGTCCATCCGTGTTAAATAAACATGCATAATAAAGGACTTGTCTCCAAGTGCTCTGTGAAGTAATGTAACAAAATCTTGCTGTGGTGAAAAAATAGAGTGCGTAGACAGACCTCCACCTCTTGAAAAAATTGCTGCCTCTTACCAGATAGAAATGGTCTCTTAATTACAGGAGACCCAGGAAGCGGATGGCTGCAACCCCAGCCAGGGATCTTTAATGCAGGCACTCAGCGTCCAGATCCAGGGACTCTCTCCCACCAGCCTCCGCAAATAAGGATATGTCACCATGCAAAAACAAAGTGCTCCACATAGCATAAAACCAGCGTTTTATTGAATATAAAAATTAAAGGTTGCACTTACAGAAACGTAGCAGTTTAAAACGTATAAGAAAAAGCCGGCCGGCTCCAAAGTAACCCGTGTCTTCCGGGTGTGAGAATCGCGGTGTCGTCGGGACGTAGCTCCTCCTCCCTACGTCGTTTCGTCACAACAGGACGTGGTCAATGCTTGAAAAAGTCTTCTTTTTCTCTGGATCCTTGGGAACGTTTGATCTGAGAAAACGAGGAGACTCTAGCTTGTACCCTAGAGCTATTGAGATAGTCACCCATTTGTCCCGACACTCTTCCTGCCAGACCCTTGAGAACTGCAGAAGTCTTCCCCCCACTCGAGCAAGCGGGGGCACCCCTTCATAAGGAGGCTTTAGTATTTTATTTTGTAGGTTTCCTCCCCCAGGACTTCTTTTGTCCCTGGGGGTTTGACCCTGAGGTTTACCTCTTGAACCTGACGGCGGAGGCCATCGTGACTGCCTGGAGGCACTGGAGAAGGAGCTTGTCTAAATGAAATACATTTACTCCTTTTCCTAACTGGCAAAAGGGTACTTTTCCCACTAGAAATGTTTTGGATGTATTTATCCAAATCATCCCCAAACAGCCATTCACCACGGAAAGGAAAACTAGCCAGGAGCTTTTTGCAAGGTGCTTTGGCTGACCAATTTTTCAACCATAGTATTCTACGCATATGTACCAGCCCAAGCGTAAGGCACAAGGCCTGAAAAATAGAATCTCTCATAGCGTCTATTGCAAAACACAAGGCACCTGGTAGCTCAGCTAAATCCTGGGCCTGCTGATCAGGGATAACCTTGAGCACCTGTTTAAACTGGTCTTTCATGGACAGACATACACCAATTGCTGCCACCGCAGGTTGAGTCACTGAACCTGCCAGAGAAAATATGTTTTTTTACCAGGAATTCCAATTTTTTATCCATTGGATCCCTAAGCATTTGAGCATTGTCTACCGGACAAGTCAAAATTTTATTCACAGAGGATATAGCAGCGTCAATTGCTGGTATTTCCCACATTTTAGTGATTTTTTCTTCCATAGGATAAAGTGTTAAGCATTTTTTTCCTCCCAAAAAGTTTTCATCTGAGTGATCCCACTCAGAATACATAAGCTGTTCCAGCAATGAATGGACAGGAAAGGCATGCACAGCTTGAGGAGGCTTTAGCGAACCCAAACAAGAAGTGGGCTTATCAACCGACTCAGTTAAGGGTACCATAAAAGTGGAGCAGACCAACTCAGTAAGAGATTGCACCATCAATTTCTCAGACTGTGAAGCTGAAGGAGGTCCCTCCGCATTTGACCCCTCAAAAGAGGAGTCATCAGCCTCTTCATGGTCCCCTGTGGGAAATTCGTCTTCTCCCACCCCCAGTTCCTCTGTTTGAGGATCTCGGGTAGTGGAAGGGGACCTGTCACGTTTTGTCCCACTCTGGGAAGATGCGATTAAAGCCACTAGCCTTTCCTCCAATCCTATCATGGCTGTGGAAAAAACCTCTTCAGTAATATAGACAGGGGCTGCAGTGTTGGAAACAGTTGCAACATTTGACGGTTCTGATGGCTCACTCTGACCACCCACCTCAGATCTCTCAGGGGAGGATGCTATTGTAGAGATGATACTAAGCTTCTTAGAGCTTGAGGGAGGCACTTTTGAGCCCTTTTTTGGGGTGTTTCTACCTCCCCTTCTGATCATAGCCCAATGCCCAAATGCAGAGGTATTACCAGAAGAAATTGCACCCACTGCTTGAGCAAATAGTCCAGCAACTGCCGCTGCTATCAATGCTCAGCCTGATGCTTCAGTAAATGTGCCAAGGGAATGACTGTGTCACCATTTACATGCCCCCTTCTGCTCTTGTGTCCCTCCGTCAGCTGCTGTCAGCAAAATGGAGCTGTTTAAATGTACCAGGCGCTGGGTGTTGCCGCACGCTAACGCGGTGCCAAGCTACGCCCTTTCATCTTCCCACCGCACCCCCCCTTTTCAAAAAGAGCGCTTTCCTGCGCTGGCTTCCGATCCGACGGGATCGGCTTGTGTGAGTGTGGGGCGGCGAGGAGAGCTGGTGACGAACCACCATGCAGAGGCAGGGGAGAACGAAGCGGCATCCGCCGATCGTTCTGGCTTCCCCCTATCCAGGGAGAGCTTCTGCCCAGGTGGGGGTGTTTTTTGAAAGAAATCCCCCCTCAACATCTTACCGGAGGCCTGGGACTGCTAGCCGGAGGAAAGTCTGCTGACACAGACTGATCTAAGGAACGCATGGCAAGGTAAGTCCTCTATACAGCCCCCAGTGGTGATTTTAGGCATGACAACATTTACTTTTAAAGGAGATAATCCATAAGAAAATGTAATATTCCTTAGGAATCTCCACTTACCTTATCCTGCCGCAGGGATTCTGTGGTAAAACCAACAGACCCAACCTTCACCCCTCACGGTGGGCTCCGTTAAAAAAAAAACGTTTTAATCAAGGGATCCACACCCCTGGACCTGTAAAGCACCCTGCCAGGAAACTTTATGGCTGAAAAAAACAAAGCACTGGATCCCGGGGTCCAGCTCTCTAAAAAGAGAAGTGTTACGGGCTAAACCTCTTTTTCCGCCATGAGGCCCGGGTACCATTCAATTCGGCCTAAAAAGACAATTTGAATGGATCCGGTTGCATAGCCTGCGCCAGCAAGAAATATTACAGTGAAGCTCAGCATAGCACATCTTTACTCGTGACCAACACCTAAGACACTGGCGAAAAAACTGAGGTACTCCCAGTAGTGGGAGGGGTTATATAGGGAATGGACTTCCTGTCATAAGGTGTGCCAGTGTCCATCACCTAAAGGTGGCCTATAACCCACATAGTAATTACTATGGTTCTGTGTCCCGTGATGTACGATAAAGAAATATATGGCATGTGTCATGGTTTACTCTTTATTTAGTACAAAAAAATGGTAGTTTTGTTTCAGTACTGATTGAACAGAATATTTTAAATACCAAAACACTTGAAAAAGGCATGGACAAAAATGATAACTTAATATATTGTTGTGCAAGCCTTAGAGGGAATCACTGCAAACAAGCAATTTCTGGAGTTCTCATTGAGACTTCTTCACATGCCAACAGGTAGTTTAGCCAATTCAGTTGTCTCAGGTTTGACAGATTCCCTCTCCATACTGCATGTTTCAGCTCTTTCCATGGATGTTTGATAGGATTTGGATCAGGGCTCATAGAAAACAACTTCAGAACAGCGCTTATCACACTAGGCAGTATGTTTCACTCCAGAATTATTTGAAGTGGAACTGTAGTCCATATAAATAAAACTGTCGGACAGGCAAAAATTTTTATGCAGAAGAGACATGCTTTGTCTCTTATGCATTAAAGCTACTTACCTGCCTGGCCGCCCTTGTACAGTGAGCTGCCCACGGGCAACTCAGTGTACAAATTCGGCAGTGCTGAATCTAAGTAGACTGCCACGCATGCGTGGGAGTGACGTCACCCCTGCCTGGCTAATGATAACTGGGGATGTAGCTGTGTTCAGAATTAAGCAAACACATCCAAACCAATGTTAAATAGGAGTCAGTACACACCTGCCATCATTTAAAGTGCCTCTTATTAACCCCAAATAAAGTACAGCTATTCTAGTAGGTCTTTACTGACATTTTCTTAGTCACATCCTACAGCAAAAGCCGTGGTCCGCAAAGAGCTTCCAAAACATTAGAGAGAGCTCATTGTTAAAAGGTATAAGTCAGAAGAAGGGTACAAAAGAATTTCCAAAGCATTAGATATACCATGGAACACAGTGAAGACAGTCATCATCAAGTGGAGAAAATATGGCACAACAGTGCCAAGAACTGGACATCCTTTTGAAATTGATGAGAGGAAAACTGGTCAGGGAGGCTGCCAAGAGGCCTACAGCAACATTAAAGGAGCTGCAGAAATATCTGGCAAGTACTGGCTATGTGGTAATATGTGACAACAATCTTCCGTATTCTTCATATGTCTGGGCTATGGGGTAGAGTGGCAAGATGGAAGCCTTTTCTTATGAAGAAAAACATCTAAGCCCAGCTAAAAAATACATGTGTAAACCGGCTCCATTGAAAACCGGTCACACTCACATGTAATGCAAATTGAATGCGGTTAAAAACTCATTCAATTCGCATATACAGTGGATAGAAAAAGTCTACACACCCCTGTTAAAATGTCAGGTTTCTGTGATGTAAAAAAAAGAGACTAAGATAAATAATTTCAGAACTTTTTCCACCTTTAATGTGACCTATAAACTGTACAACTCAATTGAAAAACAAACTGAAATCTTTTGTGCACACTTATGCAACCACATCATTTTCCTTTTTCATTTTTACTCCCCCCCCGTAAAAGATTTCAGTTTGTTTTTAACCGCATCCAATTTGCATAACATGTGAGCGTGACCGGCTTTCAATGGAGCCGGTTCACACATGTCCGGGGCAGCTGCGGTGTCATTTTGAAAAGGGTCCTGTGTGTTTCTGAGTCCGGTTCAGGTGGGAATTCAGGGAAAGATTTGCACCTGAATCGCACCTGAACAGGTGAACAGAAACGCACAGGACACCGGACTGCAAACCGCAGATGCATACAGTGGGGTAAAAAAGTATTTAATCCCCTGCCGATTTTGTACTTTTGCCCACTGACAAAGAAATGATCAGTCTATAATTTTAACAGTGACTGAATAATAACAAAAATATCCAGAAAAACGCATTTCAAAAATGTTATAAATTGATTTGCATTTTAATGAGTGAAATAAGTATTTGACCCCTTCACAAAACATGACTTAGTACTTGGTGGCAAAACCCTTGTTGGCAATCACAGAGGTCAGACGTTTCTTGTAGTTGGCCATCAGGTTTGGACACATCTCAGGAGGGATTTTGTCTCACTCCTCTTTGCAGATCCTCTCCAAGTCATTAAAGTGGATGTAAACCCAATGTCATCCTTTCTAAACTACTGCCATAGGGGTTATCTATAAGGATATACATGCCTCCTCCATGTATCCTTACCTGTCAAATGTCTCCCCTCTGTCTGTTATGAGACCCGAAAAACTGCATATTCTGTGGGTGGGTCTGTTTTCTGGAGCTCGGTGGGTGGAGTCGTGATGTCAGTAGACTCCCCGCCCACCTCTACACTCCCCTTGTCAATATGCATTTTCTCCTGTGTATTTCTAACACTGAACTTCTGCTAAGATCTCTAACATCCAGTGAAAAGACAGGAAAGTAACCACATGACTTCAGCATGCCAAATCATGCTGAGGTGTGGAACAGCCAATCCTTGCAGAGCTGCTGAAGAAAGGAGTGGGGGAGGGAATTAAAAAATACTGCATGTGTCTTAGGCTAATGCATGAGAAATCACCTGTCACTCACAGCAAGGGGGAGGATTTGACAAAGTTTTTCTCAGTTTGTCAAGATTTCTCTCACTGAACAATAAAAGAGGATTGCTCAGAGATGGATTAACTCTGTGTGGCAAGACTGGGCTCAAATGATAGGAAATCTTATACTCTATAGTATGATATAAAAAAATAAATAAATAATTTTTTTCGGGTTTACATCCACTTTAAGGTTTCGAGGCTGACGTTTTTCAACTCGAAACTTCAGCTTCCTCCACATATTTTCTATGGGATTAAGGTCTGAAGACTGGCTAAGCCACTCCAGGACCTTAATGTGCTTCTTCTTGAGCCACTTCTTTGTTGCCTTAGCCGTGTGTTTTGGGTCATTATCATGCTGGAATACCCATCCACGACCCATTTTCAATGCCCTGGCTGAGGGAAGGAGGTTCTCACCCAAGATTTGATGGTACATGGCCCCGTCCATCATCCCTTTGATACAGCGAAGTTGTCCTGTCCCCTTAGCAGAAAAACACCCCCAAAGCATAATGTTTCCACCTCCATGTTTGATGATGGGGATGGTGTTCTTGGGGTCATAGGCAACATCCCCCCCTCCTCCAAACACGGCGAGTTGAAATGATGCCAAAGAGCTCAATTTTGGTCTCATCTGACCACAGCACTTTCATCCAGTTCTGCTCTGAATCATTCAGATGTTCATTAGCAAACTTCAGACGGGCCTGTACATGTGCTTTCTTGAGCAGGGGGACCTTGCGGGCACTGCAGGATTTCAGTCTTTCACGGCGTTGTGTTACCAATTGTTTTCTTGGTGACTATGGTCCCAGTTGCCTTGAGATCATTGACAAGATTTTTCCGTGTAGTTCTGGGCTGATTCCTCACTTTTCCCATGATCCTAAAAACTCCATGAGGTAATATCTTGCATGGAGCCCCAGACCGAGAGAGATTGACAGTTATTTTGTGTTTCTTGCATTTGCGAATAATCGCACCAACTGTTGTAACCCTCTCACCAAGCTGCTTGGCGATGGTCTTGTAGCCCATTCCAGCCCTGTGTAGGTCTACAATGTTGTCCCTAACATCTTTAGCAGCTCTTTGGTCTTGGTGGAGAGATTGGAAACTGATTAATTGATTGCTTCTGTGGACAGGTGTCTTTTATACAGGTAACATGCTGAGATTAGGAGCACTCCCTTTAAGGGAGTGCTCCTAAACTCAGCTTGTTACCTTTACACCTGGGAACCAGAAATCTTGCTGATCAAATACTTATTTCACTAATAAAATCACTTTCTAACTTTTGTGAAATACGTTTTTCTGGATATTTTTGTTATACTGTCTCTCACTGATCATTTCTTTGTCAGTGGGCAAACATACAAAATCAGCAGGGGATCAAATACTTTTTCCCCTCACTGTATGTGTGAACCTAGCCTGAAAGTTTTCCTTGGCTCTTTATTCACACTATCCTTTAACTCAATCCGGGGCCGGTTTTCTACTTGCGACCACGTCCATGGAGGTTGGACCTTAAACATCTTAATATTTGCAGCTGTAGTCACAAGATCATCGAGCTGCTTGGGGATAGTCTTTTAGCCTCAGGTGACTCCTTAGCTTTCATTGGTCCATGTTCAGTGTGGGGCACACAATAATACTAAACATCACAGTCACTACTATTCTCCATTTATATGGGCTGATTGATTACAAGACATGTGTTATATTAATTAGACAAAACTGTTTGAAATATCACAATGATCCAATTATTTATAATTTTTTCTAGGGGTACCAACAAAGCTGTCCAGGCCATTTTAGAATATATTAAGCAATAATTTCCTCTTTTCACAATTATTTGCTTTTCAAAGCTTTTCAAAGTACACATGAGAAAATTTCTTTTAATTTTATCACTTTTCAGAAGGAAGGAAATATTCAATGAACTGTAGGGGCACCAACAAATTTGTCCAGTTATACGTCCTTAGTTTTTATATATTCACTTCCTTTCAATCAAGCAAAAACCCTAGCTTAGATGATGGCATACAGGTCAAGATTATGATGCAGACAGGAATTTGATTTAAGTGGAAGAGTAATGTTTATTGGCCAATTTTACCTAAAGTGTCACAAAAGACAACACTTTAACATTTTTGAACAGAGTAGGGAAGGGTTATAATCTGAGAGTTTTGGGGATCACAGGAGTACAGTTTGTTCTGTGACCCATTTCAGCTGACAGTGGGCTAAAGCCTGCTTTTGGCCATCGTCACTCAGCCAATCCAGGTTCTGGACCGGCAGCCGCCTCGGCCTCTCAGCTGTGCTGCTCCAGCTCATTGCACAGTCTGGCGCTGGAGGGGCAGAGCAGAGCAGAGAGCCGATTACTGTCTATCTGCTCACTGAGAACTGAGAGATCAGCAGTGTTTGATCGCTCAGTTCTCAGTCTTAGAAGCTGCGGGGGACAGATGCAGTATTGGATCGATAAATGTTTATTTTAAACCCATACTTCTCTTATTTACAACTGAAAGTTTTAGTAAAAGGCCAGGAGGGGCAGGAACAGCAGCTAAATAGAACTCTGCAAATATAGAAACTGAGAACAAAAAAAGGTAAAGCAAGTTTTACATAGTGGCTGAATTCCTGGAGTTCAGCGTTAAGCTTTCTGCCCAACCTTATGCTAGGCTGGAGGAAGAATTTCAACAACTATTTGCTTTTATGCATGTTGTGCTAAGCGTAAGCCTGCAAAATCGTTAAGGACTACAGTATATATTCAGATTATTGCAAATACACAATAACGGTTTTACATTTCCAATATTGTGATAAAAGACCACATAGAAAGAACAAATAAAGAACAAAGAAAATATTTACTCTTCAGCTTCATTCTTCAGGTCCAGCCACTCGCTGATATCTTTGTGACGAGCCCCTTTGCCAAACAGCCAACTGAAATACAGGACAGGACAATAAAACAGAATATAGGCAACAGCTATAAGATGCACAGAGACAGTAGATGAAATACCATTTGTAGATGATCATATGCACATTAGTAAAACTGAGTAAAACCCTACAGCAAGCTTCTTTGCAGCTATCTTGACTTGCTAGATGGTCTGATTAAACAAGCTCTTTACATTAAAAATAGATTGTAAAGAATGTTCAGTTCACAGCACCACCTAAAGGTCATAAAAGCATAATTCTACCCCAGTTTCCTTATAGATTGGTGAGGCACAGTTATTATAGTTAGGTCTTTATTACTGCAGTGGCAGAGCTAAGCCTACCAGTGCTTTGCTGTAAACTATCCTTCTCAGTTCTCCACACATCATTCAACCCGCTTCCTCTATGCACAGTTAATCCTAGACCAGCCTGTGCCTTTTACTGGACAGTAAGGAAAAGCAGGACTGTTATCGTCTCATTTCTCTTTCACTCTGGTATCCCTTTCTATCAGCATGCTTTTTGTCAGCACACAAAATGATTTCCTCCTGTGCAGTTCTTTCCTCTCACACTCCACCTCTTTTATATATACTGCACAATGCTGATATCCAGTTAAAGCGGTTGTAAATCCCGCTTTGTGTCTTTTACCTACAGGTAAGTCTATAATAGGGCTTACCTGTAGGTAAATAACCTGCATGGTTTAGGAGATATTCACCCTGCATGCAGTTGATGACGTCAGCGGCGCATGCACTCTGAAGGTCCGGCTTACTGTGCGGGAACTTGAGCCCGGTTTCACACATGTGCGGTGCGAATTGAAGCTCAGGTTTCACTGGGGAGATAAAAATCTCCTGTTCAAAGGATTCATTGCGTTTTTGCTCAGGATTAGAGAGCAGGGAGAGGGGGAGGGAGGGGGGGGGAGGGGGTGGTGTAGTGAGGAGAAAGAGAAAATCCTTGTTCAGAACGCAATGCATCTGCGAATCAGATGCGTTCCCATAGGAGATAATAGGCTTGTAGTTCGCACCGCAATGCCCAAAAAACGCACACGTTTTTTGTGCAATGCGCAGTGCGAATGCAACGCACATATGTGAACCAGATACATTCATATGAATGTATTTTAAAATGTCCTGCGAATTAGATGCGGTGTAAGCCGCATCTAATTCGCATAGGTGTGAACTCGGGCTCAGAGCTTCTTGCCGGAGCTCACAGCGCCAGAGCCCGCAATCCCGGAAGAAAGGTTGGGAGAACATGTCAGCACTCTAAGCAGTGACCGGGTGCCGCTGAGAGGGCTTCATTCTAGAGTGAGCATTTCATAATGTGCTAGCATGCGATGCATACTAGCACATTATGCCTTTGTGTTGTAGGTTCTTTTTTGTTTTTTCTTTCTAGGTTTACAGCCTCTTTAATTCAGGTGCTCACTGATTTCATTTAAAATAAGATTTTATGTTTTTCTTTTATGTAAAATCTTTTTCTTGGGAGTTCATTGAGGAACACAGAAGTCTTTAGTCTTTGGGGCATACTGCCCTCAACAGGGGAACTGGACACTGACAAAAACAAAACATTGAAGACCAGCCCAGAATAGCCCCTCCTACTACCAGCATGCCTCAGTTCTGCAGAAAAGCAGTATTGGGAACATGATCATGAACACAGAGGGGTGGGACCCTGGTCCGTCAAACTTCAAGGAAAGGATTTTACCCCTTCCATCACCTTCCACTAATGTTGAGCAACAGTCTAAAAAGAATGAAGAAAAATAAATCTAAAACCCAACAGAAACAAAGTAAAGTGAACATATACAAAGAATATTCTGAGCCTGCCAATATAAATTCAAAAAATTATTCTGTCCCTTTAAATTTTCCAGCTGGTTAACACTACAATCACACTCTAAACCTATATAAATACATGTACATATCATAAAAATGGACAGATCTGGTAATAGCAGAATCCTGTATCAAGGGCCAAATGCAGCATGCTTTGTGGTGCATTCTGTTTGCATTTGAGATGCTTCCAAGATAATTCACAGTTCGCTGGCATGTATATTTGACATTTTGACTTAGATTTGACTTCCTCTTAAGGTGCATCAAACTGCTTCAAACTGCTTTTGCAATCATTGTTTGATGGGGTTTTAGTGTTTAGTGTTCCAAACAAATGTAAAGTTGTAACCAGAAACAAGTGTGAGTGCTGCCCATGGCAACTCCCCAAATAAAAACTAAAACAAGAAAACAGCTAAATTCAGGATTGCTTCCATACTCTCAGGGGTCTATTTATAAAAAAAAAATTGCTTGGCATTACGTCTCAACATTCGTGTAAGCATAGCAAACCATATCCATAATATAACAATTATTTACATAATATAACTAGATACTAACATTTATAGGTAAAGTTGATCCAGGGAATATTCGATTGCCTCTTGGGGGGGGGTTTCAGGAAGGAATTTTTTCCCCTGCTGGAGCAAATTGGATGATGCTTTGCTGGGGGTTTTTGTTTTGCCTTCATCTTGTCTTAGCCTTAGGAATGCTCAATCATCAGGGAAACCCACCGATGTCCTAAAAACCAATGACTCCAAACCCACCACCAAACCTGGCACATTCAGCTGTCAGCTGCATGCTCAAATACGTTTGTGGTTTTCTTTTTCATGGGATCCCCTTAAAATTCATACAAGACTAAAAAGGCTGGTAAATTTTGGTGGTTACCCCAGGCTGTTTTTTTTTTTTTTTACGCTATCCTGGCTGTTTGCTTACATTTACCTATCACTCTATCAGACAGCTGAATACGCCGGTTGTAAGGATGCCGGTGAGTGCCAGCTTCCTAACAGGAAGAAACCGTCACATGTAGCAGTGGTAATAATACCATTACTATATGTTTCGCTGCACACTTCAGCTGGAGTTCCGTTCAGAGAAACACCCATTAATATGGCTGTGTGCACAGGATTCGTCAAAGACTACACAGTGCAGAAAATATTTCCCCTGCTGGATGAATGTTCTTGGCCTCTAGTATTCGGCTGTTTTCTCTGTTAGTCAACAATTCTCATGGTCACATGTACTTATTGCTATTTTTCTCCTAGGATTTAATGTTAGGGAATGTTATATTTGCCTAACAAAATGACAACAGGGAAACTGTTACACATATTGCAAGCATTACGGGCATTATTCGTTACACTTGCATAAGTGTGGAGACATTAGCAAAGATAATTCTTTATTAATAGACACCTTAATATTTTTATGAAATGGATACATTTCTGTTTCCGTACTTCTACTGTTTGAGCAGAAGAGTAATTAGAAATAAAATGCTATACCAGATAGAGATTTGCTGCGCCATGCTACTTACACCAGATACTGGTCTCTAAGTTTACGCAGCTGCAAAAGGTCTGGCTTCAAGCTGTTCATTTTCTTGTCAATTTCACGATTTTCATTTGCTTGTTTTTTTAAGTCTTGCTCTAGTTTCTTCTTGCTGTCATGAATTTCGGTCACTCGAGACTTTAGTTTTTCTGCATTCATTAAGATCCTATTGAGAAAAAAAGTTAAAGAGATATGATAAACAAAGCAATATCTAAGTACAGGAGTGTAAAACCATGCAGTGATGTGTTTTTATTTTTTTTGTTTACAAACTTTTTTATTGGGTACAAAAAGGTGGTACAAAACAAGTTATATATTAAGAGAAATTCAATATATAAGCTTGCATAGTAAGGACAATTACAGCTATGTATACTGAAAATGATAGAGGTACATTGCAATGATTGACTAATATACAATCATTGAAATAGATAAACTGTAGTACATTAATGACCTTTAATGAAAAGTGTTATTTATTCGGGGTTTAAAAAGTGTTTAGAATGAGCAAACCAAGGGTTCCATTTCTTCTCATATAAATGATTTGTATTATCTTTTAACGCTTGTATATTTGATTTGTGTTTTTCTAATACTATACAAAATGTAAGTAGATTGTAAACTTAGGGTAGAATAAAAGGCAAACTGTTTTTAGATTTGGGATAGAGTAAGAGAAGGTTATAACCCCTATTAGTTTTTTTTTGCCATCTATGTTTCATTGGGAAGATTTCCCTTTAATTCCTTCCTGATAGCCAAAACAGGAAGTGAGTAGGGGAATCCCAGAAGAGTCACCAGAACTTTCCCCATTGAAAAAAATCCCCTCTAGTTCAGTTCTGTTTTTAAGCCAAAATTTGGACTTTATCTTACTTTTTATAACTGTAAACAGGATATCTCCTGATGCAGATCGTGGGTGCAGCGTCAGGCTCCTGTAGACTGTCAATATAGCTGTCTGCTCTCACCTTGTATGGGTAGGCAGTTGCTGAATGGCACAAAGGATCACTGAGCTACCTAGAGCGTTCATCAGCACCCTGGTAGTTTAATGAGAACTACAAGCCGTCAGCCCCCATGGATGGCGGTAGTTGTAGTTCACCCATTCACGGAACGCTGTGAATGAATGATGCAGCTGGGTGGGGAGAGAATCTTGGCCGCTCTGTACAAAACATTTACACAGAGAAGGTAAGTATAACATGTTTGTTATTTTAAAACCCAAAAACCCAAGCCTTTAGTATTACTTTAAAATATTGTTTTCTAGCAAAAACTGTGTGTTTTATTAACCACTTGCCGACCGCCTTACGCATATATACTGCGCAAACCGACGTACCTGTAAACAAGGCGGATCCCCGTTCTGACAGGGGACAATTTAGAGATCTGCTGTATCTAGTGATCAGGAACAGCAATCTCGGTGTTGTCCCAGCAAGACCATCCCCCACACGGTTAGAACACACCCAGGGAACACAGTTAACCCCTTAATCGCCCCTTACTGTTAACCCCTTCCCTGACAGTGTAAGTTTTACATTGATCAGTGCATTTTTTTTAGCACTGATCACTGTAATAATGTCACTGGTCCCCAAAAAGTGTCATTTGGGGTCAGATTTGTCTGCCGCAATGTTGCAGTCCTGCTAAAAATTGCAAATCGCCGCCATTACTAGTAAAAACAATTAAAAAGATTAAAAGTCCCTAAATCTATCCCCTATTTTGTAGACGCTATAACTTTTGCGCAAACCAATCAATATACGCTTATTGCGGTTTTTTTTTACCAAAAATATGTAGCAGAATACATATTGGCCTAAACTGATGAAAACATTTTTTGTTTTAGTTTTTATTTTTTGGATATGTATTATAGCAGAAAGTAAATATTGTTTTTTTCTTTAAAAATTGTCAGCCTTTTTTTGTTTATAGCGAAAAAAATAAAAACCGCAGAGGTGATCAAATACCACCAAAAGAAAGCTCAATTTGTGGGGAAAAAGGACATCAATTTTGTTTGGGTACAGCATCGCACGACCGAGCAATTGTCAGTTAAAGCGACGCAGTGCCTGAATGGCACTGGTCGTGGCCTGGTCATTAAGTGGGTAAATCCTTCCGGGGCTTAAGTGGTTAAAGGTTAAGATCACCATGTTACACATTACACCCATATTTAAGATTTAACATGCTGCAGCACCTCCTCCTGTACCCCCTTTCCAGTCCCACTGATCACAGGTAAAATGCTTTGCAGGCCCCTTGGGGAAAAATAATAAATAAACATTTTCTTTCAGTAAAAATATATATGTGTATTTATTATTTTTTCCCCCAAAGGTGAACTTTAAACTCTTCAGTATCTTCCCAACTATAGAAGTTAAACTAACCAGTCTGTAGCTACTTGGTAAGGTCTTTGATCCCTTTTTAAATATTTCAATCGCATTATGGACTTGAGCTCCCCCATTTTCCTTTGTTTACACAGAGCAGAAGGTATACATTTTCCTTCTCGTTGTCCCCAGTCACCAACTTTAAATTATTTTGTGTAGGGCCTACATGGTCAGACCTGACCTTTTTTACTCTTAATACATTTGAATAATTTGGGGGGGGAGGGGGGGGGGGGTTGTTGTCCTACACTGTTTTGCAACCTGTCCTTAAAGCGGTTGTATACCCGCTGAAATTTTTTTTTTTTTTATCCCTGTAAAGCAAAAGGCATAATGAGCTAGTATGCACCGCATACTAGCTCATTATGAAATACTTACCTTAGAACGAGGCGTTGGTATCTTACCTGGTCCACGCAGAGGTAGCTGACATGTTGCCTCGGCGTGTCTTCCGGGTATGGCAGTTCCATCGCTGTGAGTGGCCAGAGCCGCGATGTCATCACTCCCGCGCATGCGAGCGGGAGATTTCTTTCCCGGCAAGGTCCGGCAGTTGCCGGGCCTTCAGCCGGGAATCCCCTGTGCGCATGCGCCGCTGCAGTCAGCGGCTCATAGCAAGGGGAATATCTCCTAAACCGTACAGGTTTAGGAGATATTTTTTTTTACCTACAGGTAAGCCTTATTATAGGCTTACCTGTAGGTAAAAGTAAAAAAAATGACTATACAACCACTTTAAATTGTGGATTTTTGCAACCTTGATTTTCTTTTTTTTCCTACATATTCTGTGTAACTTTTAAATGATGACCGTGTTCTTTGATTTTTATATCTAATACTAATACTATGGCCACAAAGAAAAAACCATCATTCACAGACACATGGGCTGCAAGGAGGACGGGTCTTATGTTCCCTGCATTTCTCTTGCAACTGTGAGCAGCCTGTGCATGTCAGCACACAGAGTAGCTGCACGTCACTTAGTAGTCAAGCAGGGGAGCGCGCACTCTGTAGTGGCTTCTTAGCTGTTAGTAAAAGTAGTCACCGCATAAATAGATGTAGAAGTAAGGAAGAGCAATGTAGATTTATAGACATAAAATTACGACTGTAGGAGAGAAACTGAGAGACATGACAGCTTGTAAGTAGTGCTCTGCAATATTAAAAAAAAGATGGCACCCTGGAAATCTCATTGAAGTGCTTAGGCCGCTGTAAAGCCTCCCTATTACTAAATAGCTAGGAGCTTGCTGTAAAAAATGGAAACACACTATCTTTATATATTTATATAAGGATGTTAGCCTATGTGTCCATGCACACACAGGCTTTTAGCAGCGCTTAGTGACAGGGGCTTTAAGAGGCAGGAAAATAAACCCACTACCAGTGCATCCAGGAGACTCTGCCAAACGCGTCTATATGCGCATTAATGCTAGGCCCGTTTAGCGCTTGATCGTTTATTCATTTCAGTGGCCAGAATAAATTATTATTCTGGCCAATTAAATGAATTACCGTCCAAGCTCTTGACGCCTGAAAAACACACCTAAAAGCTTGTAAAAGTTTTATACACGTTTAGGCTCCAAATAAAATAAATAAATGCACAATTTTTTACCTGCAAAATGATGTGTATTTATTATTATTTTTTTAAAAGGTGAACTTATCCTTTAAATGGGCAACCTACTCTGTGTTAGATTTGGAAAGTAATATTTCCTAAAAGGGAAGAAGATGGCCACCCTTGTGACTGCAAAGCTGCCTGCCTGTAGAGATCTGCTTTGTGAAGAAGCAAGTAAAAATGGGTAGAAGAAAGGAACAGAAAGAAGACAGCAATACAGACTTTTGGCTCACCACCAGCATACACTTGTCATATAACAAGCCCCCACCTGCTCCAGGTCCAAAGGAAAGGTCACCAGCAGTTTAGCAGTGTTTTACCCAGCAATCTCTCAAAATTGTTTCCTGCTCCACTCAATAGCTAATGAACACCTACTGACTGCTTCCTGCTCTTTTCAGCCTTCTCTTACAGCGGGGTTAACTCTTTGAGGTCCAAAGTACCCATATCCTACACAGGTGAAAATCCCAGTACTCCAACTACATCTTGTTGTTCTCCTTAAAGGGACCACAACACAAATAGCTGTGATATACCTGCCTTCCAGGACTCATCCCTGGCATCCTGTACAAAGGCTTTTGAGCAGGTCCTTCTTAGACGTGAAAGGTACGCCATGACAAGACAGTGAACAGATTGTACATGTAATATAAAGAAGGCCCATTCAATAGGCAGGTATGATTATGGATATTGGGGTAGGGAGCAACTTCTCCTATGGGTCACAGGAGTTGTACTTGTTTTGCACTCCTGTGACCAATTTTCAGCAGTGAGCCTGACTGATACCCGTCTCAGCCTCTCAGTGAGCTGCTGAGTGCCTGAGACGGCTGCTCTCCACCCCTCCACAGCTCAGTGCTCGGGGAGCTGTGAGAACTGAGCCATCGGCGATGTTCGATTGCTCGGTTCTCAGTGGAGTGGTGTTGGGGGACAGATGCAGCATTGGTCCCATGCTGCATCCACCTAGGTAAGTATAATGGGGAACCCCCCCCCCCCTACTTCTCTTTTAAGAGAACTCCCAAAGAGACAATCCTCTTCAAAGGCACATGCTCAAACTCACTTTTCCCAAGCTTCGTCAGGTGACCAAACTGGAATCTCAGTGTGGTTTGGTCACAGGAGCATGCACTATGGGCAACTCTAGCAAACTTTTTGCCAGTGTCCAATTATCTTAAAGTGATATTAAAGGCTATTTAAAAAAAATAACAAACATGTCATACCTGCTCTGTGAAGTGGTTGTACACAGAGCAGCCCTGATCCTCCTCTTCTCGGGTCTCCTGCTCTCTCCCCACTGGCTGTGACAGTAGTGGGAGCCAATGAGGAGGAAGAGACCCTGGAGGGCCACTGCTCTTGTGCACATCGCTGGATTAGGATGGGGCTCAGGTAGGTACTAGGGGGGCCTGCTGCACATAGAAGGTAAATGGGTAAAACTAGCATATCAAATATTAAATTTATGTTACAAAATGACTAAGTCTACAAATGTTCTATGGCTAAGGGTACGCATCAGTAGTTTCAGACACGAAGATGGAGACAAAACTAGATAGATAAAGCGTAAATATGTGAACAGACAAGATGCAAATGAACAAGAACAAGACTGTAAAGTCTAAAATAAATTAAAATAAAAGTAGATGAGACTATGTATTCTAAACAATTGCCTTTTTTTCTCTCCATAAAATAATGTTTTGACCTTTTCTATTATTTTAACAAAAGCTGCAGAGTTAACACAACTTCTGAAATTACGTGAACATATAAAGCTTCTATTTTAGGGACTGGGATTACATTTTGTGCCAATATTTCTCAAGGTCTCTGTGATATGTGAGAAATGAATGCATACTCGATTTACTGTGTATTGTGTTACCTTGTTTGGTTCAGATCCAAGGACAGGTTTTAAATGTTCCTTTACCCTAGGAAAGGGGACCCCAAAAGAATGAAGGTTTACAATTTACTTTAAGAAATGTGTATGGTACCTGTCAATCTCCTGGTTATTGCCCTCTCGACGACACTTTTCAATGTAGTCTTTAGTGAATGCTTCTTGGGTCTGACACTGCTCTTCAAAGATTTTGATCGTTTCTTTAAAAGCTTCAATGGCTGTTCGCTTCATCTGTAGTTCCTATTTGGAAGAAAACAGAGAACATGGGTGGTAAAATACTAGAAGAGTGCAGGATTTAAACAATATACACAGATGATTTATGTCAAAGGCATACCTGAGTTGTTCTGGTATATTCCTCATAAAGAGAGTCAAATTCCCAGCTTTTGTCTCTGTATTGTTGGTTATAAACCTTAAGCTGTTCTCCTACAGCTTCTACGCTGTCTTCTTTAACAATCTGGTCCTATTTCCATAAAACAAAAGATAGTAGTTAAAGAAATGAAGAATGTTTTGTACATATTTTTATAATTTATAGTAAATATAGATATAAAACAGAAATAAAACAAACTTTAACCTCTTGCCACCCGCAAACAGTAGTTTCACTGTGAGCACACGGCAGATACAGGCTCAGTAATGTACTGGTACACTGCTGAGCACATGCGCATGGCGCTTGGTTCCTGGCCAATCATAGCGGTCACATGATTACAATGTAAACAAAAGAGTCACGAATGGCTTCTATTTATGACTACTTGTTTACTATTGTAATCCTGTGATTAGCCCACAGCTATCACATGATACCTGGTACCCTGTAATTATCTGTAGCCAATTACAGATCACAACAGTAAGCAAGTGGTCATGAATGAAAGCCATTCATGACATCTAAAACTATTGCTTTTAACCATGATCATCACTATTATAAGCAATAACATTGTTAAAAAAAAAAAAAACCTGATCAACCCCCAAGTGTAGTACAGTGTAACTATGGTGACACTGAACTACTCTGATGTGAGTATGTAAAAAGAAAATCTTAAAGAACAGAAAAATCTTAACCGCTTCCATACCTGGCCGATTCTGCCATTCCTCTCCTACATGTAAATATCATCATTTTTTTTTCTAGAAAATTACTCAGAACCCCCCAAACATTATAAATATTTTTAGTAGAGACCCTGGGGAATAAAATGGCAGGCATTGCAATTTTTTATGTCACACGGTATTTGTGCAGCAATTTTTTAAACACAATTTTTTTTGGGAAAAGAGCACTTGAATTACAAAAAAAACAGTAAAAAAACTGTAAAGTTAGCCCAATTTTTTATTATTATGTGAAAGATGATATTACACTGAGTAAATAGATACTTCACATGTCACACTTTAAAATTGTGCACACTCGTGGAACGGCACCAAACTTTGGTACTTAAACATCTCTATAGGCTACACTTTAAAAAATGTTTACAGGTTACCAGTTTAGAGTTACAGAGGAGGTCTTGCACTAGAATTATTGCTCTCTCTCTAACATTTGCGGTGATACCTTACATGTGTGGTTTGAACATTGTTTACATATGTGGACATGACTTATGTATGCGTTCGATTCTGTGCATGAACATGTGCACGAGTGGACGGGGGCACTTTAATTTTTTTTTTTATTGTTTATTTTATTATAATTTTCTTATTTTTACACTTTCCCTTAATTTATTTTTTTATTACTTTTATTCCTATTACAAGGAATGTAAACACCCCTTATAATAGGAATAGGGCATGACAGGTCCTCTTCACAGCGAGATCTGGGGTCTATAAGTCCCCAGATCTCACCTTTAGGCTGGAAAGCCTATCATCAAAAAAAAAAAAAAAAAAAAAAAAAAACGATTTCGGCTTCCCAGCCGAAAGCGGCAGTGTTTACATCTGCTGAGGCCAGACGTGACGTCAGAAGGTCGCGCCCGGCCTCCGAAGGTCATAAAGATAGGCGGGGACCATCTGGTCCTCGGTCAGCTCTATGGTAAACGGCCGCCGCCGGCTGATTCGTTCCCTGGTTCGTCCATTGCACTGAAAGCCAAGGATGTCATATGATGTCCAGCGGTATGCAAGTGGTTAAGAAAAAGAAGTGTAAAAAAGTATTTTTTTTTTCACATACTGTCACTAGTTAGTATCTCTGATAACTGCTACAATGGTCAAATAACATCACTGTACTGCACTGGTGACAGTGTGGAAAAAACAAAAAACACAGTGTGAGAAAAAAATTTCAAATTTTATTTGATTTTTTTCATTTTCCAAAAAATCGTGACAAAAAATTACAACTTCAAAAAACTCTCAATGCCTCTTACTAAATACTTTGAACTGCCTATTCAGCAAAATTGGGTCATTTGGGGGTATTTGTACTGTCCTAGCATTTTGGGGCCCCAAGAAATGAGAGGCCATCAGGACTGATCAATTTTCAAATATATATATATATATATGTATACACACACCATAGTTTGTAGACTCTATAACTTTGACACGTTTCCTTTTTTACCAAGGAAATGTAGCAGACTACATTTAGGCCTAATTTATGAAGAAAGATTATCTGTTTGCAAAATTTTATACCAGAAGCTATGAAAAACATGTTTTTTTTCAAATTCTTCAGTATAGTTTTGTTTTTTATATATATATATATATATATATATAGCAAAAAAAATAAAAAAACATTGCTGATTACATACCACCAAAAGTAAGCTCTACTCATGCAAAAATAATTAAACAGTGTCACATGATCAAGCAATTGCCAGTTAAAGCAGCACAGTGCTGAACAGCATGCACTGAAATGCCCTGGTCGTGAAGGGGGTAAAAACTTGCAGTGGTCAACTACAATAAGATAGATCCGAAACGAATCTATCGTTTCTCTGTAACAGGCAGCAAAGGAAAAACAAAAACAACAAGCCAAATGATTACAAACCTGCTGATACTTAGACATGGGGTATAGCAGCGTGATGTCAAGTTTAGGGTTGTACTGAGCTAGAGACTCATGCCTGTAATGTGTAATAAGGGCCACCACTGATGTAAATGTTAGGGGTTCAGAGAAGCCATACACGTTATCTCGATGGAATATCTTGATCAGTTTGTTGTTTCCTCCTTTCCTGAAAAGTAAATATTTTATTAGGATATAGATATATACACACATACACTATATTACCAAAAGTATTGGGACACCTGCCTTTACACGCACATGAACTTTAATGACATCCCAGTCTTTGTCCGTAGGGTTCAGTATTGAGTTGGCCCACCCTTTGCAGCTATAACAGCTTCAAATCTTCTGGGAAGGCTGTCCACAAGGTTTAGGAGTGTTTATGGGAATGTTTGACCATTCTTCCAAAAGCGCATTTGTGAGGTCAGGCACTGATGTTGGATGAGAAGGCCTGGCTCGCAGTCTCCACTCTAATTCATTCCAAAGGTGTTCTATTGGGTTCAGTGTTAATTTTGTCGACTAAACTATTACTATTTTAGTTGACTAAAATACAACGAAAACAATTGAGATGACTAAAATACGACCATGGCATTTTAGTCAAAAGAGTAAAACGAAATTGAAATTTGACGTCAAAATTAACACTGGTCTGTAGTGCATGTTCAAACTATAATACCATAAATAATAACATATTCGATTTTTCACTCCAGCAGTATAGAATGAGTTTGGAAATTGTAGAGAAATGCTTAAATAGTGCATTAAAATGTAATTACACCCATTAGATTTTTGATGACTAAAACTAATGACTGAGGCCTCTTTCACACGGACTGTCCGCTCAGGTCGCCTGTCAGTTTTTTAGGAGGACCTGAACGGACACACCATGGAGGTCTATGGAGCGTCAGATGTCAGCTGACATCGACCCGCTCCGATCCGAAAAAGTGTAACGGAGGAAAAACCTACTTTTCCATCCGTTTTCGGATCGATTTGGGTGACGACGGACTCTACGGTCCGTCATCACCCGATCCTCCATAGGGGAGAGCGGTGCTCTGACAGGTCCGTCGCTGCACAGTGTGCAGCGACGGACCTGTCATTTTCCTGCTCAGCGGGGATCGGCGGAGCAATCCCCGCTGAGCAAGCGGATTTTCACGGGGCGGATCATCACTGATCCGCCCCATGTGAAAGAGCCCTAAAATTAGTTTTAGTCGACTAACATGATTAGTCGACTAAAACATACTGGAGACTTTAGTAGACTAAAGAAAATGTATTGGAGATTTAGTCGACTGAATAAGACTAAAACTAAAACAATTGCAGACTAATAAAACTAAATTGAAATTTGCTGCCAAAATTAACATGGATCATATTGAGGTCAGGACCCTGTGCAGGCCAGTCAAGTTCCTCCACCCCAAACTCGCTCAACCATGTCTTTATGGACCTTGCTTTGTGCACTGGTCCAAATCATTTGGTGGAAGGAGGATAATAGTGTGGGGTTGTTTTTCAGGGGTTGGGCTTGGCCCCTTAGTTCCAGTGAGGGGAACTCTTATGGCGTCAGAATACCAAGACATTTTGGACAATTTTATGCTCCCAACTTTGTGGGAACAGTTTGGGATTGGCCCTTCCTGTTCCAACATTGCTGAGCACCAGTGCACGAAGCAAGTCCATAAAGACATGGATGAGCGAGTTTGGGGTGGAGAAACTTGACTGGCCTGCACAGAGTCCTGACCTCAGCCCAATAGAACACCTTTGGGATGAATTAGAGCAAAGACTGCGAGCCAGGCCTTCTCGTCCAAAATCAGTGATTGACCTCACAAATGTGCTTTTGGAAGAATGGTCAAACATTCCCATAGACACACTCCTAAACCTTGTAAACAGCCTTCCCAGAATAGTTGAAGCTGTTATAGCTGCAAAGGGTGGGCCAACTCAATATTGAACCCTACGGACCAAGCCTGGAGTGGCATTAAAGGCAGGTGTCCCAAAACTTTTGGTAATATAGTGTATATATTCTTTATTTAAAGACATTAACACGGAATATAGCAATGTTGCACAACGGAGAAAACATTTTACGATTAAAGTCTAAAGGTATACTTATCAGATTTTGAAAATTGGTTGATATCCTAATATTAGTCCTCTACATATGTTATCTTAGTTTATTTTTCCAGCTGTAGATCCAATATACATCTGATATGACCCTGCTGTTGCTTGATTAGATTTCTACTGTTCAAATTTTATATGGCCAATCAAAAAGAACAGAATAATCTACTGTATGGCAATGGCTTGGGTGATGTTAAGTTATTGTTTGCATTTGCCTCATGAATAGAATTAGCAGAGGAAGAGTCTGCCAATTCTATTCTATCAGTCCTAAAGGATTTTCCTTTTATTGAGTAAACACAGGTCCTCATGTTACCAAATTGCTGTCTTCTGTTACCAAATTGCCACATCTTCCTGGGCCAATCTGGTGCACTGAGAATCACTGGAGAGAGGGAGGAGGGGGAATCTGAAGATACAGAAAGGCATATATCATACTGAACTAATTCCACAAGGTCATCAGAGTGTCTACTGCAAAGGCCTGAGGTTAAAAGACCTGGTGACAAACCTGTCCAGATTGTTGATGAATCTAAACACCAGGAGATTAATATAAGGCATCCCCCACCTGTGGCAATGGGCTTGAGAGGCCATTGCCCCATCCAAATGCTGACGACTGGAAAGGTCTACACCTGTCAATTATCCACACCTGCGATGTGGACAATGGAAAGAGCTGGAATGTAAAGTTCTGCCCAAGAAAGTATGATTATTGCTGTGGAATTTTCCAACTGGATTCTCGTTGGGTGTCCTTGCAAATAAGGTGTCTGGCTTTAAGGCAAACCCACATTGCTGTGTAATGTGAAAAAATAGATGCGCAACCCAAACAAAAGAAGATAAAAAAAAAATCTGTGCAAAATAGGAACACAAATTGGTGCAATGTATGTCCCATCAGAACAAATCAATCAACTAAGAACATATACCAGCCAACTAATAACAAAAGGAATTATCTGAATTAAACCTATGTTGAGATATGTGTTGGGTGGAAAACCCCCAATTAGTCCTTTCCAGAATGTAGTCCCACACTATAGCCAACAGATGATAAGAAATGCCCGATGGCCGCTTACCAGAACCGTAGGACCTCTGTTACAGAGGTCTATTGGGCACAGACAGGAGGAAACACTCAGGCGAAGGTGGTAGATTCAAACGTCCGTCCGGCTCCCCTCCTCCAAGGGTGAAACCTGGCTCCGCTATGCTCCGTTTTTCCACCCATCTCTTTTTACTGATCCTTATACTGGACTATAGAACACTCTATGGACTTTTTTCCGTGTTTTTACTAGTACATTTTTTATTTCATTTTATTTCATCTTTATCTTAACACATCTCAACATAGGTTTAATCCAGATAATTCCTTTTGTTATTAGTTGGCTGGTATATGTTCTTAGTTGATTGATTTGTTTTGACGGAACATACATTGCACCAATTTGTGTTCCTATTGTGCACATATTTGATTTTTTTCTTCTTTTGTTTGGGTTGCACATCTATTTTTTCACATTACACATATTTCCAAGCTGAATATTCCAGTTTTTTTTAGATTGCAGCACCGTCACTTTAATACTAACACCTACTGCATTTTTATATTTACATATATATATTTTTATATATTGTTTTTTTCATTAGTATTCAGTGGGGGTAGCGCGGATTGCCCACGTTACACAAACCTACATTGCTGTAAGCTCCAAAATGTTGATAGAAGTTCTCTTCACTTTAGAGGGGATATATGTCAGCTCCCTACAGGACAGGGTGGCATCCATCGTGAGAACTTGGGAGGAAAAGGATTTGCTGACTCCAGTGCTGGGTTGAAAATCCACCATGATAAGGAGAAGCCGGCCTTGGCGGTCAAACGCATGGTGCGGCCCAATGCTACCAGAATGTTGAATTGAAGTGGTGTGGAGTAGCGGGGTCTATGTCTACAAAGTACAGCTATTTTTTTTTATGGCCAGCACCTAGAATCCTCAGACTCACTGCAGTAATGATTTCTGCTAAAGTTAACTGTCCTCAACCTCAGGCAGTATGCAGTGCAGGTCCGGCAACCCGACAAAGCCTGCCTCACCTCACTGTGTTGTCGGTTGCTAGGCCTGCCCACACCCTAGCAACCAATGAAGTACTTCAGTGCAGACCTGCTGCAACTCCTATCTATCAACTCCTTAGGTGTATTTCAAATTGGCACAATAGAGAGCCTAGTGTTTCAGGGCTTCTAGGGCACTCCAAGATAAACCCCCCTGTATACAACTGGTTGTGTCCCACCAGTATACGTTTTCTTGGAGATAAGAGCTCTTATCGAAACAACACTTTGTTAAAGTGGTTCTAAAGTCAGAAGGTTATTTTATCTTAATGCATTCTATGCATTTAGATAAAAACCCTTCTGTGCGCATCAGTCCCCCTAATACTGACCTGAGCCCCATCTCTGTGCAGGACTCCCCTCCTCATTGGCTGAGACAGCAGCCGGACACCATTGGCTCTCGTTTCTGTCAATCAAAGTCAGTGAGCCACAGAGGAGAGAGAGGGGGCGGGGCCGAGATACGGTGTCTGAATAGACACACAGAGCAGCGACACGGCTCAGGTGCCCCCACAGCAAGCAGCTTGCCGAGCACTTGGCAGGAGGGAGGGGCCAGAAGCACCGGCAAGGGACCCAAGAAGAGGAGGATCTGGGCTGCTCTGTGCAAAACCACTGCACAGAGAAAGTAAGTATAACATTTTTTTTTTTATTTAAAAAAAACAAAAACAAGACTTTAGTATCACTTTACGCCTGTGGAGCACTGCCTGCAAGCATGATCTTCTAGCATTCCTTGACTTATACTTGTCTTGGTTTTTTGACCTAGAAGGCAGGTTTAATGTCTGCCTGACTTTAGCATCCCTATTATAGGATTTGCAACCTGTAATTCATCGCCTTTTGAGACTTGATATGAAAAGAAAAAGAAGAACAATTTGGGATTTTATATGAGGCGGTGACCTGGTAAGGTCCAGTGCCTCCATCCCTATCTAAATGAAGGGGGGAAAATTATGCAATAAATTTGATCTTTTTACATCTACGTGCTTCATTCAAAGTCCCACCTTTTGAGACTCATTGAGGATTATGCAGATGTAGAGCAAGTTGGGGAATGTGTACTGCTAGTAGTGTTTTAAAGAAAAAAGACTGTGTCCATTGACACAAAGGGTTATATTTTTATATATTTATTTATATAGCTCAGCAAAAAGGTACAAATTTTTTTCTCCTGGTTTAAGCCACATTTGAAATTTTTTATACCAACTGCAGCCAATTTGAGGCAGTTAAACACGGCAAGGAAACTGTTGACCATGGACCAAAATCCTAATGGTTTTCCAAACTTCCCATATACAGTATCTCCAACCAGAACTATCATAAGAAATAGTTTAATGAACAAAACACAAAAATGACTGTTCTTTCAGATGGATATTATTATTTAAAGCATGTTATTGTCACAAAAGCATGTGGTTACCTGATTGTAAGTGTGTATTCCCCCGGAATTTTGTTGGCAGCATCTCTCACTAAATATGTCCCATCCGGTGTGTCTCGGAGTATATCATTAACCTCTTCTCTGAAGTAATGCAAACAGCAAAATTATTTCAAATGAGTATAGTCTATTTAGTATTATGCTGTGTTTTTATAATTGAGAACAAGTCATCAAAGGATATGCATTTAGTTTTCCCTTTTCTTTGAAATCCTAAGCTGTCTTTCTAAATACCTGCTGCTTACTGACTCGTACCTAAAATTGGGGAATTACTGAACTTGAACACTTTTGGATGGAGTGCAAAATGGAGATCAAAAATGGTACTGTGTTGGAACTAAAGATAAGGAAAGTTTTATGAAGGAGCAACTGATGGATTATGGTGTGCACATCTCCTGTCGGTCGTCATCACTGCAACAAATATGGTAACCAATAAATATTGCAACCATTAAAGTGAAAGTAAACTCCCATCTCTGACTTTTACCTTTAGTTAAGCTTATAATTGGGCTTATCTATAGGTACTGTAAATATCTCCTAAACATGCACCGTTTAGGAGATATTTACTGTACATGCAGCCAGTGACATCACTGACGCATGTGTCCTGAAGCAACTGCCACCCGGGCTATTCCTTCAGAGCCCTGTGCCGTAAACTGCGGCTCCCGGACACATATGCAGGAGTGACATCATCGTGGCTCCAGCCACAGTCCGTGAACCTGGAAGGAAGACAGATGAAGATGGGAGCTCCTGCAGCTCCGACATCTCGGCGCTGGAAGGGCTTTGTTTTAAGGTAAGATTAGGTAGTATGCAATGCATACTAGCACATTATGATATTCCCTTGCAGGGTACAAAAACAAAACTAAAAAAAAAACATCTAGTAGTTTACTATTGCTTTAATGTTTTTACTGAGCAACAGTAGGCTGGAATAACAGTCCATTATCCATTGAGAGTTTGTGGATGTGTCCATGGGACAGATGCAATCATTTTACACTGGGAGCCTGTGTTAGCAATAGAAGGGGCAGTTGCAGGGAGCATAGGGGCCATAAAATAGCAGTAAATTTTTTCAGGACATTGTAGGGGAGTTCACTATTTACCCAGGGGCAGTGGATGCTTGCTAGGGTGTGTTACAAAGAAATGCAAGTGGTGGGAGGTACAAGAGATATGGTGCAAGTCTTGTTGTTACGTGGCACCAACAGTGGAAGTTGGCTCACACTATAGCTGGCCATACATAGATTTAAATTTGGCTGGTATAGTAGGTAACGACTAAATTTTAATCCATGTATGGCCGTTCCCGCTCATGAGAAGTCGATCTATTGATGAACTTCTCATGAAAGGGCTTGTTGGTAAATTTTCACTTGATCAGTGCATGCCGCCAATCGGCTGCAGTGCTAATCAGTGTATTCTGATGGCCAGTGAATCCAGCTTTCATTATACAATGACACACATTGAATGTGTGGAACAGGGAATCGGTTCAGGTGTTTTTGGCCAGCCTAAGACAGACAGCATAAATGAGACTCATGCGTTTAGAGTGTGTTACATGAACTTGGCAGCATGGACAGGAGTCTGTTGGAAGAAAGCATGCAAGTTCCATAGGGGAAAATGGAGCAGTTGGTGTGTTGCAGCAGGCAAGGAAGCTCTTTCATAAAATGTGTGTAAGGCTGGGTTCACACTGCTACGATGTCAGACATTGCATGTGATTCGCACCGCACTGCTGTGCAAATCGCATGCGATGTGAATTCAGCCATACAGATTGTATGGCTGAATTTGCATCGCATTCGGACCAGAAGAATGCAGGACCCTTTTTTGGTCCGCACCCATATGATCCGATTCCTGTCCGAATTGACAGATCGCACTGTGATATGCAAACCGATCTGGGGGTGTCATTGATTTTCTATTGACACTCGCAGCAGTACGCATAGGGCAGTGTGACATGCAAAGCGGGAACCTGTACTGGATTTGCATGGGTTCTCGCATCGCAGCAGTGTGAACCGAGCAGACAGTTCATCAGGATGTGCACATAGTGTGAAATCAGACCTTGTACATGTGGGCTTTCGTTTGACGTAAAACCGTGTTTACAGCAAGCTTTTACAAAGCATTTGCAAAGTTTTCTGCCATTTTTTTTTCAAAGTTTTATTGACGTTGCAGGGAGCACCCTTCAGCTCCAGTTTGGGAAGGTTAAACACAAGTCTTAGGCAGGTCACAGATTATACGATTTTCTTTCCTGCAACCATGGGACACAGTTAGTGTTAATGGGGGGAATCCCGCCTGCGGAGCTACTGGGTTCCTCCAGCAAGGGGCGTGGGAGCCATCCCTGCCAGAAGTACACAGTGATTATTGCTAGCGGCTATAGCCGCTGGCAATAATTGCATGTAAAGATCGGACATACTGGTTGCACCCAAGGTGATTGATGAATCAACTTGGGTACAATCAGCCTGCCCATACATGGTTTGAATCTCAGCAGGTTCAGCAGGGACCTGCAGGGATTCAAACCATTTATGGTTGGCTTTAATGGAAGTACTCTAGGTGAACTCACCTAGAAACAAGCTGTTAGGATGCTTCAGCAAGCTTCACCGCAGCTTGTTGAAGCTTGAAGCCAGCTGCTGGTTTAAGATTACAGAAAACCTATAAAGATCAATGTTTAACATCCCTAAACTGTAACTGAAGTTTGCTGTAAAAGCTTCCACAAAGCTGCTTGAAGCTTACTGAACACTTTGCAAATAGCGTGTAAAAGAATGCTGTACAGATTGATCTTTCAAATACTGAACCCCGTGTAGAGAAGTCTAAAAAGCTTATCTAAACCCAAGAGTGAACACTAAAGGCAGTGTTAAACCGAAAAGAAAACACTTTTAATAAATTCTTACATGTGATGACTGCATTCGTTGTTTTAGGCTCTCTTTCCCTAATTTTCACTTGGTGAGCCTGCCAGTATGTCTGTTTTTTAACAGAACAAGCTGTCCTGCAGATATAGCAGTTAGAGGGTTGAGACAAACCATGTAAAACTGACAGGGGTGCTTACAATGATCAGCTTTTATTTATTTATGTAAAACCTTTACAGGAACAAAACTGTTGCTTTAACTGCTTAAAAACTGTTAGCTGGAGTTTGGCTTGAATTTGTCAGGGTATCTAATTTTGCTAGTGCATTTAATGTCATGTACACACGAGCGGACTTTACGGCAGACTTTGTCCTGCGGACTTTTCGACAGACTTTCCGAATGAACGGACTTGCCTACGCATGATCAACCAAAGTCCGATGGATTCGTACGTGATGATGTACGACCAGACTAAAACAAGGAAGTTCATAGCCAGTAGCCAATAACTGCCCTAGCGTCGGTTTTTGTCCGTCGGACTAGCATACAGATGAGCGGACTTTTCGACCGGACTCGAGTCCGTCGAAAAGATTTGAAACATGTTTCATTTCTAGGTCTATCGAACTGTTTTGGAAAAAAAGTCAGCTGGAGCGCACACACGATCGAATTGTCCGACGGACTCCGGTCCGCCAAACCAAGTATGCCGTGAAGTCCAGGCGTGTGTACGCGGCATAACACTCCCCTTCCCCAGACTGACAATGCTGCTGTCCAAAGGTGTTTCTGTTTCCCCTTCATCCAGAGTGTAGGCATCCTAAAACAGAAGATTACTTGCTAGATTACTAGGTGAAAACAGAGGGGAAATCTAATGATTTGTAAACGGCAAAACATTACATTTTTGGTTTGGGGGTTTAATACTGCAGCTAAGACCTTATAAGTGGTGGCTGCATTTATTTTCTTTTTTTCATGCCCAGTAAGTAAACAGGCATCTTAATTACAATGACTCCTAGCTGAACAACTATTTTTCTTTGCAAGTATAAAATGTATGAGGTTTTAGAATACCCCCCAACAAAAAATAAAAATGTTGGACTCACCTAGAAACGTCCCCCCAGTACCACTCTGCTTCTTGCAATGTTCCTCCACTCACGTTGGTTGTGCTGGCCGGTGGTTTAGGTTTTGTTGGTTTTGGAGGGAGAGCTGATAAAAAAAAGCAAGGGAGCATACTGAAAGCCCAGTTTGTTTAACCATCACTGTTATAAGTTCAATTCACTAGGATGGAGGGGTATTTTTTTATGTTTAACTCAACTTCTTATTTTCTTTTATTATTATTTATCCCATGATAATTGTTCAGTTAAAAGGAAAAAACTCACTTAAGTACGTCATTCTTGTTTTACTAAAGTGTATTGAGTGTTTTTACAAGGAAATACAGCATAAAGAAGGCTGAAGAATACAAAAAGATTAAGATTAAGTAACAGCAAAGTGCAGCCACTTTAGTGCTTCCACCTGACAGGCAGGAGTCAGATTAACACACAAGCCCAATGGGGGGAATGTATGTAAAACTCCCCGCTGTCAGGTGCATACAGACCTGGAATCGAAAGGGTTAAAAGCAAAAGATCGTGCATGTACCTCACACCCTTAGCAGTTCACCAGGCAAAAGCAGGTACATCATTATTAAAATTAAAATGTACTATTCAGAGAAACATTTTCTTAAAAATAGTTTTTTATCTTAAGTGTTTTTATTTTATTTGTATTTTTTTCCCCAATAAATGTTTTCTTTTTCATTTATATTTTTTTATTTCGCTCTTCAGCAAAGCAGTGTGCCAGATATGGCAGATCCGAAACCTTCATAAAGCATTTAACAGTAATAACAATGAAATATGTCAATACACATTTGGAACCGGAATTCTGTTATCATTAGGAATCTGATTACATGGAAAACGATAGTTCCGAACAAGGACCCTAGAAAATACAATGCAAGAACATGTAATACTAGTGTGCAACTAGGGGTCCGACCTATGCAGGCCTAAGCCATAACAGCATGGTTTCTTTTTCTTTTCTATAAAATCTAAATTGAAACAGATGGGGATCAGGGAAGAATGAGTAAAAAAAAAAAAGAAGAGGAAAAGCATGGGATTGCTGCAGGGGCTGGTGCTCACCCAGGAAGCTAAAGGATACCAAGCAATCAATCACTACTGGGCCTGAGCCCGTACAAATCAAGGGGACAGGTTTGAAGTGTTCCAATAAATCTTTTAATGAAAATATTAAACATTAATATGCTTATCATTTTATCAAACATAAGTCAATTTACAGTATAAATGGTAATAAAGTCTTAAAAGTGATATTGTAGCTCTAGTCTAGTATAGATGAATTTATAAATATTGGTGTGAGATAAATTAGAGAGATGGGTAAGGAAAGAAAAGAATATAAATGGAGAAGGAGCCAGGAAGGCATAACTACACGAGGAATAAGCATGTGGATGTGAATAAAGGTAATCTTATGCTTTATATGTGTAACAAGGTCCTATAAAAGTCTTTTGGAAGATAGGATTTAATCCAAGGAGACCAATTTTTTTTTTAAATTTGGATACATCGAATATATACCACATCATCTTATTTTTGACTTGGGTGGGAGTCGGTATAGAGGACCACCATGCCTTTGCCAGATTCTGTTTGGCTGCTGTGAATAGAAACGGCTAGAGTCTAAATTTATTTTGGTGCAATTAGGGGGGGGGGGGGGTTAAATTCAATAATGCTTCTTTTTGATTTTTTAATGTTCTTTTACCTGTTAAAGTATGAATTATTCTATAAATGTCTGTCCAAAATTGTTCAATGAGGGTTCCTTTTGTATGGAGTGAACATCGAATTATGTATATTTGAAAGAAGGGGGGCATTAGAGGATATAAGTTGTCCGGAATATTTATAATTATCCCAAATTGAAAGGGAATGTTTGATAATAGGATCGCAAGTTATTTTACAGAATTTTGGCGGTGTCCAAAAAATTGTTTCAATAGAAATAGGATCCAATTTGAGTACTTCACTGGAAATCTAAAGAGGTGGATCAAATTGTGATATGTTGCTAGCTGAGCTATTTGTGCTGAGAAATAAGAACTTGATAAGTCTGGAACTGCAAGACCCCCCTTTTTCTATTTCTTTTTTGATGGAAAAGAGTACTGCGTTTTACATGGGTTTATACCTATTCGAGATAAAAGCAAATATATGATTTTGTATTGATCCCAATACAGGAGAAGGTATCTTGATAAGAAGATTTTGAAAAATAAATAAAGTAGTTTAGGAAGGCAGACCATCTTTATTAACGTTATGTGCCCTAACCAAGAGATTTGCCCAAGATTCAAGAAGGGTACGAAAATGACATAAGATAGAGGGGTAGTTAACTTCATAAAGGGAGTTGTAGGAAGACGCAAGAAAAAATCTTAAATAAGGCAAAGAAGTAAGTTCCCACTGAAAAGGAAAGTTTTCTTTGATATGAGAAAGAATATTGTCTGGGAGACTACCATAATATTGAGAGCCTTAGACTTATTGTTATTAAATGTAACCCAGATATATTTTGAAAATTATTCAGTTCTTTCATTAAATTAGGTAAGGTAGTCATAGGATTTGTTATAACCATGAGGACATCATCTGTAAAAACAGATAATTTATAATGATATCCAGTAAGCTCTAAGTGCCGGTTCACACAGGGGCGACTTGTCAGGCGACCTAGCCGCCTGACAAGTCGCCTCCCGTTCTGTACAATGGAACCGTTCTAATAGGAGCGACGCAAGTCGCTCCGACTTAGAAAAAGGTTCCTGTACTACTTTGGGGGCGACTTGAGGCGACTTGCATAGACTTCTATACAGAAGTCGTTTTGCAAGTCGCCGCGGAAGTAGTGTGCAGGTCGCCTCGGTGAGGCGACCTGCAAGTCGTGCCACCCCTGTGTGAAGCGGGGCTAACCCTTTGATATTTATGTTTTGTTTTGTTTTTTTTTACAAGAGATTCAATGGCCAATAGAAAAAATAATGGGGATAAAGGGCACCCTTGTCTAATACCTCTTTGTATATTTAGATAAGGCAAGTTAAAGCCAGCATATTAAATAAATGCTCATGGTTTATTATAAAGGGAACAATTAAGATCAGAAAAGACCTAATCTATATGCGTATTGGTTCTTCATCTGGGGCTCACATTTGTTTTCTCAGTTCTTTTGTGAGAGGTCTCCTTTAACTGCCTGACCTCACACACTGTACACTCAAGCTTGAAATCCATCTACGAGGTTGAAGTTGAAAGAAAGGAGTTTAACCTTGGATTGTGGAAATGGTTCTTTACGGTTAGAGCAAATGTGAACTCCCTCCCCCAGAAAGTGGTGCTAGCTAAAGTGTTGACAACTTAAACTTTTAGAGGTCTTCCTCAGGAACCAGGATATCAACTTGTGGACGACCCACCCGCAATGTACTGCAGACGGGCGGTCCACACAGGCAAAGTGATGTACTGCTTCATTGCTGCCCATTTCCAGGTTTAGGATGTACGCGTGCGTGCCCCCCACCGACACCCACTGTGATTGTACACAGTGGGAGTCTGTCAGTAGGTCTTGGCCAATGATCCATGCGTGGAACCTGTTGATTGGCTGTGTCCAATCACAGCCCTGTGTTGACGATCGACAAAGGGCTCTGTACAGAGGAAACAATCACTCTGTTTCTTATCAAAGAGCAGGGATAAGAAACAAAGATCTTTAGTATAAATCAGCACACATTACACATTGTTAGGCACAGATTTAACCCATTGATTACCCTAGATGTTAACCCTTCCCAGTCAGTGTGACAGTGTATAGTATTAGCACTGATCACTGTATTAATGTCACTGGTGATGTCAGTGGCAGTCAGTTCCCACTCATTGTCAGTTGGTGCCAGATTGCCTGCTGCACTATGGCAATCCCATTATAAGCAGCTGATCACTGCCATTAGAAGTATTAAAAAAATAAATAAATAAATAAAAATGCCATTATACATACTATAGTTTGTAGGCACTATAACTTTAACGCAAGCCAATCGATATACACTTATTGGTATTTTTTTTACTGAAGACACACCAGAATACATTTTGGTCATAATTTTTGAAGAAATTAGATTTTGTTTTTTTTTTGCCTATGTTTTATAGCAAAAAGTAAAAAAAGTTTTTTTTTTTGTTGTTCAACATTTTTGGTCTTTTTTTAATTTATATATGTAAAAAAATAAAATAAAGCAGATATTGGTGATCAAATACCACCAAAAGAAAGCTCTATTTATGCGGGAAATTTGGTTACAGCGCTGCATGACCATGCAATTACTAAATAAAGTGGCAAAGTGCTAAATAGCAAAAAATGGCCTGGTCAAGACCAAGGGGTAAAACCTTCCGGAGCTGAGGAGGATTTACAGGGCCGTGCAAAACGTTTGAGAAAAAAAAAAATTCACACACACATAGGTTCAACTGAATGGACCCTGTGTCTTTTTCAGCCTTATAAACAATGTAATTATCATACAATTGACAGGCAGCAAACATCTGATGTCAGGTGAACTATGACCACATTAAAAAAAAAGATGTATGATTCACAAATCATTTCATGGGTCAAAACAAATGGTGGTTAAACAGGAGATTTGAATTGTTAAATTGATTTCACCACACAGATGTTATTGAATTTATTACATGAGCATACCAGGAGGAGGGTGTTCTATAGGAACATTATTATCCTTCAGCAGAAGTTCCAAGAGCACAGCAGGGTAATCTGGCAATGCTTCTGCCCTGTACATAAGAACAAAAACAACAGAATAGGAAATAGAAAATTAGAAAGAAGGAATATGGCATTTTCAAATGTATACACTCAAATCTAAATAAAATGTTTTCTATAGTTTTGTTTTTTTTACTGGTAAATAAATTAAAGCTGAAATAGAGGCAGACATGAATAAGCATTTAACATAAGTGTAGTCAAGCAAAAGTGACATTAAAAAAAAAACGACCACCACTAAATGACAGATCTTTCCTTGGCTTGCTTCTTTAAAAGGCATGGGAAGCCCCTAGAACAAGTACCCCAATTTTTAAGCCTTTGGCGATGCTTTTTTTTTTGCATTAGCCACATGCCATCTTGGCTTGTCTATTAATCATGATTAGTGGAAGGTGATACAGGGGTGTGATGTAACCATTCCCTCAAAGGGAGTTTTCTGTATAAACTATTTTAAAAAGGACATTTAATTCTTTCCCAATTCTCTCTACCTTCTCTGTTGCAGCTGAAGAAGATGTAGCTGTCAACTAATAATAAGAGAAAACAAAGGACAGGACAGGGAGGGGCCACACTGTGATTTTTGCCTCGTATGCAAATGTAGGAGGCAAAAAGGCAATTTATGAAACTATACAGAAACTAGTGTGCAAATTTGAAAATCTACTGCAAGGAACCCCAAATATTTTTTTTTCGAGTGCATATCCAATTTGTACCCAGTGTTGCATTATCGGCATAGAAAGGAGCTAGAAGCCTGAGACAGAAGTTAACACTAAAGTGGGGCAGGAATTGGAATAAAAGCTGTGACAGTCGACAGTGTTATTTCTGCCAAGTCTGAGCAATCTGAACCAAGTAGTGTGTACAGCATCCAACAAGATAATCCATGATCTGTTCTTTTTTCAAACTCTGTTTCATGATAGTGCAATTTTTAATATTTTTTAATATGAAGAAAGTTGCATTCTCAGATCCATTGTCATATACAGTGGATATAAAAAGTCTACACACCTCTGTTAAAATGTCAGGTTTCTGTGATGCAAAAAAAATGAGACAAAGATAAATGGTTTCAGAACTTTTTTGACCTTTTAATGTGACCTATAAACTGTGCAACTTGAAAAACAAATTGAAATCTTTTAAGGGGGGGGGGCTGCCTACATTTAAAGTGTCTCTGATTAACCCCAAATAAAGTTCAGTTGTTCTAGTAGGTCTTTCCTGACATTTTCTTAGTCGCATCCTAGAGCAAAAGCCATGGTCTGCAGAGAGCTTTCAAAGCACCAGAGGGCTCTCATTGTTAAAAGGTATCAGTCAGGAAAAGGGTACAAAAAAATTCCAAGGCATTAGCTATACCATGGAACACAGTGAAGACGGTCATCAAGTGGAGAAAATATGGCACAACAGTGACATTATGAAGAACTGAACGTCCCTCCAAAATTGATGAAAAGACGAGAAGAAAACTGGTCAGGGAGGCTGCCAAGAGGCCTACAGCAACATTAAAGGAGCTGCAGGAATATCTGGCAAGTACTGGCTGTGTGGTACATGTGACAACAATCTCCTGTATTCTTCATATGTCTGGGCTATGGGGTAGAAGAAAAACATCCAAGCCCGGCTTAATTTTGCAAAAACACATCTAAAGTCTCCAAAAAGCATGTGGAAAAATGTGTTATGGTCTGATGAAACCAAGGTTGAACTTTTTGGCCATAATTCCAAAAGATATGTTTGGCGCAAAAACAACACTGCACATCACCAAAATAACACCATACCCACCGTGAAGCATGGTGGTGGCAGCATCATGCTTGGAGCTGTTTTTCTTCAGCTGGAACAAGGGCCTTAGTTAATGTAGAGGGAATTATGAACAGTTCCAAATACCAGTCAATATTGGTACAAAACCTTGAGGCTTCAGCTAGAAAGCTGAACATGAAGAGGAATTTCATCTTTCAGTATGACAACGACCCAAAGCATACAGTGAGGACGGAAAGTATTCAGACCCCCTTAAACTTTTCACTCTTTGTTATATTGCAGCCATTTGCTAAAATCATTTAAGTTGATTTTTTTCCTCATTAATGTACACACAGCACCCCATATTGACAGAAAAACACAGAATTGTTGACATTTTTGAAGATTTATTAAAAAAGAAAAAATGAAATATCACATGGTCCTAAGTATTTAGACCCTTTGCTGTGATACTCATATATTTAACTCAGGTGCTGTCCATTTCTTCTGATCATCCTTGAGATGGTTCTACACCTTCATTTGAGTCCAGCTGTGTTTGATTATACTGATTGGACTTGATTAGGAAAGCCACACACCTGTCTATATAAGACCTTACAGCTCACAGTGCATGTCAGAGGAAATGAGAATCATGAGGTCAAAGGAACTGCCTGAAGAGCTCAGAGACAGAATTGTGGCAAGGCACAGATCTGGCCAAGGTTACAAAAAAATTTCTGCTGCACTTAAGGTTCCTAAAAGCACAGTTGCCTCCATAATCCTTAAATGGAAGACATTTGGGACGACCAGAACCCTTCCTAGAGCTGGCCGTCCGGCCAAACTGAGCTATCAGGGGAGAAGAGCCTTGGTGAGAGAGGTAAAGAAGAACCCAAAGATCACTGTGGCTGAGCTCCAGAGATGCAGTCGGGAGATGGGAGAAAGTTGTAGAAAGTCAACCATCACTGCAGCCCTCCACCAGTCGGGGCTTTATGGCAGAGTGGCCCGACGGAAGCCTCTCCTCAGTGCAAGACACATGTAAGCCCGCATGGAGTTTGCTAAAAAAAAAAAACACCTGGACTCCAAGATGGTGAGAAATAAGGTTCTTTGGTCTGATGAGACCAAGATAGAACTTTTTGGCCTTAATTCTAAGCGGTATGTGTGGAGAAAACCAGGCACTGCTCATCACTTGTCCAATACAGTCCCAACAGTGAAGCATGGTGGTGGCAACAACATGCTGTGAGGGTGTTTTTCAGCTGCAGGGACAGGCCAACTGGTTGCAATCGAGGGAAAGATGAAGATGAATGTGGCCAAGTACAGGGATATCCTGGACGAAAACCTTCTCCAGAGTGCTCAGGATCTCAGACTAGGCCGAAGGTTTACCTTCCAACAAGACAATGACCCTAAGCACACAACTAAAATAACGAAGGAGTGGCTTCACAACAACTCCGTGACTGTTTTTGAATGGCCCAGCCAGAGCCCTGACTTAAACCCAATTGAGCATCTCTGGAGAGACCTAAAAATGGCTGTCCACCAACGTTTACCATCCAACCTGACAGAACTGGAGAGGATCTGCAAGGAGGAATGGCAGAGGATCCCCAAATCCAGGTGTGAAAAACTTGTTGCATCTTTCCCAAAAAGACTCATGGCTGTATTAGATCAAAAGGGTGCTTCTACTAAATACTGAGCAAAGGGTCTGAATACTTGGGACCATGTGATATTTCAGTTTTTCCTTTTTAATAAATCTGCAAAAATGTCAACAATTCTGTGTTTTTCTGTCAATATGGGGTGCTGTGTGTATATTAAGGGTTGGTTCACACTGAGGCAGCACGACTTACAGCGCGACTGCCTCAGGCGACCCAGGACACGACTCAGCGGCGACTTGCAAAATGACTTCTGTATAGAAGTCAATGCAAGTCGCCCCCAAAGTCGTACAGGAACCTTTTTCTAAGTCGGAGTTAGGAAATTAGAGACTATTCATAAAAAATCTCTGGCATCCCAGGCCCTGTCAGAATTTACCGCCTTGCGAAACCAGCTCCGTTCCCTGGCACTGTTCAAGGCCAAGGAGATAATCTCTAAATGCCGTCGTACCTTCTACAAACATAGCAATAAATGCTGCAAAATGCTGGCACGAGCATTGAGAGCCCAGAGATCCCGCACATACATTCCAGAAATGCTTAATGAGACACACAATAAAATTCACACTACGGAGGAGATTGCTGCTCTCTTCCGAGACTATTACACGGCTTTGTACAACCTTCCATCCCCGCAGACGGAAAGAGATAGATCCGCGGAACTCAAGAACATTCAAGAATATCTTAAAAAAAATCGGGCCTTCCGCAGATTCCAGAAGACGAGCTGAGCGAACTTGACAAACCTATCTCAGCAGACGAGGTGACGCTAGCAATGACTCAAATGCAGCTAGGCAAGGCCCCGGGCCCGGATGGCTACTCCCTCTTATACTACAAAACTTTTGGAGAAGTGCTGATTCCGCACTTCTTATCTGCATATAATGCCGCAGGAGAGGGGGCGACCCTTCCCAGAGACACACTAAGAGCCCACATTACGGTATTACCCAAAGACGGGAAAGACCCATTACTTTGTCAAAATTATAGACCGATTTCCCTGTTAAATGTTGACTTAAAAATTTTCACGAAAATCCTTTCTATGCGACTGATAAATTCGATTCCTTTACTGATTCATTCCGACCAAGTAGATTTTGTTCCGACGAGGGAGGCAAAGGACAATACAACGAAGGCAATCAGTCTGATTCAGACGGCAAGAACACGGAAGATCCCCCTGCTGCTCCTCTCGACGGACGCCGAAAAGGCGTTCGATAGGGTGAGCTGGCCTTTCTTATTTGTTTTTTTTTTTTTGCCACATCAGTGTCTATTTTCGGGGGGGTATAAGTTTCAACTTTACCATTCAACACTTTCCCGATTCATTACTCACATCATAGTGGCTTTTTTTTTTTTTTAACAGCTCTCATTTTGTTTTAGTTTTCTTGCTTACAACATCACTGAATCTCTCATTGACAATATCGATTATGACATATCTAAATCCTTCCATAACTTGAGCCCCCTTCCCTTCCCCCACCCCCCCTCTCATCCACCCCCCCTCTTTGAAGCCCGACATATCTTTTCATCCAGACCTTCCAAACTAACTAGGTCAACATCCCCAATGGACACCACTCTTGTTGCATCTTATCCCTCTCAGCCTTCCGGCTGTATTAGCCTGAACCTCTTAACCACTTGAGCCCCGGACCATTATGCTGCCTAAGGACCAGAGGTCTTTTTCCAATTTGGCACTGCGTCGCTTTAACTGCTAATTGCGCGGTCATGCAATGCTGTACCCAAACGAAATTTGCGTCCTTTTCTTCCCACAAATAGAGCTTTCTTTTGATGGTATTTGATCACCTCTGCGGTTTTTATTTTTTGCGCTATAAATGGAAAAAGACCGAAAATTTTGAAAAAAAATTATATTTTCTACTTTTTGTTATAAAAAAAATCCAATAAACTCAATTTTAGTCATACATTTAGGCCAAAATGTATTCGGCCACATGTTTTTGGTAAAAAAAATGTCAATAAGCGTATATTTATTGGTTTGCGCAAAGGTTATAGCGTCTACAAACTAGGGTACATTTTCTGTAATTTACACAGCTTTTAGTTTATGACTGCCTATGTCATTTCTTGAGGTGCTAAAATGGCAGGGCAGTACAAAACCCCCCCAAATGACCCCATTTTGGAAAGTAGACACCCCAAGGAAATTGCTGAGAGGCATGTTGAACCCATTGAATATTTTTTTTTTTTGTCCCAAGTGATTGAATAATGACAAAAAAAAAAAAAAAAATTTACAAAAAGTTGTCACTAAATGATATATTGCTCACACAGGCCATGGGCCTATGTGGAATTGCACCCCAAAATACATTCTGCTGCTTCTCCTGAATATGGGGATACCACATGTGTGGGACTTTTTGGGAGCCTAGCCGCGTACGGGGCCCCGAAATCCAATCACCGCCTTCAGGATTTCTAAGGGCGTAAATTTATGATTTCACTCTTTACTGCCTATCACAGTTTCGGAGGCCATGGAATGCCCAGGTGGCACAAAACCCCCCCAAATGACCCCATTTTGGAAAGTAGACACCCCAAGCTATTTCCAGAGAGGCATATTGAGTCCATGGAATATTTTATATTTTGACACAAGTTGCGGGAAAGTGACACATTTTTTTTTTTTTTGCACAAAGTTGTCACTAAATGATATATTGCTCACACAGGCCATGGGCATATGTGGAATTGCACCCCAAAATACATTCTGCTGCTTCTCCTGAGTACGGGGATACCACATGTGTGGGACTTTTTGGGAGCCTAGCCGTGTACGGGACCCCGAAAACCAATCACCGCCTTCAGGATTTCTAAGGGTGAAAATTTTTGATTTCACTCTTCACTGCCTATCACAGTTTCGGAGGCCATGGAATGCCCAGGTGGCACAAAACCCCCCCAAATGACCCCATTTTGGAAAGTAGACACCCCAAGCTATTTGCTGAGAGGCATGGTGAGTATTTTGCAGCTCTCATTTGTTTTTGAAAATGAAGAAAGACAAGAAAAAACTTTTTTTTTTTTCTTTTTTCAATCTTCAAAACTTTGTGACAAAAAGTGAGGTCTGCAAAATACTCACTATACCTCTCAGCAAATAGCTTGGCGTGTATACTTTCCAAAATGGGGTCATTTGGGGGGGGGGGGGGGGTTTGTGCCACCTGGGCATTCCATGGCCTCCGAAACTGTGATAGGCAGTGAAGAGTGAAATCAAAAATTTACGGCCTTAGAAAGCCTGAAGGCGGTGCTTGGTTTTCGGGGTCCCGTGCGCGGCTAGGCTCCCAAAAAGTCCCACACATGTGGTATCCCCGTACTCAGGAGAAGCAACAGAATTTATTTTGGGGTGTAATTTCACATATTCCCATGGCATGTTTGAGCAATATAACATTTAGTGACAACTTTGTGCAAAAAAAAAAAAAAAAATTTGTCTCTTTCCCGCTACTTGTGTCACAATATAAAATATTCCATGGACTCGACATGCCTCTCAGCAAATAGCTTGGGGTGTCTACTTTCCAAAATGGGGTCATTTGGGGGGGGTTTGAACTGTCCTGGCATTTTATGCACAACATTTAGAAGCTTATGTCACACATCACCCACTCTTCTAACCACTTGAAGACAAAGCCCTTTCTGACACTTTTTGATTACATGAAAAAATTTTTTTTTTTTGCAAGAAAATTACTTTGAACCCCCAAACATTATATATTATTTTAAAGCAAATGCCCTACAGATTAAAATGGTGGGTATTTCATTTTTTTTTCACACAGTATTTGCGCAGCGATTTTCAAACGCATTTTTTGGGGAAAAAACACACTTTTTTAAATTTTAATGCACTAAAACACACTATATTGCCCAAATGTTTGATGAAATAAAAAAGATGATCTTAGGCCGAGTACATGGATACCAAACATGACATGCTTTAAAATTGCGCACAAACGTGCAGTGGCAACAAAATTAATACATTTTTAAAAGCCTTTACAGGTTACCACTTTAGATTTACAGAGGAGGTCTACTGCTAAAATTACTGCCCTCGATCTGACCTTCGCGGTGATACCTCACATGCATGGTGCAATTGCTGTTTACATTTGACGCCAGACCGCCGCTTGCGTTCGCCTTAGCGCGAGAGCAGGGGGGACAGGGGTGCTTTTTATTTATTTATTTTTTTCTTTATTATTTTTTTTGCTTTTTTATCTTATTTTTAAACTGTTCCTTTCATTTTTTTTTTTTTTAAATCATTTTTATTGTTATCTCAGGGAATGTAAATATCCCCTATGATAGCAATAGGTAGTGACAGGTACTCTTTTTTGAAAAAATTGGGGTCTATTAGACCCTAGATCTCTCCTCTGCCCTCAAAGCATCTGACCACACCAAGATCGGTGTGATAAAATGCTTCCCCAATTTCCCAATGGCGCTGTTTACATCCGGCGAAATCTAAGTCATAAAATGCTCGTAGCTTCCGGTTTCTTAGGCCATAGAGATGTTTGGAGCCACTCTGGTCTCTGATCAGCTCTATGGTCAGCTGGCTGAATCACCGGCTGCATTCTCAGGTTCCCTGTTGAGACAGGAGAGCCAGAGAAAAACACGGAAGACGGTGGGGGGGGGGGGGGGGGCATTGCCTCCCACTGCTTGTAAAAGCAGTCTAGAGGCTAATTAGCCGCTAGGATTGCTTTTACATGAAAGCCGACCGCTGGCTAAAAAGAATGATACCAAGATGATACTTAAACCTGCAGGCATCATTCTGGTATAACCACTCAAAGTCGTGAATGGCGTACCTGAAGACAAAAAAATGGTTAACAATAAAGCACAGTAAACGGTAAAGTATAAAAAATTGCATACCTGAAAAGCAAACATGATAAAACATAATAACAATAAAACATTGCAGAATAGAATACAGTAAAAAAGAGCAGAACAATAGAGAGAGAATAGAGAGAGAGAGAACAATAAAACGACAACTATTTTTTTTTATTTTTGTTTGTGGTTTTTTTTTTTTTTACACTTTTTTTTTGTAACTGTAACTTTTATAACTGTAACCGGTTCCAGGTTCGGGTCTCTCAAAATGCGATGGCATCTTGGGAGACCCTGTGAAAGTGTGTCCTAGTCTGTGGAATGCTGTACCCTACGCCAATACTCAACTAGTGAATGGTAGCGTTCAAAACATTCACCAATGCAAAGACCAGGATTGTCAGGACAGGAGGGACAATAATAGCGGGTGTCACGCCTATATCTGTGCTTGCTGCAGACACATCTTTTTTTGGGGGGGGGGTTCGTTGGGTAGGGGTACTCGGGAGGACATAAAGAAAATGCTTCTCATGCAGCCGACTGCATTTGGTTGGGGATGTGAATGGGGGAAGTACGGGCGCTGCAGAAGCGGTGGGTTCCCAATTAGGATTGGCGAATGCAGCAGGAAGGGCACTATGGGCACGACGGGCCTGTGTTTGTCTTTTCGGTGGCAGCGGGACACTACTTGTGCTTGCCACCTCACCAGCTTGAACTGCACTTATGGGACTCGCCACGTCACCAAGTGTTACTGCAGTGCTGGTTTGACTACGACCGGGGTGTACTAGGGCGCTGGTGCTTGCCAGTTCACCAAAACGCTACAAAAAAAAGTGACAGTGATCGATCGATACTGCACTTGGGTGGGCTGGACTGGGCTGGGCCGGGCGGAGGGGCAAAACGCAGGTGCTAGCAGGTATCTGGGCTGATCCCGCTAACACTGCGTTTTTGGGAACCCTAAACTGCTGGGGACGCCAGTATAGATCTGATCGGATCAGATATTGATGCGTTCAGATACTATACCACTAAGGGAGGTGTACGGTGCGTGTACGGTGCGTGCGTGGGTGTTCGCGGTACTGGCGCTAATCTGACGCTGCCTAGGGCGACGCATATCACCGCCGGGCGATCAGGGGGCTAAACCTTTTTTCGGTAATAAACGGCGGGTGCCCTGACACTATAAAAAATAAACAAACTAACCAGTGTCACCCGTAACGGTTATACGGTGATCAGTGGTGAAAGGGTTAACTAGGGGGCCATCAAGGGGTTAAAACATTTATTAGATAGTATATGGGGGTCCCTGTCGCTATAAAACACTGACGGCGAACCTAAATATTTACGTCCCTAACTAGCGTCACCAGCGACACTAATACAGCGATCAGAAAAATGATCGCTTAGCGACACTGGCGACAGGGGGTGATCAAGGGGTTAAAACTTTATTAGGGGGGGTAAGGGGGGTACCCTAGACCTACAGGGGGGTAACACTCACTGTCCTACCACTGCTAACTGTCACAAACTGACACTATGCAGTAATCAGGAAAAAAAAAAAAAAAACCTGCTTGGTGTCAGTTTGTGACAGGGGGGGGGTGATTGGGGGGGGGATCGGGGGGCGATCGGGGGTGTAATGTATACCTGGCATGTTCTACTGTGTGTGTGTGTGTGTTTGGTGCACTTACATGTCATCTCTCCTCGGCGCTGGAACGGAAACTGGCCAGCCGAGGAGAGATGACATCACATCCTCTGCCTCTGTGTACTATACAGAGGCAGGGGATGTTTCTCATTGGCTGGGAGCGATCGCGAGGGGGGGGCCACGATCGGATGGCCTCCCCCTCGTCTCTCAATGCTCCCAGCCAAATGCCGACCGGAGCTGGCACCGGGGGGGGGGGTCCGATCGGACCCCCCACCCGCGGGAAGGCAATCACGTTTCAGGTACGTGATTTTGCCTGCCCGTGCCGCTCTGCTCACGTATATAGGCGTGAGGCGGTCGGCAAGTGGTTAAAGTGTGTCTGGTGATAAAATGTGTCTCGGTACTAAGTTTCCTAAAGAGTGGAGGTATCCAAATTACTTTACTCAAATCTACTTTACTAATCGTGTTGTCCATTTTCACCCAACGCTTTTCTTTATTTCCTTTTGCCCAATCAATGATTCTTGCTAAAATAATTGCTTCGTGGTAACTTCTTATATCTGGTGCTCCCCATCCCCCCTTCTCTTTACCCCTAGCCAGTGTTGCATAACTTATACGCGGTGTTTTCCCTCTCCAAATAAATTTTATAAAAAGTGAATGCAGTTTTTTAAAATATGCTTGTGGTAATGGAATGGGCAACATTTGCATTTTATATAAAATCTTTGGCAATATTGTCATTTTGATGATATTGATTCTTCCCCCCCATGAGAGCTGTCCTCTTGTGATTCTGCTCAACTCCCCCTTGACCTCATTGAGAAGAGAAACAAAATTTGCTTGAAATAACATCTCTCTAGACTCGGTTATCTTTATCCCCAGGTATTTTAACTCTTTTTTCCCCCACGCAAATGGGAATTCCTTGTGGGCCGCCCGATCTTTTTTATCCATCTTGTTGATTTCTAGAATTTCTGATTTGGCCGGGTTGATCTTGAAATTTGATATTTCCCCATATTCTTTCAATGTTTTGAGCAGGTTAGGGAGAGTTATTCTAGGTCGGGTGATATAATGAAGGATATCATCTGCAAAAGCAGCCAATTTGTGGTCTTCCTCTCCATCAAATACTCCTGAGATATCCGGGTTCTGCCTTATCCTATTTAGCAAGGGCTCAAGCGTCAACACGAACAAAAGGGGGGACAGTGGGCACCCTTGTCTCGTTCCGTTGGTCATTGCAAACGGCTCAGATAATGCTCTGTTAACTTTGACCCTTGCTGAAGGATTGGGATACAACGCCTTTATCCATCTAGTCATGGTTGGCCCAAATCCTATTTCCTCCAACATGCAGAACATAAAGCCCCAGTCTACCCTGTCAAAAGCTTTCTCAGCGTCGATTGACAGGAGTAGACCTGGGGCTCCACTATCTCTCATTTTTTGGGTTACCATGAGGGTTCTTATCCCATTATCCCGTCCCTCCCTACCCGGGGTAAATCCTACCTGATCTGGGTGGACCATACTATTTAAAATGTTCTTCACCCTCCCGGCCAGGATTTTCGCAAACAATTTCGTGTCCGCGTTGAGAAGCGCTATTGGTCTATAGCTAGAGCAGAGTAAACTGTCCTTGCCCTCTTTCAATATGATGGTAATAGTCGCTTCTAATGCTTCTTTTCCCATATCCCACTTTACACCTATCCCATTCATGTAGGAGCATAATTTAGGGATCAAGAATTCTTGAAATTTTTTATAATACAGTACGGGGAAACCATCTGGCCCCGGGCTTTTCCCCACTGACGTCTTCCTTAAAGTTTTTTCTATTTCCTCTTCTGTGATGGGGCTCTCTAAAAGGATATATTTATCTTCTTCAATTTTCTTTAGTCCTAACTCCTGGAAAAAGTTTTTGGTTATCTCTTTTATCGTCTGCCTCGCTCTTTGAAATCTTGTTATTAATGGAGTAAAGCCCCTCGTAGTAGTTTTGAAAGGTCTTGGCTATTTCGCTAGTTCTAGACTTTACCTCCCCATCTAGAGCCTTAATTCTCTCAATGTAGTTAGTGATCTTTTTCTTTTTTAGGGTCTTTGCTAGATATTTCCCCGGCTTGTTTCCCCCCATATATCTCTTTCTTTATTAGGTTGTATGTTACTCGCGTTTCTTGTTCAATTAAAGTTCTCATGGCCTCTCTTTTATTATGGAGTCTTAAGAGTACTTCATTCCCCCCATCTATTTTATGCGCCTGCTCAAGTTCTGAAATCTCGTTCATTATTTGAAGTTTTTCTTCCCTTCTCTTTCTCTTCTTTTCCGCACCTGCCTTGATCAGGATCCCCCTAATATAGGCTTTGTGTGCCTCCCAAACTATTGACTCCGGGACCTCTGGTGTTTCATTAGTTTTAAAGTAAAACTCCAATTCCTTTGATACCAGATCCCTTGTTTCTTATTTGAAACCCTCAGATGCTTAGGTTTGAAAGAACGCATGATGAATTGGATATATGCCTTATAATCCTGCCCTTCAGCTCAGGTCAAGGTAAATGGCTATCTTTCATCAACGTTTAATATAATGAATGAGACGAGACATGGGTGCCCTCTGTCACCATTAATTTTTATTCTCACCCTCGAACCTTTCTTGAGGACTATAAGAAATAACCCAGACATCGAAGGCTTGAGCCTTGATACTAACTTATCCCCGAAGGTCGCTGCTTTTGCGGATGATCTATTCTTTTTCCTGACAAAACCCCTAGTGTCCATCCCGAATTTGCTTACGGAACTAAAGACATACGAGGGACTATCTCAATACCGTATTAACTACCAGAAATCAGAAGCTCTCGATGTTAATTTGCCATCCGCCTTAAACACACTACTCCGATCAGACTTCCCTTTTAAATGGGCCACCTCTCATATCAAATATTTGGGTATCAGGTTACCTGGCAAGACAGAGAATATCTTTCCTCTCAACTTCCCCCCTCTCCTGACAGCGATAAAAAAAGATCTGAACGATTGGCAGCATGGTCTCTTTACATGGTTTGGACGTTGCAGCATAGTGAAAATGAATATTATGCCCAGACTCCTTTATCATTTTCAGACACTTCCAATACAAATTCCTCTCGCTTTCTTGAAAGCGGTAAACAGAGTGATAACACACTTTGTATGGGCTGGTAAGCCGCCACGCCTGGCACAAACAGTACTCGGACTTCCAAAATTGAAAGGCGACATTGCTCTCCCTGATGCTATCCTCTACCACACAGCTTGCCATTTAACCCGCATATTAGACTGAAGCAGACATGCTACCCTAAAACAATGGGTACAAATAGAAAATTCCTTGACAGGAGTCCAGTTGGACCAAATACCCTGGTGTCAACAACCTTTGCCAAAGCGGGTAATGTCTCACCCCACAGTAGGGGTGACACTCTGGATGGCTTGGAAAGTTTTCTGAGACCTGTTTCTCGCACCACTCCCTTCTCCACTCACCCCAGTAGTGGGTAACCCGGCGTTCACTCCGGGACTTAGGCATCACAGATTCCAAGAACTGAAACTAAACTAAATGAGAGATCACAGGCCAGGCATTATCTCATCAATGGTCAATGGAAAAATAGACAACAAATCTTAGATGACCCGGCTCTACGGGGACTCTCTTTCTGGCAAAAGATTCAACTGTCTCATTTTATTAGCTCATTGCCATCACCAGCTGTCTTCAGTAGGCAACTAACTCCTTTTGAACTGCTCTGCTTGGAGCAGTCTCCATTGAGACACGCGATTTCCCTAACATACCAGCTCCCGGTGTCCCCACAGTCGGATGTCAGACCCCCCTACATTGACAAGTGGGAGCGTGATCTGGGGTTAAAATTCACAGTTAAACAGGTTGAGCGGATCATCTTTTTCTCTCATAAGACTTCCATATGTGCTAGACACCAAGAGGCGGGATACAAAGTGCTGTCCAGGTGGTATTACACCCCAGTAAGGATCCACAAGATGTTTCCCCAGAGCACAGATATGTGCTGGAGATGTGGAGAGGAGGTGGGTTCCCTTCTCCATGTGTTCTGGCTATGTAGGTTGGTGTGGCCCTTTTGGACCGAGGTCCATCGCATCGCCCAAAAGTTCACAGATCGGGTGTTGCCGGAGTCCCCCGAGTTCTTCCTTTTGCATCACCATGAGATCCCAACCAAGATTTACAGGAGATCTATATTGCCGTTTTTGCTCACGGCGGCAAAAGGCTGCATCCCATTGTATTGGAAACAGACCAGGCCCCCGACGGTGGCAACATGGTTAAAAAGAGTAGCAGACTTAGACGCGAGGGAGGACTTGGTGGCCACGGAAAAAGGTTTAAACGAGAAATTCTCCAAGAAATGGTACTTTTGGCACGAGTATGTCTATTCCGAGGAGTACGGACAGCTGGTGAACCAACCTCCATGAGGGGGATACCTGTACAATTATCCCTGGGGGATTGGCTGTGACTGGACTGGGGACATACTTCCCTCATCCCCCCAATACCCCACCCCACCCCCCTTTTTTTTCTCTTTCTCTCTCCCCCCTTTCTCTCCTCCTCCTCTTCTCTCTGTTTCTGATCCTATCTAATGATGATTTGTCGGATATCGATTTCTAAGGGGCGGTGAATAACCGGTTTCATTCCCCTAACTACTCCCTTAAAAGACGGCTCATGCTGTGGAAATTAAGGAGCCATGCGGGTCACAGAGGTCCCCTACCCAGGGGTCAAGCATCTTGACTTTATCCCATTAGGAGACTTTGAGTAAAGAGTTCTTACAGTTGTGAAAAAAACGGATGGGGTGATGTACAGCTTATTCTGCCTTTGTATATTACCCTGTGGGGCGTTCTGTATCCGCATGTTCTTTCTTGTTAAATAAAGGATTTATAAAAAAAAAAAAAAAAAAAAAAAAAGAACGGTTCGATTGCACAGAACAGGACGCTACTTGTCAGGCGACTAGGTCGCCTGACAAGCCGTCCCAGTGTGAACCGAGGCTAATGAGGAAAAAAAATGAACTTAAATGATTTTAGCAAATGGCTGCAATATAACACAGAGTGAAAAATTTAAGGGGGTCTGAATACTGTTCGTCCCCACTGTACATCCAAATCAACAAACTAATGGCTTCACCAGAAGAAGATTAAAGTTTTGGAATGGCCCAGCCAGGGCCCAGACCTGTTCCATGGGGTGATCTGAAGAGGGCTGTACACAGGAGATGCCCCTGCAATCTGACAGATTTTCAGTGTTTTTGCAAAGAAGAGTGGGCAAATATTGGCAAGTCAAGATGTGCCATGCTGACTCATACCCAAAAAGACTGAGTGCTGTAATAAAATCAAAAGGTGTGCACACTTATGCAACCATATTAATTTTTTTTTTTTTTTTTTTTTTTACTTCCCACCACTGAAAAGATTTCAGTTTGTTTTCAACTGAGTTCTGGGGTTTATAGGTCACATTAAAGGTGAAAAAAGTTCTGAAATTGTTTATCCTTTTTTTACATCACTAAAACCTGACATTTTAACAGGGCTGTGTAGACTAAGTTTAAATGTTGGTTTGTGTCTGCATTGTATGCAATGCATCCCTGTTTTCTGTTTAAAAAAAAAAAATAGTAAAGATAGGTGGTTAGCAGGAGCTGGAGGGGGTTGTACACATGCCGTGGAAAAAAATGAAATCCCCATGTCATGTTCAGTACCACCGCCAAACATGACCCATTCAAGTGGACAAGGGCACACTAGAACCACAATCAATGCATACTGCTTCCTGTGCTGTGGTGTGGGCTTTTCATGGTTAAAACAGGGATGAGCTGCCGGACAACCTCCAGCTCTGATGATTCCCCGCTTAATAGTAACCTCCAGCCCTGCTAATCTCCCACTCAGTAGTAACCCCCAGCTCTGCTTATCCTCTGGATTACTGATCCTCCGTGCGCTCTGGTCCCCGCTCACCTCTTGCTATATTGCTCCCATGTGGCGCACTATGTGTAACCTCTGCTAGTTTGCCCTGCTCTGGTCCCCCAGCTCTGCTGATCCTCTGCCACTCAGTCCTCTCTCTCCGCTTCATGCACACCTTCCGCTATAGGGTTCCCATGTTGCACACCATGTGTGTTGTCTGCTAGTTGCTCCACTCCAGTTTGGACCCTTCTCACCTTTCGTCGCTGTACACCAGATGTGATATCTACACCAAAAACACTTCCAGACTATATAAACGTGATCTGGAAATGACTGCCGATGATGTCTTTATGGCTTGCTTGTTGGTTTCCCAGTGCATCCTGGGATCTCTCATATCTGCAATACCTCCAAAACAAAGCAACGCTAAATAAAAGCCTCTAAAAAGCTGCAGGTGCTGCTAGCGAGCTTTGCCATAGACTTCTATGGAAGCTTTGGAGAGCGTGTCCAATGCCACATTTTGAAGCAAGTGTAAACAACCCCCTAGTCAGGCTACTGGGTATTTGTATAAAACTTCCTTCCATCTTATGTTAAGTAGCCCATAGATTATGCGATTTTCTTTCCTTCCACCACAGGTTTCCCAAGAAACAGTAAGGTGCTGCAGAGAGGGCATGATCTGAAATACACCCTGGATAAAGGTTTCTGAAAGAGAATGGACAGAGTAGAAACCTTTCGTATCAAGGTATTTAAGGCCCAGTTCTAGTCAAGCCCTGATTGTAGGAAGTCCAGAAAGCAAGGCACAGAGTAATCTCTGAATTTGAAGTGCCTGTGCTCACACGAGGTAAGAAAGGATTTCCAGGCACAATAATAGATCTTTTTTAAGTGGCTTTTTTTTCTTATAATAAGCAAGATAGAAATGACAGACTCAAGAGACCACTCTGTCCCTGAAGACCTGAACTTTAACATCCATGCTGTTAAACCCAATGACCAAGAACCAGAATGGAATGCAGAGTCCCGAGACCGCAAGGCTGGCCTGTTGGGAAGAGACCAGGGGTTGTCTCCTAGTAGTCTAAATACATCTGTGTACCGAGTTCTTCTGGGTCAGTTTGGTACAATAATAATAACTAGTTTCTTCCTTTGCTGTATTTTGTGGAGCAGGCAAGGTAGAATTTGCACTGGAGGGAAGGCATAAATTATCTTGAATCTAGACCAGGGGATTATCAAGACATCAAATGCCAATGCCAGATGAACCTTGGTCCTGGTCATAAACAGAGGTAGCTTGCTGTTGAATCTGGAGGCCAGGCCAGCCATGTCTAGGGTTCCCTATCTGTGACATATTAGGATGCTGTGTTGAAAAATTTAGCAAATGGAACAAAACTCTGATGAAGAATTTCACAGAGACTATATCTTTGACCTGAATTTCTGAGTGTGAGCTCTGAGAGAAAGCAGTTTCAGTTTAGAAGTTGATCACCCAAACGGAAGTCTGAAGTATCTGAATTGTCCTGTGGATAATTGCAGATAGTTGAAAAGGGACAGGAGTCCTTCAGAAGGTTGTCTAGATAACCTGTGATCTTAGGAGGGCAAGAAGAGGTGCGAGGACCTCTGTAAATTCGCTGTAAGCAGCTGATAGGCCAAATGGCAGTGCGACAAACTGAAAGTGATGGTCTCTTGCTGCAATGCGTAGAAAGCGCTAATGAAGTGGATACATGTAAAATGCAAATAGACACCTTGGATGTCTTTGCCAGGTATTCTACTTGTTTCAGACAGGCAATAACTGACCTTCCATGCAAAATTTTGGAATTCAAAAGCATTTATTGAGAGATGTTAGATCCAGGATAGAACTTTGGTAACATGAACAGGTTTGAATAGAATTTTTTGAACCTGGCCTGTGGAGGTAATGGCACAACTACTCCCTGTGGCAAGAGATGTTTCAGGGCATTCTGCAAATCTGACTGTCCTTGGGCAGATTTTGGTTAATTTGAGAGAAGAAAGAGGTGAGGGGGGTACAGTTGTGAATTCTATTTTGTACCCCTTTGAAACCATCGATTTAACCCATGGGTTCAGAATGTCTGTGACCCAAAAAAGAAGCAAACTGTGCTCTTAGGAGTGAGGGTGCCCCCTCATTAGGAACTGAGCTTTAGGGAGACTTGATGGGCTAAGTCGTCCACCAAAAGATGCTCTAAACTTATGTTTTAAAATTGAAGACTGGGTGGAGCAGTGAGGTGTTCTGTAATTTGAGATAGAGATCTGCCCTGATGCTGCTGGATGGGAATGAGATGCAACCGGTAGTGCATTCGTGCCCTATACCTATTACTTCTAAGTTCAAATACTTAGGGATTCACATTACTCCACATTATACTGACTTTTGCAGACTTAACATTGCTCCCTTCTTTACCCAGTTTAGAGACAAAGAATGTTTCTTATGTCCAGTTACTATATTTTCTTCCACAAAATCACAATGGTAATACCATTAAAAAAAAATTTCATACTTTGATATGCAATGACCACCCACCTAGGATTAAATTAGATCAACAACAACACCTAAAAGATGATGGGGGACAAGCCCTTCCCAACCCTTGGCTTTGCTATGTAGCAGCATGATTGCAGCATTTAGTGGGATAAATGTTTTCTTCTGTGGATCCAGACTCTCATGCTTGGAGTTTTACAGCGCAGATATTTCTTATTCTTAGACGTAGGGATTCCATGCCATGGCTTTCGACAAGACAAACATTTTCCGACGTATAACATCATTTATAACATTTGGAACTAGGCAAAACAGTTGGAAAAGGCCACCAGGTTCACTAAATATAGCCCCATATGGCATAATGCCACCTATCTAGAACTGGAGAAGCTGCAGCAGGGTAGCCGATGGAAGGTACTTTGGGGTAACACATCTCCACCACATTTTTGCCTTTTTTCAGACTTACAGACTGGGGCCAAGAGGATGCCGTTTAGTGGTGTCAGTCACTAATACATCTAAAAGTTTTAAATCACAATGTTATTCTATGTTATTGAAGGAGTTTCTCTTTGATCATCCTGTGAAGGTTATGGTGCAGTGGGAAAATGACATAGGCTCTCTGACAGGAGACAAATAGGAGGAGGCTTTTCTGTCTGTAGTCACTTTTTCTCTTAATATTTCCCAGAAATTGTATATTAATTATATATTCTACTCAGGGTTCAATACACTCCACTGCGGTTGCAAATAAAAGGGCATTCAGGTAGATCCTCTGCATTAAATGCAAGTGGGATCATGGAGATTTAATCCACCTGCTGTGGCGCTATCCCAAACTGCACTGGAAATGGGTGGTTGATACTCTCAATAGGTTGTTTCAAGCTACTGTGCCAAGGATCCTAAGTGTTGTCTATTAGGCATTCTGGGGAACGTAGAGCCCAAAGAATTTACCAGGTAGGCAATATCTAAAGCTCTTTTCCTGGCATGTAAATTATTATTATATCATTGGAAATACATTGATCCTCCCTCTCTGAATGAATGGATTAGTTCATTTGGAAATAAACTTTGAGTGGTATATATAAATCAGCACAGGGGATATCAGGGCAAATTTGAGAAATTGTGGGCACCTTGGCTTGATATACCAGGATTTAATACGAATATAACTATGGCACAGTGGATATTTGCACCAATTTTAGCGATAGTTATGAATTTTATGTGCTAAAAGATATTTCTATCTTTTTTACACTGGAATCTACATTTCTGCACGTATTGTTATACCTACTCTGGATGGATGTAGAAGCTACTGAGGAGGGGAGGAGGGGGGGTCATGAATTTTCTGCTGTGGGAAAAGAACCTTCTCTTATGTGATAACTTTAATGAATGAAGTGCCTCAAAGAGCTGTCCTCATTCAAAGGACATGGAGGTGTCTTTTATAGACAGCTCTAGCTCACCAGGCACTTAGCCACAAAATACTGTGCATGTGAATGGAGACTACAGCCCTTCTGGAAATGTGTGTAATTACATGTTCTAAGGCAGTGTTTCTCAACCTTTTTTCGGTCAAGGCACCCTTTAGAATTCTGCACAATCTCGGGGTACACCAGGAGATGCGTCCGAGCACACATGCACATTTTTGTGCGTTCCCACGTATTGTGTTTTTCAATTGGTTGCCCTATGCACATGAAACAAGCAAGAAAGGCACAATTCTTAAAATCACTGAAGTACCATGCATTTTAGCGGGTGCAAACACATGTGCATTTGCTAGATGCATGGCAGTGCCATTGAGAATTAATAGCACCCACATGCGTCTGCAAAAGGCAAGTTTTTGTGTGGTGTGGGAAAACAAGAAATTTCTCGCACATTCACCTGGTCTGAACAAGCTCTAAAATGTGGTATGTGAGGCAGAGTTTTGTGGTCAGTAGGTTATGACACAGAGTTGCTTTGTACCTGTATAAATATTTAAGCAGTATGTAGTGCCAGGACAGGGCAGTATGCAGTGGTAGAGCAGTCAGTGAGAGGTATGGTAGTGTCAGTCAGTGAGTGGTATGGTAGCATCAGTCGGTGAGCGGTATTGGAAGCATCAGTCAGTGAGCTGTATAGCAGCATCAGTCAGTAAGCTGTATGGTAGCATCAGTCAGAAGACCTCCTTAGCAACTGATTATGTCATGATTTGGCAGGACGCAGGAGGGCAGCCCACAGCACAAAGGAGGTTACATGTGAGTTTAAAAGGCACAAAAAAGACCGGCATTGTGGTTACAAAAACAAGAAAAAACCCAACAAACTTGAGCCGGTAGTAAAGAATATTTCATTTACCTGCCTACCTTAGTTGGGGCGTTTTTTTGTGCTTTTGCTGCGGAACCCCTGAGGACTCTTTGAAAACTCTGTTCTAAGGCATGCACACAAAAGATCAGAGTAGCTATATCTGGGGTCCAATTAAACCCCTGCTTCCTAAAGTGATCTTGTTTCTTCCACGTTTGAGTGGTGATCTTGGCCATCTTGCAAAATAGGAAGCTGGCCCAAATGCAGAGAATCCCATGTGGGTAGGCCTTGAAGCTGCAGGCTGACACTTTCCCACTCAATAACCTGTTATGGCTTTGACAGAGTGTAGGTGTACTGTATTTCTAATTCTCCCTCCCCACGTTCTCTTAGAGTATGGAACCACATCAAAGGACCATGCCAGCTTTTATCCACCCATTGACCGCTCCTCTCATTCCATCCGACCTTTAATCCAGCTCTAGTGGCTGCGGCTTCCTTTGTCCCCTGGCAACTTCTTAAAGCGGGGGTCCACCTATCTATCGATCGTTTTTGTTTTTTTTAAGTTCTTTCACAAACTTTTCTTCTCAGCATTACATACTCACATATTGTGTGTAATATGTCCGCCTGTGTCAGATTTTGTCGGAAAGAATAACTTATATTATTCACTGCAGGCGGTTTCCATCTTCATTGTGGGCATTTGAAGCCCACAAGCATTTATTTCCTGGATGTGGTGAATGCTGTGCTCCCAGCATTCACCGCTCGTTCCCGCACATGCTCAGTGGCATCCTGGGAAGCCTGAGACTAGCTCCCAGGAGTCTGGGAGAGGCTAGAAACACGCCTACTCCCACGGGAGGAGAACCAGGAAGTGCAAAGAAGAATACAAAAATAAAAGGTAATTACGGCGATTTAAAATTTTTTAAACGGCATGTCAGCATCTAGGCAAGGAAGAGAATACATACAGATATTGTTCAAAATTTGGGTGGAACCCCGCTTTAATCTTGCTCGTTTGCATTGGCTAGTTGGCCTAGCAGGTTGCTTTCCTTCTTGACCCTGCATGAGACCCATAAACTACCACGATCTGAGGTCTTTAGATACCTACAGGTAAACACTTTTACACCTCTGGCCTGCAAACTCAATTCTCTTTAGACCATATTTCATGTTTTGAACACATCTTAAAGAATTTCATTACCCTGGTCTTGTCTCTAGGCATATGATCTCAAAGCAGTATCTTCGACTCCCACCCTGTTCTTGCATTACGTTGTTAGAATACGTGGGAACTCGTTTTTCAATATTGGATGTTTTTCTCTATTAAGAGTGGAAACAAGGTTCCCAGACTATCTGTTAGTTTACCACTCCTGAAACTTGCATGACTTTTTCAAATTGTTTTACTTAAGGCATCACAACCTTGGGGCTTTATTGCTATTGCAACTGCTGTTCTCTAAGGTAGAAACCTTTGAACAAGAAAAGAGCAACACAAAAGGTAAATGATGTAATTGCTCAATTAAAGCACAGTCCTGGAATACAAGATCATGTTGGTTTGTTCATTGCCCTAGTCCAGTTAGCTGCAGTTGGATAGACAGAGCTGTACTACAAGTGTAAAGAGAGCCTTTAAGAGTGTCCCAAACGTCCTATCTGTAGAATCTTTGAATGAAGGAACATCTTCAATTGGTACAGTGAGATATTTGAGACTGAGATGGCAGACCAACTACTGGAAAAGACCACTTTTTAGTGAACTCTATTTCCACTGGATAGATCTCGGCTTTTCAGAGGAATGAAAATCCTTATTGGATTGATTCAATCATCATAAAATTCTATTTGTTTATGAACAGAAAATGTCTTCTAGATTTAGCAGGTCACTTTGTACCCAAATAGGGACATGACAAAAAAAGGGGACAGTCAAATTCAACAATGCCAAGGCTCCTGCGTACAGAAGAAGTGAGCATCAGGTGTATGGAAATCTTCCACAGTTTCCTCTAAATCCGCCTCTGGGTCCTTTTAATTTCATTCTCTTGTATTTCAGGGGACGGTATATTGGGATTATTCTCAGGTAGAGACTGTGGAGCTGGAGAAGGAGTCTGGCATGTTGTACCAGTGTACAGTGGTTAGCTGTCCAAGAAATTGTGACATAGTTTAAGAAAAATCTGCCTTAGTCAGGCAGAACTTGTTGCGTGCTTAAAACAGAGCCAAAATTGGATGCAGAAACTGGTGTTAAAATCAGGTGTGGCTCTGAAGAAAGGGAAGCATTGTCACTCTGAGACTGAGGTTGAACAGAACAAATGTTCACAGGGGTTTTTGCTGTGGCTCCCTTTCACTTCAATTCCACAATAGCTACAAGTAAAGATATTTCCCTGAGGGGTACTCAGAGTAGGGTGCGGAATATAGCACGTCTGAGAAGAAATATGCAGCAACAGGGGCTCAGATTGTTTCAAAATGAGGTCCTTGTGGCAAAAGGTCCAGAGAAACCGACTGGTTACCTTATAAGGGGTCTAGGCAGAGGTAAAGTCTGTGACCTTTGGTGTGATGTAACACCAGGTTATCCACATGACACGAAGCTCTGAGTGGTTACATTTTTGCGCCATGTTAGAAACCTTTACACTGTAAAGTGAATACATTCCAAACAAAGTCCCTGTTACAGTAACAAGTCAGAAATACATGGTGACCCTCTATAACCTATCTTTGTTGCTGGTCCCTGTATAAAGCACACCCTCAAATGGTCTTTAGGGTCTGGTTTCTATAACAATGGACCTTGGCCCTAGACCTGCATAGTGCCGAGGTGAGTGCCCATTCAGGATCCAGTGTCCGAAGCAATATTACAACCCAGGGTCTAGCAATTTAATATAGAGGCTTTTGTTGATTACTGGAGGCTTGCTAAACTGTTTTACAGTGAACACTTGGCAAAAATAAACCTTAAACGTTTGCATAAAATTAAAAGAGAGCTAGATCAAAAACAAAAGCACTCACCCTGTGATCACAGGCCGAACCAACAATGGTCCAAAGATCTCTGCAGCTATCTTCACGTTGAATCCATTAACGCTGCCAAAGCTGCATACCTTTCCAATGTGCCAAAGTATACACTGTAAAGTGAGAACGTGCTGAATAGGAACAGTAGGTGGTTGTAAAATTGAAGAAATACGTGCTCTCTTCTGCTCGTCTTCACTAGGATCTGTGTGACAGAAAAAACAAGAACTAATGCATTTTAAAAAAGAAAAAAAATGTATGGTACATTTAGAGTTAGTCCATTATCTCACTTGAGTGTTTTTTGCTTGTTTCGTGAGGATGCTGACTAATGGTGGCAACATCTTTCTGCTATGAAAATAGAAAACAGATTCAAGCGAAACTAAACTTTCTCATTCAACATTGCTTATTCTTAATCCTTATGCTGCTAGCATTAGTTAAAAGATATGAAGGTATTACCGGTATATTTTTTTGTTCTAATGTTTTTTTATTACACATTTTTGCACTTACTTCCTGGTTTCTAGCCTAGGCTAAAATTATGATATACATACCAGTCTTTATGGGAATTTTTTTCTTTCCTCTGAGGGAGGCGGAGGTAGGGCTTTTTTTTTTAGGTAAGCACACCCTCCTCCCTGCATACCTAGCTAAGGGCAGATGGATTACATGAAGATAATGCTACATGAATCATCTTCCCTTACTCGGGATAGCGGTGGCTAGAAATGCAAGGGGGTGTGTTTCAAAGTGATTTCCCCTACAAAAAAAAGCATGGAAACATGGATAGATGAGTTTGTTTTGAATATCAAAAATACAATTTTCAGTTTATGGTACTCAGATACAGTTACTGTAAGTTCTGCTTTAACCCATTCCTGTCCGCAACCAGTAGTTTAACTTGGCACGTGCTGGGGGAATGCAAATCTAAATGACCTTTTCTGAAACTTTGCTGGCACTGTCAGTCTTGGTTTCGGATCAATGATCAGGAGACTCTCTGATTGGTACCCTATCATGTAATTACTGTGACAGCCTTTAGTTCACAGATTTACAAAAAAACAGCAGTCAGTTAAGACTATTAAAGTGAAAGTCAGACCAAGAAATACATTAAAGGAAAAGTCCAGCCTGAGCTTCTCCTATAGGTCACAGGAGTGCAATTCGTTTTTCACTCCTGTGACCTGTTTTCAGCAGAGAGTGATCTGAAGTCCGCTCTCTTCTGACGTCACAGAAATCAGTCCAGGCACCGCGTTATCCCGACTTTGGAAGTCTGGATCCGCCAGGTGCCTGGACTGATAGGCCTCTCAGCGAGCCGCTGAGAGACTGAGATGGCAGTTTCACAGCTCAGCGCACCAAAGAGCGTAGAGGAGCAGAGCAGGAGAGCTGCTGACTAACAGGCAGCAGCTCTCCGCTCGGGGAGGTGAGAGAATTGAGCCATCGGCAGTGTTCGGTGGCTTTGTTCTCACTGAAGAGGCGGCGGGGGACATATGCAGCATTTGTCTGATGCTGCATCCACCTAGGTAAGTATGAATATGGGATAAAAAAAACCCATACTTCTCTTTTAAGAAAAGGTTCATTCTATTCTTCTATTTTTCCCCAGTTTTAGAGTAGGGAAGGTTTAGGACCTCAGTCAGGTATTATCACTGGCTGTGTTCATGCTGGGGTAAATTGTCCTCTCAATTTGTCCAAGTGACCATTGTCACCTGGGATAAGTGTGAGGACTAATATAAAAAGCTTGAATTGAGATAGGTGGCCCTGTTGTAAAACAATAAAATAAATACAAAAAACAACCAAATACATTAGAGTTTTGCATATGCTAGCCATTACTCCCAAATTTTCAAAGGTTAAAGAAGGATACAGTGTGTTATACTGTATGTATTAATTTAAAGATTAAACATCCACTTTTCTAGACAAGAGTAACCCCAATAGCTGATATGCTGTATTCTTAATGTATTAAGGGCCAGTGTTGATGGATTTCTTCCCCCCATAGTTTCCCATACAACGTTAAAGGAATGCAAAAGCAGCTTGAAGCAGGTCAAATGCACCAACAATTAATTATGGCATAAAACAAGTAAAAATTCGCGCTGAACTGAAAAAAGCAAGCGGCCAGCAAAGTTCGTAGATAACAAACAAAAAGTCACATGCATAAAAATTATTGCGGCGCTGAAAAGTTCAAAAATGAAATTGAAGAGTGGGAGGAATCCAATCACCAAATATATTGTGCAGATGTAGAAAGATTCACTCGTCACCACGTGGTAATGTAGTCTGCTTACCAGAAGGTGTTAAGGATTAGGCATAGATGATAAATTCTCAATAGCATCCAGCAAATCCAGCCCACTGGAACCCCTCATCAGACTACAACATCCGTGGGATTTCCTTCACATATAAACATCTCCCAATGGTCACTTCAGAATTAGGCATTCAGGCATGTAGTCATCATATATCCGAGAAAAGAAAATGAAGGACCCATAGTGAAGCCCGTAATGATAGATAAAAAAACTTTTATTATAGTAACTTACAGTTGAAGCTTAAAACAGCATGCATCAATGATAGGAACAAACGGCTGCAGCAATCAGCGTACGGATGTCAACCTGCCTGACATGTTTCATCGTAACAGATGTCTTCAGAGGCATGGCTACAGCTACAACCGCACGCTATATATATGGTATGGTTAGTGGGTGGATCAGAGGGGATATAATCAAACTCATCACTAACAGCTGGGTAGGATGTGTGTCTTGTGCAGAGTGCCCTGGTGCTAACAGGATAAACCTGGTTAGCAACTGATGACAGCACACGGCCAATCAGAAAAAACAGAGGATAGGAACAAAAAGAGGATGGCAACAGATGACTCAGTGCCACCTCATTGGTTAACCTATCTCTCAGTGAACAGAAAAAATTGAAAAATGCCAGATAAGCATGAACAGGTGACGAGGAAGAGCGCCGGCTGTGCGGTCCGGCTCAGGGACATGAAAAAGGCTAAAAATGTATTTTTGATTGATCAGACAAAAACCTGATATCATATAACTCAATATACACAATAAAAAATGGAAGAGAATTAACACCCGCACAGATAAACTATGGGATTAACGCCTGTCATGCAGTATAGATCAAAGGCATAGAATAAAACGCTAGACTTTGTATAACAAATCAGTGCCTGCATGGGATAAAAACACTAACCTATGTATAACAAACCAGCGACTCACATGCAACTAAGCAATAGACATTGTGAATGCGATTAATCGCACACACTTCAATAAAAATACATGCATGCAATATACATCAATATATGTGTTAAAATCAATACAGATGATTGTAAACATCATTTAAAAATATTGTTTTCAAAAAATATTGTTTTAAAAAATATTGTCAGGTCTAGGTCAGTTTTTTAAAACAATATTTTTTAAAACAATATTTTTAAATGATGTTTACAATCATCTGTATTGATTTTAACACATATATTGATGTATATTGCATGCATGTATTTTTATTGAAGTGTGTGCGATTAATCGCATTCACAATGTCTATTGCTTAGTTGCATGTGAGTCGCTGGTTTGTTATACATAGGTTAGTGTTTTTATCCCATGCAGGCACTGATTTGTTATACAAAGTCTAGCGTTTTATTCTATGCCTTTGATCTATACTGCATGACAGGCGTTAATCCCATAGTTTATCTGTGCGGGTGTTAATTCTCTTCCATTTTTTATTGTGTATATTGAGTTATATGATATCAGGTTTTTGTCTGATCAATCAAAAATACATTTTTAGCCTTTTTCATGTCCCTGAGCCGGACCGCACAGCCGGCGCTCTTCCTCGTCACCTGTTCATGCTTATCTGGCATTTTTCAATTTTTTCTGTTCACTGAGAGATAGGTTAACCAATGAGGTGGCACTGAGTCATCTGTTGCCATCCTCTTTTTGTTCCTATCCTCTGTTTTTTCTGATTGGCCGTGTGCTGTCATCAGTTGCTAACCAGGTTTATCCTGTTAGCACCAGGGCACTCTGCACAAGACACACATCCTACCCAGCTGTTAGTGATGAGTTTGATTATATCCCCTCTGATCCACCCACTAACCATACCATATATATAGCGTGCGGTTGTAGCTGTAGCCATGCCTCTGAAGACATCTGTTACGATGAAACATGTCAGGCAGGTTGACATCCGTACGCTGATTGCTGCAGCCGTTTGTTCCTATCATTGATGCATGCTGTTTTAAGCTTCAACTGTAAGTTACTATAATAAAAGTTTTTTTATCTATCATTACGGGCTTCACTATGGGTCCTTCATTTTCTTTTCTCGGATATATGATGACTACATGCCTGAATGCCTAATTCTGAAGTGACCATTGGGAGATGTTTATATGTGAAGGAAATCCCACGGATGTTGTAGTCTGATGAGGGGTTCCAGTGGGCTGGATTTGCTGGATGCTATTGAGAATTTATCATCTATGCCTAATCCTTAACACCTTCTGGTAAGCAGACTACATTACCACGTGGTGACGAGTGAATCTTTCTACATCTGCACAATATATTTGGTGATTGGATTCCTCCCACTCTTCAATTTCATTTTTGAACTTTTCAGCGCCGCAACAATTAATTATGAATTATCTCAAAAGCATTGCAAAGTGAAGCTTGCTGCATTTTCCCATCAAAGGCAGTTGACATCATCAATATGACTCCAAGGCATTGCGCAGTAGGTGAAAGGCAAGGGTCTCTAAACATTTTAAAACACATTCTAAAACAAAGGGCCAGGGTCCATCAGACTTTAGGGGAGCCAGACTGGAGCCAACCTCGTGTGGAATAGATGTGTATAGAGAAGTCACATATAAAGAAAGCCAGGTGTAAGATTCTTCCCATGTACAATGGGAAAGTGTGTCTATAAGGTGAGAATAATCTTGAACATATGATGGTAGGGGCTGGTCTATAGGTTGGAGGAACATACATATTGGGACAGACCAGTCATGAGGCTATCCATAGCCGCAATGATTGGTCTTCCCGGAGGGGAAGATAGGGTCTTTATGCACCTTCGGCAGATGGTAAAAGTACGGATGTTTGTACAGCTCCCTATACAAGAAGAGATATACCCCTCTAGTAGAGATGCACGATTAATCGTTAAGAATCAAAATTGCAATCTTTTTCCTTTCCCAATCTTCCAAACAGCATGTCACCATTTTAAAAAGTGGAAACAGTTCTCACAGCTGGAAAAAAAAAAATCCAGGCAGCTCGCCATGTTTTATCACAACACCACAAATAAGTAGAAACAAAGTATCTTTTAGTTCTTTTATAAGGCCCCTTTCACATTTGCAGACCGTTAGGATCCGCCTGTCAGTTTTTTCAGGCGGATCTGAAAGGTCGCTCCATACATCTCTATGGAGCGATGGATGTCAGCGGTGACATGTCGGCTGACATCCGATCCGCCCCGATTCGCAAAATCCAGACGGATGGATGTCCTATTTTCCATCCGTCTGGCGGATCGGATGGAAAAACGGACAGGCGGTCCGTAATCATCCGATCCCTCCCATAGAGGAGAGAGGTCTCTCTGACAGGTCTGTCCCTGCACAGTGTGCAGAGACGGACTTGTCATCCGCCAGCTCATCGGGGATCAATGGAGCGATCCACGCTGAGCAAGTGGATGGCTAAATACGGATCCGCAGGTCTGAAAGGGGCCTAAGACTCCATGCCCACTGGATGTTAAAATAACATTATAAAAACGTCAGTAGCTTTGCAGTGAGTCTTTCAAAGTTTTTTTACTTTTTTTGCAATAGCGTTTATTAGCATTTTTCCGTGTTAGCGTTTTTTTTTTTTAAATGGATCAAAAACGTTAAAAAACTTAGGTGAGCCACGTTTTTAAGCGTTTATCAGCATTTATGAGCGTTTGGAGTTTTTTGTGGTCAGAAAAACGACTCTATCGCGTTCAGAAAAGAGCCCATAAACTCCACTGCTGATAAACATCCAAAAACGTCCATGTGTCGTGAACACATAGGATAACAGAGGGGAGTTTATGGGCTGTTAAAAAAAAACGCCCAAACTCCCAAAAACGGCCGTTTATGAGCTTCAGTGTGCATGGAGCCTCAAAGGAAAGGACTCCGGCGTGTAAATTAAAGTTTAACCATTTAAAGACCAAACCTTTTCTGACATTTGTTGCATACATGTAAAAATCCTTATTTTCTGCTAGAAAATTACTTGGAACACCCAAACATGATATATATTTTTTTAGCAGAGACCCTAGAGAATAAAATGGTGGTTGTTGCGATATTTTATGTCACACCGTATTTGCGCAGCGGTTTTTCAAACGCATTTTTTTTTTTTAAATACACTTTAATGAATTAAAAGAAAAAACTAAACAGTAAAGCCCAATTTTTTTGTATAGTGTGAAAAAAGATGTTACACTGCGAGAATCGTTATCTTTACTCTATGCAAAAAAATTGTGATTCTCATTTTAGCCAGAATCGTGCAGCTCTACCCTGTAGTGATAACTTTGTCTTTAGGGGCCTGATCTACTTGGGGTTTGTGTTCTAGCTTATAGGATTCTAGGGGATCTTGTGTATGTTTTTTATATGTTCCCTTATCTGACATCAATCTGTCTGCTTCTTTAAGGCGGGTCCCGGCTAGTGTGGGCAGTGGTTTCTTCATCAAGTGTTTCCACCTTTTGGCTTTTCGTGGTAGGAGTCTTTTGGAGTTTGCTGACACGGTCAGCCTCAGCTGTCTTCGCCAGTGAGTGTGGACACTCATAGCAGCTCTCCAGTTCACCCTGTCTACCATCCTGGATCATCACACACAATATCACAGCACCTCTACACGCAGATTGCAAGTTTCTTAGATGTAAGTGGATATTGGAATAAAGTATTGTTGGTTTTACTAATGCCGCGTACACACGAGCGGACTTTGAGGGACTAGGTCCGGCGGAAAAATCCCCTCGTCTGTATGCTAGTCCGACGGACTAAAACCGGCGCTAGGGCAGCTACTGGCTACGAACTTCCTTATTTTAGTCCGGTCGTACGTCATCACGTACGAATCTGTCGGACTTTCGTTGATCGTGTGTAGGCAAGCCCGTTCATTCGAAAGTCCATCGAAAAGTCCCCCGGACCTAGTCCGTCAAAGTCCGCCTGTGTATACGTGGCATTACACTGACCTGGCTCCCTGTTTTTCTCCTTTTTATCTCTGTTTCAGAGGGAATCCCAAACCTCAACAAGGAGCTGCCGACTTGCATGTATCCTGTCCAGTCACCACCTGCTGCCATTTTTCCCATTGATCTGAGTCACATTGTGGTTCTTACCTGTTCATGGACTAGTATCATTGTCTATTACTTTTTCTTTTCTGTTTTTATTTATTTTATTGTTATTTCAGTATATATTATATACAGATACCATCATATTTCAGTGAGTGTTGACTCACTCACTTTTTAGTTGGTGAATTGTTTGCATACTTTTTTATAGTTTGTTATCCTTTTTTTATACCTCTTTGATCTTTAGCAATAACAGATAAAAAAAAAAAAAAAAGCAGTGTTTAGATGACAAAGATTTGATAAGACTAGTTTTAGAGTAAAATCGAAAGAAAATCAGATGTTACCTTGCAGTGTTTGGATGAGTTCCAGGTTGATGTGTGAAGGTATTACAGGACTTGGCAACTCTTGAAGATATGTCTTGACTAGGTCAGCAATAAAATGTACATCTGCTGCTTCCAAATCACCTCCAAAAATATCTAGAATGAGAAGGAACACCTTGTACTGAAGTAGGATGTGAATTTACCAATGTGCAATTAATAGATAGGCCTCGTTCACATGGGTGTACTTAAAGTGGTTCTTAAGCCTTAAAGGAGTTGTAAGGACTTGAGGTTTTTCATCTTAATGCATTCTATGCAAATTAGGTGAAAAACCTTCTGTGCTGCAGCTGCCCTGCCACCCTTTTGCTTACCTGAACCCCATCATTCCAGCGATGAGAACGAGCCCAGCAGCTCCAGCTACTGTCTTGGGTCTCATTGGATAGATTGATAGCAGCAGGGACCATTGGCTCCCGCTGCTGTCAAAAAAAATCCATCAAATCCAGTCACACCGGAGCCGGGGCCGAGTCCTGCTGTCGGTGTCAATGGATTCAGAGGCAGGACTCGGGAGCGCGCCTGCACAAGTGCCCCCATGGAATGCAGCTCTCCGTGGGGGCACTCAATGAAGGGGAGGACCCAGGAGTGCCGCCGGGGTACCCCAGAAAAGGAGGACCAGGGCCGCTCTGTGCAAAACCCTTGCACAGAGCAGGTAAGTATGACACAGTTGTTATAAAAAAAAAAAAAAAAAAACCTTCTGTGCTGCATATCCCCCCACCTTTTTTTTTACCTGATCCCAATCTGATCCAGCAATGTGCACAAGAGCAGCGTCCGTCGCTGTGTCTCCCTCCTCATTGGCAGATTGATAGCAGTGGTAGCCATTAGCTCCTGCTACGGTCAATCAACTGCTGTGATGAGGGAGAGGGGATGGGGCCGATCCACCCACTCTGTGTCAATAAACACACACAGGAGGGGCCTGGAGTGCCGGCGGGGGACCCCAGAAGAAGATAATTGGGGATGCTCTGTGCAAAAAGCAATTGCACAGAACAGGTTAGTATGTTTGTTTTTTAAATAAGAAAAAAAAATGCATTAAGGTGAAAAAACTTCTTCTAGTGACCGGCCCTCCACCCCCCCCGTTTTACTCACCCGAGCCCTGTAATTTCCCACGGCGGAGACGCGCTCTTCCTTTGCCTGGGGTTCTTGGATCTTGATTGGATAGATAGCAGCGCAGCCATTGGCTCCCACTGCTGTCAATCAAATCCAATGACGCGGGCGCCAGGGCCGAGTCCTACATTCGGCATCTATGGACGCTGAAAGCTAGACTCGGGAGCGCGCCCGCAAGGTAACCCCCCCGATAGAGTGCTTTTCCTAGGGGGTTATACGATGCGGGGAGGGGCCGCAAGAGCCACCGAGGGACCCCAGAAGTCGAGGATCAGGGCCACTCTGTGCAAAACGAACTGCACAGTGGAGGTAAGTTTTGACATGTTTGTTATTTAAAAAAAAAAAAAAAGTAGCTTTACAATCACTTTAATATCACTTTAAATCCACGCAGAGGGCCGTGTTTGCCTGCATGGGTTTCAAGCATCCTCTTGTCGGTGTTCTTATTTAAATATATTAGGATGCAGTGGCTGCACAACACATCCAATGCTCCCAGATTGACAGTTGTGCAGGTGCGGATGTGTGTCACTGAACGCACATCATCTACATTCTGGGACATGCACCCCCACAGCTGTAAAATTGGGACCAGGGGATTTGTCTGTGCAGTTGCTGCATGTCAATAGACATGAATAGAACTGCCTGGACACAGTTGCATGGAACACCTATGCATCCTGTGCGAACAAACACGGCCCTTTACATGAAGTACACTTAAGTACGGGCCACGTGAATGAGGCTTTAGGCTACATTAAAGCATATAAAACAGGAGAAATTGTCTGGAACGTAAAAATAAGCTTTATACTTCCCAGAATAAGTACTCCTGTGTTTAGATGTACTTGCCTTTATCCAAATTTACATGCATTTTCATTTTAAAAAACATGCATTAAACTTAGGTCGAACCAGCCTAACAAGAAATCTTTTTTTTTTAAACTTAAAGATGGCCTCTAACCTTTCTGAACCGATTCTGTAGAAGGAGGGGGAGACCTCCTCCACAGGCAATGTATTTGCAGCAAAAGGAATGTCAGAGATGGACTGAACTGAAGGGACTTACTTGTCACCCTTGCCATGTACGGCCTCTAAATGAAATCCGACAGTGGCAGAAAACATCTCAGGCAAAGGCAAGGTGTCAGACTAGGGGAAACAGACCAGATGGTAGTAGGGCCCTGTGTAGACAAAATACCAAACAATGACCCCCCCCCCCCCCCCATGGAGCCATACACAGGGTCTGAGAAGGTGAGGTCGGCTGACCCCTTGCCCCTGCACTCTTAATCTGCCACATGCAGGGCACAGTGTCCCCAGAAGGTTACCTCCATTGCTGTGGAAGAGTGAAGCCTTTAGTGCCCGGCACTATAGGCTGCTGAACCCAGGAAGCATCTAGAGATCGCTGTGTTGTATGATGTAAGCAAGGGGAGTAACAAGCCAGCCAAAAGATGCATCCCATTTGGGCAAACACCGTCCTCGAACGGGTGTATGTTGTGGTACACCCATGTGACCAAGGCCTTAAGAGACCAGACCACCTCCGAACTTGGCCCTCCATGGAGAGCACACCCCAAATGGGTCTTAAGGGCCTGGGCTCTGTTGCTGGCAGATCATGGTGCTGGACCTGTATAGCAACCAGCAGCTACCAACACCATGCATCACATTTAAAGGTGAACGCCCATGCAGGATCAAGTTCCTAAAGTGTCATTACAAGCTGGTCTGCATTTCTATGATCCCTCCACAATGCTATGTCATCAAATGCTGGGGATAAAGAGGGAGGAGGTGAAAATTTTTAAACGGCAGCTCAGGCATAGACAATGCTCAGGCCTCCCCTGAGGAAAAGGGAAGTGCTCACGTCTCCCCTGTACAGCCTGACAGACTGAGTAGAGGAGTTTCCCATTTACAAAATTAAAGCCTAGCTTTCACAAAACCCCATTGTACATAAAAAGTTAACAAGCAAGTTCAGAATAAAATGAGAGATGTTAATCACCCTTAAAAAATGCATTTTTTTTTTAATCAGAAAAGTTTTTATTGTGTCACAAAAACAGATGTACATTGTAAACAGATACATCGTAATAATTTCAGAGTATTCGTTAGCAACAGTTTTATATTCAGTTGTTGGTCTAGCATGAAACTTAATCATGTCATTTCTAATATAATCATATCAGGTATGTTCCGTCAATGCTTTTAGTTCCGTATATTTCTTTAGGTAGGTTGGTAACAATGTATATGACACACTAATAGTCCTAGACAAAAAAGGGGAACTGTTGTGGAACTAACTACCTTCCAACGGGAAGGTGAAACTAGCTGATGCTTCTATTCACAACCAGGACCTGGTTGGGTCATAGCGGTAAATACTGCTGATTAACCCCTAGGAAAGGAGGTATTAAGAATGAACCCGAATTCCTTGAGCTGGTCAAGGTTTTGTATTATTGTAGCATGGTACAGACAGGTGGCTAATAATTTTAGGGAGCTAGAAGTTTACATTTGGAGTAGTCTATCGAGAACTAGCTGAGAGGGTGCCAAACCCGGAGTGTCCAGCCAGGGCTGCCAGATTTTATAGCAGGGCTCGACAAAACCCAGGCGCCAGGTCGCAATGGCGACTGGAAATTGCATCCTGGCGCCTGGGCTACACCGCAGCAGCGGTCTGTATACCTGCAATGTGCCTCCCCCACTCCCCCGTGGGTGCGCGGACTTAGGTCGGGCTGACCAAAATTGAGGCCGCGGCTTTGCGGCCTGCTGGAGCGGGATACACGCTCCTTTATGCGTACCAGCGCCCACCTCTGGTGGGCGGTGCTGTGATGAGCATGCGTGCTCTCACTGCCCGCCTACCTCCGACATCATCTTCTCAGTTTGACAGCTGGGGATGAGGTTGCGGGCATGATCAGTCGCCCGTTCCTTACCGCCGTTGTGGACGGGGAGTGCCACCTCAGTGCCCTCTGTCAGTGCCATCTCAGTTCTGCCTGTCAGTGTCACCTGTCAGTGCTGCCTATCAATTCCATTCAGTGCCATCTGTCAGTGCTGCTCATCAGTGCCACCTCAGTGCTGCTCATCAGTACCACCTCAGTGCTGCCCATCAGTGCCATCTCAGTGCTCATTGGTGCTGCCCATCAGTGTCACCTCAGTGCTGCCCATCAGTGTCACCTCAGTGCTGCCCATCAGTGCCACCTCAGTGGTGCCCATCAGTGCCACCTCAGTGGTGCCCATCAGTGCCACCTCAGTGCTGCCCATTAGTGCCATCTCAGTGCTCATTTGTGCTGCCCATCAGTGTCACCTCAGTGCCACCTCAGTGCTGCCCATTAGTGCCACCTTAGTGCTGCCCATCAGTGCCACCTCAGTGCTGCCCATTAGTGCCATCTCAGTGCTCATTTGTGCTGCCCATCAGTGTCACCTCAGTGCTGCCCATCAGTGCCACCTGTCAGTGCACATTAGTGCTGCTCATCAGTGCCACCTCAGTGCTGCCCATCAGTGCCACCTCAGTGCTGCCCATCAGTGCCACCCATCAGTGCCACCTCAGTGCCGCCCATCAGTGCCACCTCAGTGCTGCCCATCAGTGCCACCCATCAGTGCCACCTCAGTGCTGCCCATCAGTGTCACCTCAGTGCTGCCCATCAGTGTCACCTCAGTGTTGCCCATCAGTGTCACCTCAGTGCTGCCCATCAGTGCCACCTTAGTGCTGCCCATCAGTGCCACCTGTCAGTACCACCTCAGTGCTGCCCATTGGTGCTATCTCAGTGCTCATTTGTGCTGCCCATCAGTCTCACCTCAGTGCTGCCCATCAGTGGCACCTGTCAGTGCTGCCTATCAGTGCACATTAGTGCCACCTCAGTGCTGCCTATCAGTGCTCCCTATCAGTGCCACCTCAGTGCTGCCTATCAGTACCACCTGTCAGTGCACATTAGTGCTAGAGTGCCACCTCAGTGCTGCCTATCAGTACCACCTGTCAGTTCCCATCAGTGGCACCTCAGTGCTGCCTATTGGTGCCCATCAGTTCCAACCTCAATGCCACCTCATCAGTGCAGCCCATCAGTGCCGCCTATCAGATCACATCAGTGAAGGAGGAAAAAAAACTTATTTGCAAAATCTTATAACAAACAAAACAAAAAAGTTTATTTTTTTTTTTTATATATTTTTTTTTTTTTTTCGCTTGGCATCAGGCATGAGCAATTCTTATTGCCCGATGCCCCAGACATGCAGTTCTGGGCGCTGGGCAGAAGATTTCAAAAACTGGCTCCTAACTTTTTCAGCTGGCTCCTAGATTCTAAGCAAATTTATCAAGCCCTGTTTTATAGAACTTATTAATCGCATTTCTGTGTTGATACGTCAGTTTTACTTTAATTACAGTATTATTGACCTGTTTGATTCACTGTTTCGTTGTTGGGTTAAGTGATGATAACCATTAAAAAAGGCATTTACAGACTCCAGCCTCAGATAACATAAAGGGGGAAAAAATCTTCAACACAGTATGTAGCCTGCTAGCCACTCAAAACAAAGCGAGTCTTCAGAGACAGGGACAAGAGATACTGCCACAACTAAACTGACATGGAATGTGAACCTGATAGCAATGAAAATACATTAAAACATACCGATTAAATTCCAGTGTTATATAAAGATACAAAGTGAACATTAAACATAAGTTAGCTCAGTAAGTTTTCTGCTCATTTTAAGTATAACTAAACAGACCCTAGAGTTTGCAATAAAGGCCCTTAATAAGTTCAACTCTTGTTTGAACTGGTTCTTACCAGTTTTTAATGTGTGTCTAAAATCCGAGCCAGAGGTCCTATACAGATTTTCACTGTCCATTCCTAGAAGAAAAACAAAATCTGTCATAAATTACATTTACTAGTACTCAAGCATAGTAATCCCCCATAGCTAAAGCAAGCAAAATACTCATCTTCTCAACAAATGAAAGTGACAAAAATAGTAAATTAATGAAAGAGGATTATTACAATATGCATCACCAATGTTTTTGTTAAATATATATAGGTATATTCCACTTTAAAGCATCTTTTTGGCATTTAATCAAAAATACCGTACTGTACAAAAAAAAAACGGTTATACTTTTTTCTTTCTTTTTTTTTTGCGGTTATTTGACAGCAATAACTCCTGATTCTTGAGAACAGCAGGAATAGCAGGGACTTTGCAGCCCATAGATGGGTGGATTTTTTTCATTCAACCAGAACAAAAAAAAAAATCCAATTCTCCCATGTACACATTTAAGGTGGATGGGGGAATCCTCCTAATAAGATATTATTCTCACAGTGGGAAGACTTCTCCGCTGTCAGAATACACTGATCAGCACTGGCAGCTATAGCTGGCAGCGCAGATCAAGTGGCAAAAATCCAAAAGGGTGGTTGTACAGTAGTTAATTGGTAGATCAACTTCTGTACAACTGGCTTGCCCATTTCTAGATCAAATTCGGATGGTTTCTGCTGTAGCGAACGAATTTCGATCCATGTATGTCCGACTTTAGTTTTAGCTATTGTTAATTATCTTCTGCGGGACTGAACAGCATTTGTCAGCCTGCAATGTCTTGAAGATATTGGGGTTTATTTACTAAAGGCAAATCCACTTTGCACTGCAAGTGCACTTGAAAGTGCACTAAAAGTGCACTTGGAAGTAAAGTCGCTGTAGATCCGAGGGGGACGTGCAAAGAAAAGAAAAAACAGTATTTTAGCTTGCACACGATGGAATGATAAAATCAGCAGAGCTTCCACTCATTTCAGATCTACCCCTTATGCCGCGTACACACGAGCGGACTTTACGGCAGACTTTGTCCTGCGGACTTTTCGACTGACTTTACGACGGACTTTCTGAATGAACAGACTTGCCTACACACGATCAGCCAAAGTCCGACGCATTTGTACGTGATGACGTACGACCGGACTAAAACAAGGAAGTTCATAGCCAGTAGCCAATAGCTGCCCTAGCGTCGGTTTTTGTCCATCAGACTAGCATACAGACGAGCGGATTTTTTGACCGGACTCGAGTCCATCGGACAGATTTGAAACATGTTTTATTTCTAGGTCCGTCAAACTTTTGAGAAAAAAAAGTCTGCTGGAGCCCACACACGATCGAATTGTCCAACGGACTCAGGTTCGCCGGACCAAGTATGCCGTAAAGTCCGGTCGTGTGTACACGGCATTAGATTTAGAGCGACTGCACTTCCAAGTGCACTTGCAGTGCAAAGTGGATTTACCTTTCGTAAATAACCCCCATACTGTGCTGTAGATCTCCGTCCATAAGGGAGGATGCAAGCTGACAACCCTACTCCAGCATTTGCAGCTGTGGTCAGAATTCTTAACACATCACAAAAGCTGCTGCTTCGTGGAGGAGACTGACAGGTTCACCAGCTATTTGAGCTTTGCATTAACAAAAAAGCCTGCAATATATTTATTACAAGGGACTGAGGAATGGATTATGACAACATCTGTATTTTAGATTTACACACACTTTCATATAAACACTTAGAAAAATAAATATAAAGAAACACATTAATATCTTAAAAGGTATTAAATAAGGTAGTGCTCTTACAAAAATAAACAAAATACAATACAACAGAGTAATTTTCCTGCATTTAAAGTGTTAAAAAGTGACTAAATCCACAGCAGTAAAATCAGTCTGTATATGCAGTAAAGCATGCTCGTTATACTCACTGTGCAACCTAAGGGGTTAATCCTCTGCACTGTGTAAAAATGATGTTTGATCCTGTCTCCTCTGATTCCCCCCTTCTTCCACTGTCCTCTAATCAGTTCTTGATAGTACAGAGCTCGGGGACAAGCTGCACATGCTCAGTTTGGTGTGTATTGCTAGAGAGTTGTTTTAGTTTTTGGAGAGAGTATGTGATCAGCACAGGGCCAATCAGCACTGTCCAGACAGAGGGTCGGGGTCCTGCAGCCTCATAGGACAATCAGAGAAGAATGAAAACTCTTCCTACAAGCTTTAATCAGACACTGATAGAAGTCACAAGGCTTTAACTGCTAATGAGAAAAGGTATTTAGCAGTATATATTTACTAAAATGATTGCTTTTCCATGCTCTGCATACTGTGGGAGACCAGATTTTGTGAATGCAGGGCCCTGGGTTTAGTAACACTTTAAAGTGGTTGTAAACCCTTACATATACCCACTGAAATATCTAGCCTCAGGAGATGCACGGAGATTAATTAAATCCCCCTACATAAGCTGTACCTGTTTATTTGCAGCCTTCTCTTATCTACAGCCATTCAAATTGCACACAACAAAGGCTATTTCTGAGCCTCCAACAAGCAGGGGATGGGGATATGACATCACACACTGCACAGCACAATGCTGAGTCTAATCTGAGACCCGAGCAGAGGGACACCCCACCCCTGCACAATCTCATAAGTAAACATAAGTAAACACAAGCTAGGGGGGAGGGGCTGTTTCCCGGGATACTCTAGTTTGAATGTTCAGAAGTAAGGCATGCAGATAGCAGAAGGAGGAGAGGCAGCCAAAAATTACACCAGATGTTTTGGATTTATGCAAGTATACACTATAGGAGGATATGGTTTATTCATTTTTCACAGTTTAGGAAAAAAACAAACATTCTATGGTGTAAAAATAGTGTAAACTGCAAAAATACACACTTTTTACGATATTATCTATGCTATTATGTTGCCGTTACCACAAAAAATTGACACTGGACACTTAAAACATCTAAATAATAAATCATCTCACCTTTGTTTTCAATGGCTTCAAACAACTTGACCAGTATCGGAGGACCTATTTCTGGAGAACAAAACTGATCAACCAGCTCAGGTAGTAGAAGCCCTTAAAGAATAAACAGAAATTATTAAATACTGATCATACTTTTCTTTCAAAATCAGTGCCAGTACCACAAAAAAAAAACAGATACATTCAAAATAAAGAAATGGCTGTGTTTGAAGCAGCTTTTGCAATCTTGCATTCTGCAGTGTAAGTTGCACTGTTCAGTATATACCAGGATTTCTCAACCAGGGTTCCTCCAGATGTTGCTAGGGGTTCCTTGAGTAATGAGCAACTTCTGCCTCTCAGAAAAGTTCCCACTCACACCACTGATCTTTTTAGCTATCCGTAAGGGCAGGGCTCGACAAACCCCGGGCGCCAGGTCGCATTTGCGACTAGAATTAGCGACCTGGCGCCTGGGGCGGCACAGCTGGGGTATCCTGTGTCCGTTCGACACCCCCCCCACTCCCGGCGATCGCGTTGGGCCGCGCCGGTAATTGAGGCCCCGGCTTTGCGGCCTACTGCAGTCCTATGGTTCCTTCTGCAATCGGGCGCCCTCTGGTGGTGACCGTTGGTATGACAAGACATCCACCAATGCTAATGGAGCTTCCCCTGCCTGTTTTCACTGCCTGCTCATCTCCTTCCCTTTACTTAGAACCCCCAAACATTATATATATTTTTTCTTCTAACACCCTAGAGAATAAAATGGCGGTCATTGCAATACTTTCTGTCACACCGTATTTGCGCAGCGGACTTACAAGCGCACTTTTTTGGGAAAAAATACTTTTTTAATAAAAAAAATAAGAAAACAGTAAAGTTAGTCCAATTTTTTTATATTGTGAAAGATAATGTTACGCCGAGTAAATTGATTCCCAACATGTCAGGCTTCAAAATTTCGTCCGCTCGTGGAATGGCGACAAACTTTTACCCTTTAAAATCTCTATAGGCGACGTTTAAAAAAATTCTACAGGTTGCATGTTTTGAGTTACAGAGGTCTAGGACTAGAATTATTGCTCTCGCTCTAACGATCGCGGCGATACCTCACGTGTGGTTTGAACACCGCTTTCATATGCGGGCGCTACTCACATATGCGTTTTGCTTCTGCAAGCGAGCTCGGCGGGACGGGGCGCGTTTAAAAAAATTATTTTTTTTTCTTATATATTTTACTTTTTATTTTTACACTGTTTTTAAAAAAAAAAATGTGTCACTTTTATTTCTATTACAAGGGATGGGGCACATTTAAAAAAATTTTTTTTTCTTATTTTAACTTTTTTTTTTTTCACTGTTCTTTAAAAAAAAAAAAAAAGTCACTTTTATTCCTATTACAAGGAATGTATCCCTTGTAATAGAAAAAAAAGCATGACAGGACCTCTTAAATATGAGATCTGGGGTCAAAAAGACCTCGGATCTCATATTTACACTAAAATGCATTAAAAAAAAAAAAAAAATTGTCATTTGAAAAAAAAATAATAAAATGTCCCCTTAAGAGCTATGGGTGGAAGTGACGATTTGACGTCGCTTCCGCCCTGCAATGACTTGGAGATGGGCGGGGGGGCCATCTTCCCCTTACTCGTCTCCATGTCAGGCCAGGGACAGATCCGGATCGCCTCTGCCGTTACCGACGGCCACGGTAAGCGGTGAAGGGCACCGGAGCGCAGCGGTAGGGGGGGCCCCTCTCCTGCTGCCGATAAAAGTGATCTCGCTGCGAATCTGCTGCAGAGACCACTTTTATCTGAAAGAGAACCGCCGGCTCTTGAAGAGAATACCGGGGTTATGGTAGCTAGCTGCTACCATAACAACGTTATTTCTCTTCAAAGACAGGACGTATATAGTCGTCCTGCGGGAAGGAAGTGGTTAATTAAAATGAATTTATTATTTGTCATCTCCCTGCTTGGCCCCTTTCACACGGGCTGTCTGATCAGGTTCGCCTGTCAGTTTTTCAGGCGGACCTGATTGGATCCTTAGCGGGAATATGGTGGTCTTGTGTCCCTGCATGGCAGGAAATAAAAGCAGTCACATTCGTTCTAGTCGTCTCTGTGTAAATTTAAGATTGGTTAATTTTTATATTGAAAATAAAGCTTTGTCGGTCATTTAAAAAAAAAAAACCTGGCTCCTAACTTTTTTAGCTGGCTCCTAGATTCCAAGCAAATTTGTCAAGCCCTGCGTAAGGGTATAGTTCTTCCCAATGTCCACAAGTGTAAAGAGCGTTCTTCCTACTGACCATCACACTAATGTACAATGAGTTAGATATAGTCATTAGTATATATATACAAATATATATAGTCAAATAGTTAGATATAGTCATTTTTAGCAGGGGTTCCCAGAGACTGGAAAGTCATTTCAAGGGTTCCTCTGTGTTGATAAGGTTGAGAAAAGCTGGTATAGACTAACACATACTAAATTAGGCTGGGCCATCACATACAGCAGCTGCAGTTAAAGGAGAAGTCCAGCCTGAGCTTTTTAGCCTTGGCTTTTCCTATGGGTCACAGGAGTGCAATTTGTTTTGCACTCCTGTGACCAGTTTTCAGCAGAGAACGGTCTGAAATCCGCTCTTCACTGACGTCACTGCGATCAGTCGAGGCAGCGCATCATCCCGACTTCCGAAGCCTGGATCCGCCAGCTGCCTGGACTGATGGCCGTCTCAGCGAGGCGCTGAGACAGACGGCCCCTCCCCGCCCCTACACAGCTCATCGCTCCAATGAGCGTGGAGGATCAGAGCAGGAGAGATGCTGACTGACAGGCAGCATCTCTCTGCTCAGAGAGGAGTAAGAACCGAGCCATCGGCGGTGGCTCGGTTCCCAGTACAGAGACGCCGGGGGACAGCTGCAGCATCGGTCTGATGCTAAATCCACCTAGGTAAGTATGATTATAAAAAAAAAAAAAAAAAAAAAAAAAACAACCCCCCCCCCCCATACTTCTCTTTTAAACATCAGCTTATCACTAGGCCCCTTACACATGTAGCCCTTCAGCTGCAGTGCGCCGAAAAGGGCCACATGCAGTGTCCAGCCCAGCTGAGGACAGCCTGTCAAAGGCTATGGCAGGATGTGGCTAGACGGGGCTGAATGCAGTACTGAGTGTTACCCCATAGGTGTACCAGTGTGAATAAAGCATTAGATTTGAATGGAGTGGGAAGAACCTCTATTCTCACTGCTATCCGGGGGTCCATCAAGGAGATTTAGCCTCACTTCCTGTACTGTTGATGTTCAACTAGACAGAGAAATCTAGATCTCTAAAGCCACAAGAGCACTGTTTTTTTTCAATGACAAAACATGGAAAATTTACAGGCACATTTTTAACTGACAACCTGAAATATGACAGAAACTCCTATAATAATTGATATGAGACACACACTTAACCCCTTGATTGCCCCTGTTGTTAACCCCTTCCCTGCCAGTGTCATTTATAATGTGACAGTGCATTTTTCCTGATCACAGTATTGGTGTCACTGGTCCCCAAAAAAGTGTTACTTAGTGTCCAATTCTATCTATCCCACAGTTTGTAGATGCTTCAACTTTTTGCACAAACCAACCAATCAATATACGCTTATTGGGATTTTTTCTTTTACCAAAAACATGTAGCAGAATACATTTTGGCCTAAATTGATGAAGTAAATAGATTTTTTACATTTTTTTATTGTATGTATTTTACAGCAGAACGTAGAATATATATATATATATATATATATATATATATATATATATATATATATATATATATTTATTTATTTTAAATTGTCTGTCTTTTTTTGTTTATAGTGCAAAAAATAAAAACCGCAGAGGTGATCAAATACCACCAAAAGAAAGCTCTATTTGTGGGGAGAAAAGGACATACATTTTATTTGGGTACAGTGTCGCAATAGTCAGTTAAAGCACCGCAGTGCAGTATCGCATGGCCTGGTCAGGAAAGGGGTAAAACCTTCCAAAGCTGAACTGGTTAAAGTATAACCAAAAGGCTATTTTTTTATTTAGTTTTCGATAGAATGGAGAGGAATTAGAACACCTGTCAGGTTGTTATTGCTGTCTGTGCCTCCATTGGAGAAATTCCCCATGTCCATTTGTCCTTTTGACAGTTATCATCAAAAGTGAACGTAATAGAAAGACACAATTGTGAGTTGTCCCCAGAACAATAATAAAGGGGAAATCTTCTAATGGGGACACTAGTTCTGACAACCAGGGATTCCCTCACTTTTGAGTGATTTCTTTATTCCTTCACATCACTTTAGGCTATTAAGGGAACTCTCCCCTAGAGCTGCATGATTCTGGCTAAAACGAGAATCACAATTTTTTTGCTTAAAGGATAGATCACGATTCTCTCATGATTCTCGCGGCATAACATCATCTTTCACATTAAAACAAACAAAAAAAAGGGCTTACTTTACTATTTCTTTTTTTTTTTATTCATTAAAGTGTATTTTTTCCAAAAAAATTGCGTTTGAAAGACTGCTGGGCAAATACAGTGTGACATAAAATATTGCAGCAATTGCCATTTTATTCCTTAGGAGCTCTGCTAAAAATATATATAATGTTTGGGGGTTCCAAGTAATTTTCTAGCAAAAAATATTGATTTTTAACTTAAAGGGGTTGTAAAGGTTCGTGTTTTTTCACCTTAATGCATCCTATGCATTAAGGTGAAAAAACACCTGACAATGACAGCCCCCCCGTTTACTTACCTGAGCATGTTCACCTGCTGTGCGCGTCCCCCGGCGTCCTCTTCTCCACGGAGTCTGCCTGTTGATTGGATAGATAGGAGGAATTGATAGCAGCGCAGCCATTGGCTCGCACTGCTGTCAATCACATCCAATGACGCGGCCCACAGGGGGGGGGGGGGGGGGGACCGAGTCATACACGCTGTGTCTATGGACGCAGCGTGTATGACAGGGAGCATGCCCGCAAGCTAACCCACTCGGGATAGAGCTTCCCAGAGGGAGATTAGCTATTGCGGGGAGGAGCAGAGACAGCTGCCGAGGGATCCCAGAACAGAAGGATCGAGGCCACTCTGTGCAAAACGATCTGCACAGTGGAGATAAGTATAACATGTTTGTTATTTTTAAAAAACGAACCCATACAACCCCTTTCAGAAACAAGTGTCAGAAAAAGATTTATACTTTAAGTGGTTAAACTTCCTGCATTTACAAGTTGTTTAAAAACTTGGCAGACTGCCTGGATTTTTTTTTCACACAGAATTTTATCCCTTTGATCTAAGAAGAAATAGTTAGTTACAATGTTTCATGGTCAAAACTTGGCAGACTGCCCGGATGTTTTCTTTTGACAGCTGAGTGAGCAGATATGTCTCTCCACTTGTTATATGAAAGAATCAGCAAATTCTGCAATAAAGATTGTCAGGGGGGTTGAATCGAGATCACGATTTTTTAATGATTAATTGTGCCGCTCTACTCTCCCCAATGGGAGATAGATAGCAAAAAAAAAAAAAAAAGACAGAAGTTAAAACCCTCCCTTACGCTATCCAAAATGAAATAAAAAATGATTTGCCTTTAATTCTGCTTTAAAGAAGAACTTCATGAAAACCAACAAATGGGACAATGAAAGCCTTAGTCAGGTTTATGTAACATACAACATAACGCAGGGCTCGACAAACCCCGGGCGCCAGGTCGCATTTGCGACTAGAATTAGCAACCTGGCGCCTGGGGCGGCACAGCTGGGGTATCCTGTGTCCGTTCGACACCCCCCCTCCCGGCGCGATCGCGTTGGGCCGCGCCGGTAATTGAGGCCGCGGCTTTGCGACCTACTGCAGTCCTATGGTTCCTTCTGCAATCGGGCGCCCTCTGGTGGTGGCCGTTGGTATTACAAGACATCCACCAATGCCAATGGAGCTTCCCCTACCTGTTTTCACTGCCCGCTCATCTCCTTCCCTTTACTTAGAACCCCCAAACATTATATATATATTTTATTCTAACACCCTAGAGAATAAAATGGCGGTCATTGCAATACTTTCTGTCACACCGAATTTGCGCAGCGGACTTACAAGCGCACTTTTTTGGGAAAAAATACTTTTTTTTAATTAAAAAATAAGAAAACAGTAAAGTTAGCCCAATTTTTTTTATATTGTGAAAGATAATGTTACGTCGAGTAAATTGATTCCCAACATGTCACGCTTCAAAATTTCGTCCGCTCGTGGAATGGCGACAAACTTTTACCCTTTAAAATCTCCATTGGCGACGTTTAAAAAATTCTACAGGTTGCATGTTTTGAGTTACAGAGGAGGTCTAGGACTAGAATTATTGCTCTCACTCTAACGATCGTGGCGATACCTCACGTGTGGTTTGAACACCGCTTTCATATGCGGGCGCTACTCACATATGCGTTCGCTTCTGCAAGCGAGCTCGGCGGGACGGGGCGCGTTTAAAAAAAATGTTTTTTTCTTATATATTTTACTTTTTATTTTTACACTGTTTTTTAAAAAAAAAAAAATTGTGTCACTTTTATTTCTATTACAAGGGATGGGGCACATTAAAAAAAAAAAAAAAATTCTTATTTATTTTAACTTTTATTTTTTCACTGTTCTTTTAAAAAAAAAAAAAGTCACTTTTATTCCTATTACAAGGAATGTAAAAATCCCTTGTAATAGAAAAAAAGCATTACAGGACCTCTTACATATAAGATTTTTGGTCAAAAAGACCTCAGATCTCATATTTACACTAAAATGCATTAAAAAAATAAAAAATAATAATTGTCATTTGAAAAAAAATTAAAATAAAATGTCCCTTTAAGAGCTATGGGTGGAAGTGACGATTTGACGTCGCTTCCGCCCTGCAATGACTTGGAGACGGGCGGGGGGGGGGGGGGCCATCTTCCTCTCACTCATCTCCATGTCAGGCCAGGGACAGATCCGGATCGCCTCCGCCGTTACCGACGGCCATGGTAAGCAGTGAAGGGCACCGGAGCGCGGCGGTAGGGGGGACCCTCTCCTGCCGCCGATAAAAAAGTGATCTCGCTGCGAATCTGCTGCAGAGACCACTTTTATCTGAAAGAGAACCGCCGGCTCTTGAAGAAGATACCGGAGTTATGGTAGCTAGCTGCTACCATAACAACGTTATTTCCCTTCAAAGACAGGACGTATATAGTCGTCCTGCGGGAAGGAAGTGGTTAATTAAAATGAATTTATTATTTGTCATCTCCCTGCTTGGCCCCTTTCACACGGGCTGTCTGATCAGGTTCGCCTGGCAGTTTTTCAGACGGACCTGATTGGATCCTTAGCAGCAATATGGCGGTCTTATGTCCCTGCATGGCAGGAAATAAAAGCAGTCACATTCGTTCTAGTCGTCTCTGTGTAAATTTAAGATTGGTTAATTTTTATATTAAAAATAAAGCTTTGTCGGTCGTTTAAAAAAAAAAAAAAAAAAAAAAAAAAAAAAAAACCTGGCTCCTAACTTTTTTAGCTGGCTCCTAGATTCCAAGCAAATTTGTCAAGCCCTGACATAACGTATAGAGTGCAGGGGTCAGGAGTAAGTAACATACAATACAGTGTATTGATTGCAGCAGTCAGGATTAGAGAAGGCGGGGAGAACATTGTTGTCAGCCAATGTTGACTTTCAGCTGTCTGTCAGGGAATCTCCCTGTTGGTAGCTGAACAGAGTCAGGAATGTGCCAATAGTGGCAAGGACACCATTGGTTGCCAGTGTCCTAGCAACCCATGAGCCCTGTACAGGAAGCTGTCACTTTAATGTCAATTTTCCAACAAATATGCTCAACTCTGAGCACTGACGTCTGTCTGTCAGTATACAAACTCAGAGTTGGCCCTAATTACCACCAGTTTAGTTATCTGTGACCTGGAGGTAACTCGTTTTAGATCTGAAACAGATTCTAAACAAGCAATTAATCCTTGCCATGCCCCCCCCCCCCCCCCGCTCTAGAAGACTCCAGAATTTTTTTGAGGATGTGAGCATGCAGACCGCTAATTTCACTGTTTAAATGTATATTTTCATCAGCAAATCAGAAGAAGCAGCAACACGTTAATGTCAACCCTGTAATCTCCTCCAATAAGCCAGTTTATGTTTTTTGCAATGTGTGATTAGTGGTGTCCATGGTGGTGGACTAGGCCTCTTCAAAAATGGATTTATGGCCAGCTCGGTAGATTGTTTAAAAAAATGCTGAACGCGTTCCTAAATTAACAAAACATAACTGAATATGAACATTTTTAAGTAACAGTACCATGGATTGTGGATCCAGGGAATATCCGATTGCCTTCTAGGCACTAAAGAAGGAAATTATTCAAAACTCAGAATGTCACTTAATGCCTTAATCAAAACTAAAAATTGATCTTGTGCAAAACCACATTCAAAAGGAATATTCTCTCAGTGTAAGGCAAACAGGTAAAAGTCTCTGAATATTACAACATGCATCAAATGCCCTACATTTCACTGCTAGAGGACAAACCTACAGTAGGTAAATAAAAAGAGGCAAAGCCAGGTTTTAATGCTTTCCTCGCCTCCCCCTTCCTCTGTATAGAAGCAGCCTGGCTAACTACTTAATCCTTAGCCTGGACGACGATCAGCAAATTCCAAGCTCTTTGAGTATTTTAACGCTTAAAAGATGGGAAGTAAAAACAATGACTCAACAAAATTTTCTGTGAAAACATGGAATGGAAGGGATGAAAGTTGCTTTGCCTAGACTCAAGATTTTTCAGCTGTTTTTGGAGAAATGTTGCTTTCAATAACTCAACTTTAAGTCTCAGGTGTGCAATAAAAATAAACACCAAAATTGCACCACTAGAGTAGCCTGTGCAAACAAACAAAATGCCAGCGCTCAGGCTTTAGGTATGGGTCACAATTATTAGCAACAATAATTGTAAAAAGTCCAAAAAATAATGATGATGATGCTGTATCTTGGAAGTGAGACACCTCTGAGTGCAATATTTATTGTACAAGGGTAGAAATTAATCCAACACTTACATGGAGGTAAGGAAAGATATACGCATGGAGAATGGAGTGAACTGGGATCGTTGACAAGGTCTCCTGTGTGAGCAGGGAATCAGCCACTGAAGCCGCGGTATCCCAGGATGGAAGCCAGCTAATCCAATAGGGGACTGTGTTGTGGAAATTTTATTAAGTGTATTTAATATGTATTGTCACAGTGTCTCCCAGTGTTAATTCTCCTGCAGCACGCTCTAAAGAGACACGTTTTGGTAGTGGAAGGCTTCTTGAGGATGCAGAGAAGTGTTTTCAGAGTGTGGATATGTCCGCCAGCGAAGGGCCCCCCGTGCGATGCACAGACAATCGTCTGGGGAGGGCTGTGTTCACTCTGCAAAGACATTATCGGTTATGGGGGATGTGTGCTCGTTCGTGTGTCTGATCAACACGTAGGGAGGCTATGGCGTGTTCCTGCAGATAATCTCCCATCCTCAGGAATGGTAGAATAATCCGGGTATGAATTGTTCTCTGAACAATGCAGAATAAGGATTCACGCCAACGGTGAAAACATCAGTCTTTGAATTGTTATGGTGTCTATGATTTCAAGGCCAGTCATGTGGCTTCCTTTGTCTAGCTGAAGATGATGGCAGGGGGCGGAAAATCATAAACACTGCCCCTGCCCAGACACGCCCATAGACTCCCCTAGTCATTGGTTGAGATTTGTATAACTCCTCCTGTTTGAAGGAATGCCTGTGCTTGATTGGCTGATTGTGAAACCATCAAGCTCTATTGTAAAGTACTCTAAATAAACAGAACACAGGCTCTAGAGAGACATTTGAGCTGTGGAGCTCAAGATGTAAGGATGGTGGTCATGTCTGTTTACTTATACGGGAAACAGGGGTTTACTAAGATGCATTATACCAAGAAGCTGAAAGGGCGCTCTATTAGCACAGGAGATATGGATTACGTACAGCGTATAGAGGAATTTCCACAACATTAATGGCAGGCCAGCATATTATGGATCGGTTTAGGAACCTCCTAAACACCGTAAGAGGAAGGAGGGAGAGCGGATCCCAGTCCAGAACATCAAACCGTTTGAAATACTTTGTTGTCCTGAGGCAAAGGGGTTTGTTTTCCCTGTCCGCTGTGTTAGGTAGGTTTTGGTTTGCAAAAGAACTAATTTTTCATCTTTTGGTATAATGGCAGGATTTTAATTGTAGGTTTGTTATTGTAGATAGAGCTATTGTTTGGGATACTTACCTCCTCTATAGGACCCATTTAATACAACCTAAAATGTTTGTGTAAGTAACTGTATGTTGTGTAATAAGTTTGTGATGTATATGAGAAATAGAAATGTTTGAATTGTGATTATTACGGGATAATGTATGGGACCAACAAGTAGGTTGTTAAACTGACTCAAGACACAGATGGTTTGGTGGACTTTGATGGTCGTTTAGAAAAGGTTTGGTTTGAAAATGGCTGCCGCATGTTCAAGTGGCCATGTGGCTGGGGGGGGGGGGGGGGGCGGCGGCTATGCATTGCTGGGACATTTTACAGGTTTCTGGCTAATAGCATCAATGATAGCATGGGGTAGTTCTTTTGTTTTGAGATGAAAAGATCAAGCATGCAAGCAGCACTGTCTTGGTCCTGTGTATCTGTTGACCTTCCAACTTCCAGAGTGAAGTATTGTTTTGTATTTGAGAACAAGAGTGTATGTTTAACCCGTGTTATTTTGTGTTTTATGTAACTTTGTCATTTTTAAATGTGTTGTTTGGTTGGATAGCCTGTGTTTTAGTCCTTCTATGTGCCCTAGTTGATGTAGCCTAAAGTGTTTGTCTACGGTTAAGTGTTCATTTGGTGTGTCAATTGTGTAGTCAGTTTTTGTGGGGAGAAATTTGGTTTTTCTAGTGAAGAAATCTCGGTTTGTGCTGGTTTTGGCGTTATCAGCGACTGCATTCCATGTGTTAATGCCACTATTTTGTCGTGGTCCCACTTTAATCGGCCATTTTTCTGTAGTCTGGATTTCATCCACCATTTTGTCATGGTCTGACTTCTGTTTGTTGCAACTGCCATTTCGTGTCTGCTGTGTTTTGGTTTTGGGTGGAATTGCTCTACTTTTGGGCCAGGTTTCAGCATTTAGTGAGGGGGGGTTGGGCTGCCTCCAGGCCCACCTGCCCCTCATCAATCCATTTAATGCATGTGCTTCCATTGTGGAGACGCTTATAAATTCAGTAGCGTTAGGACTGCAAGCATACGCAGGGTGCCGTGAAGAGGCCTTGCAGCTTATGCATGCGTTTGCAAATGCGTGCTAACTAAACCCCTGTTTTTAACGCAGACTGTTGGACAGGTTAATTTGGTTAGTTGGCAGACTGGTTGGTGAGTTGAGCTATGGAATGTTCTGTTTTTGTCTTTTTAGTGAGGGTGAGCCATTTTTTTGCAGGAGTTTCAGTGGTCTGACTGCCCAGGGGATATGGGAGTCGAGGGGGATTTTCTCCCATTTGCAATATGGGGGGTTTATCCCACCCTTTCTTGGACAAAAGTTTTTTTTAAAGATGTTGAGGTTTCCTATATGATATTATAAAAGTCCAGAGGAGGTAGACATAGCTATTCCAAGCTTCCCCTCCCCCTTCCTGTTCATTGATATGTAAATAAACCAGTCAGATGGGTTTTTAGAGAATCAGCAGAGAACAGGAAGTTCTTTGCAGGATGTGATGTAGGCAACAGTAAGTTCTTTGCAGTATGTGATGTATGCAACAGGAAGTTCTTTGCAGGATGTGATGTATCGACTGGAAGGGACTTGTGTTTGGAAGGACGATGGAAATCACGTTGGTTTTGAAATTTAATTCTAATTGTTTTGCGAAATTTTATACTGTAATACAGTTTTGGGTAGAGTGTAAACAGGAGGCATCCACGTTACTGTTGTAACATCTAGGTACACAGAGAAGCCAAATTGTTCTGTAGAGAAAGCGGGCGTAAGTGTGCTGTGCAGTTTAGTCTGGTGACGCAGTGTACAGTCGTACAGCGGATACGCTTGTGTATGCATTCACTGTGAGGGGTAGAGACATAATTCAGGGGTGATCTGTGATTGTTAACTAATCGTTTGGCATAGTTAGTAATTGGTTGTTATTACAGGTATTGCAGTGTAAAAGAGTGTTACTCTGTAGTTCTGTGCCAAAAGTGTTGGGACAACAAGCCATAGAGTTAAATAACGTCTCGGTTAGGGTTTCTAGTTGGGGGAATGGACCAGATATAGTGGTTGTAGTCCGTCAATCCACCATAGAAGGCACCGGGTGGTGCTCTCCTAAATAGGTGCAAAGGTTTCCCTGGACGCAGGGGTAAGTCAATAAGCCATTTCGAATTACCATGGGCAATGGGCAGTCCATGCAAGGGAAGGAATGCGAGGCTTCCCACAGTCAGACGGCTGCATAGTACATGAAGTCTAGTTTTGGGGATAAGGCCATTAAACCCCTTAAGGAATGGCATAGGTGGCCCAAGGATACTATGTGGGGTATCCCTCTGGAGGTGGGAGAAATTCATAACTGAGTTTAAACCCAGGCTCTGGGCAGCAAAGACCTTAGATGTAGCTCAGCTGTGGCTTCAGAAATCTGTAATGAGTGGGTTGATGGATGTGTAGTACACGTTGGTGTGGTTAAAATTCTCCTGCCTGTTTTTCAACTTTGTGTTGCTGGCCCATGCAAGATTTAGAGCTGCTCTTGTGTTTTTCCCATTGTATTTTTTTCTATTGCTAAAAGAGCGAAGGCAGCATTCTGTCTGGTTGTTTCTTTTGTGTATGTACATAGAAAGCAGGTGTATGTAGATAGCTGTACACATGCAAAAATACACACACCTAAAAGAAAGTAAAAGTATAATAGGCTGTTTCATTGTTTTTTTCTGCACCATTCTAAACCCTGCGTTTCTTCCTCCGGTTTGTAATGAGGAAGAAAATGGGGGGATAAAAGGTAAGATTGACAATGACAAAGCAATAATACTAACCACTCTAATTCTAGCCAAGTTTGTGACCTAGTAGGATGACATGTTCCACGACTGTCTTTCTTTGATGGAATTTGAATCAGCAACCAGCAGTCTGGTGAAGGAGGCTCCCATCCTGGATGCTAAGAACCTTTTTGTCAATGATTTCAGATATTACACCCCAGATGGTAAGCCATGCACAGGTTATGCAGCGACTCATTGAGTTCCCACATGTCTGGGTTATCGCCATATGAGGTTTGTTTGGAGGTCAACCAAAAACAGGGTTGTACCTCCTGGACCCTGACACAACAACCGGTTTAAATTCTTTCCAACCAGGTGACTGGATCATTGTAAAGAAGCTTGAGGGACGAGACAACTGGATCCACGCCAGCCGCTGCAAGAAGCTGCTCAACTACACCAAAGGATGAGGAGTATCTTTGTTTATTTCAAGTTTTAGTGTATTCTCCAACTAGCTAAGAAAGTGAACAGGACCAATTGTTGGGTCTACTCTGAATCTGCACTGAGCTTTAGTAACCCAGCAATGACAGCGGTACATGCTATATATGATGTTCATATTGGTATGGTATTTGGTATTTTGACAAACTAGTAAAAACTCCAGACACTTGTCAATAGAACTTAACGATACATTTCTAGAGGGTAAAATTAGTTATAGTTTTGACGAGAGCTCTGGTTCTTGCCAGTTTGGATATCGGGACAACTAGGCAGCCCACAAGTGTGCTTCAAGTTTAGTTTGGTACTTATGCGGGTCTACAGCTTAGAAGGTAATTCCCCCTAAGGCTAGAGGTTCATGCGTCCTGGTGAAACTCGTCCCAGCATCTTATGTCACGACCGATCGTGAGGATCTAATGGCGCGATAGAAGGTAAGAATGGCAGGGACAGCTAGAAGAGAAATGTTCACCAACCCCGACCAGGTCTGGGTATGGTGTCCTGCTTGTACAGGGTGGGAGCTTAAGCTTATGAAATGATTGAACAATTTCTCATCCATTGTGGATGGGATGTTCAATGAAACTGTTGAAGCTACAATGAAGAACCCACAGGAACAACGGCAGATCAAGACCCTTCTATTAAAAAAAGACCCATGATTATCTGTTGGCATCCAAGGGGGGTTTCTGTGAATTCATAGGTAAAGATTGTTGTACCTGGATTGGGGATACTAGTGACAAAATTCAGGCTCATATGCATAAGGTTAGATTCCAGCAAGGCAAAGCCAGAGCTATAGCTAGTGAAGGTTGGAATCCTTTTAAGGTAGGGATGCACCGAATGGGTTTTTTGGTGCCGAAACCGATCCCGAAAATAAATCTTCCTTGGTCCCGAAAACCAGAACCGATACCGAAACAACACCGATACCGAAAGTGACTGTTTTTAAAAATATTTTTATACAGGAGATGGTCAGCGACTGGGGACATGGTACAGGAGATGGTCAGAGACTGCAGAGATGGTACAGGAGATGGTCAGAGACTGAGGACATGGTACAGGAGATGGTCAGAGACTGCAGACATACTACAGGAGATGGTCAGAGACTGAGGACATGGTACAGGAGATGGTCAGAGACTGAGGACATGGTACAGGAGATGGCCAGAGACTGCAGACATGGTACAGGAGATGGTCAGAGACTAGGGACATGGTATAGGAGATGGTCAGAGACTGCAGACATGGTACAGGAGATGGTCAGAGACTGGGGACATGGTACAGGAGATGGTCAGAGACTGGGGACATGGTCAGAGAGTCAGAGACTGCAGACATGATACAAGAGATCAATGCAGCCTCACCAGTGCCCGTCAGATGCAGCCAGCCAGTGTCCCCAGTAGTGCAGCTAGTGTCCCCATTGCAGCCAGTGTCCCCATTGCAGCGTAGCCAGTGTCCCCATTGCAGCCAGTGTCCCCAGTAGTGTAGCCAGTGTCCCCATTGCAACCAGTGAAGGGAGAGGAGAGCCGTCGCCACCCATTTGATTACAGCGCCGGGAACATCACAGCTTTCATTTCAATAGCTGTGTGTTCCCCGCTGCGCGCTGTCACATACAGTCCCTCCCCCTTGTCCGGGGAACTTTGATAGACAGATCACCCGTCCCAGGATTGGACGGGTGATCTGTCTATCAACGTGCCCGGACAAGGGGGAGGGGCTGTATGTTACGGCTTGCAGCGGGGAACACACAGCTATTGAAATGAAAGCTGTGATGTTCCCGGCGCTGTAATCAAACAGGCGGCGGCTCTCCTCTCTTTCAATGATATAGGAAGCCCCCCTGATAGGCGGCACCAGGGGTGGGGGCGGAGCCCCGCCCCCGCCGCATTTTCGGCAAAAATTGTCTTTCGGCTTTTTGCCGAAAGGACCATTTTTGACCGATATGTTTCGGTGGCCTCGCTGAGATGAAATGAGACGCCGCAAAGCCCAGCCCACATACAAGACACAGAGGATCCCAGACCGACCGGCTTTTATGTCCTCCTCTAAGTCATCCCTCCTGAAGTAGAGTCTACAAGTCAAGCCGTGTTTTCCGTTTTATGGACTGTAAAGACCGATTCATTTCCAGGTGTAAGAAGAAGATAAAGATTCATCGGGGGACACATGGAAGCATATGACAAGAGGGGGGCTGTTGTGGAAATTTTATTAAGATATATTTATTATGTATTGTCACGGTATCTCCCAGTTTTAGTTCTCTTGCAGCCCGCTCTAAAGAGCGGACTGGGGCAGACTGACACTGGTTGAGACCCGTTTTGGTAGTGCAAAGCTTCTTGAGGATGCAGTGAAGTCTTTGCAGAGTGGGGATATGTCCGCCAGCGAAGGGCCCCTGTGCAATGCACAGATGGTCGTCTGGGGGGGTTTGTGCTCACTCTGCAAAGACATTTTCGGTTATGGGGATGTGCGCTCGTGTCTCTCGTGCGTCTGATCAACACGTAGGGAGGCTACGGCGTGTTCCTGCAGATAATCTCCCATCCTCAGGAATGGTAGAATAATCCGGGTATGCAATGTTCTCTGAACAATGCAGAATAAGAATTCACTCCAACGGTGAAAAAGTCAGTCTTTGAATTATTATGGTCGGGCACAGCGTCCATGATTTCAAGGCCAGCCATGTGACTTTGTTTGTCTAGCTGAAGATGATGGCTTACAGGTACAGGGGAATCATACACACTGCCCCTGCCCAGACACGCCCATAGACTTCCCTAGTCATTGTTCATTGGTTGAGATTTGTATAACTCCTCCTGTCTGAAGGAATGCCTGTGCTTGATTGGCTGATTGTGAAACCATCAAGCTCTATTGTTAAGTACTCAGAACACAGGTTCTAGAGAGACAGTCGAGATGTGGAGCTAAGGATGTAAGGACGGTGGTCATGTCTCTTTACTTATACGGGAAACAGGGGTTTACTAAGATGCATTATACCAAGAAGCTGAAAGAGCACTCTATTAGCTCAAGATTACGCGCAGCGTATAGGGGAATTTCCATGACAACTGGGTATAGATGTAAGGCTTAGCTTGGAGAGCAGCGCCTCTAGGCATATGACGTCACTGGGAGTATAGGGGAAACCACAGCGCGTTTCAGAGCATGCGCGCTCTTCTGTCAAGTGATACGAGTTTGTGCTCTGCTCTTGCTGCACTGACTTAGCAGCTATGATAGCTGCTAAGTCAGTGCAGCAAGAGCAGAGCACAAGCTTGTGGAACCACAGGTGCCATCAGACCTACAGCAGCAAAAGAGCATCTAAGACCCAATCCTCTCCCGTCCTCGTATCACTTGACAAAGCAGCGCGCATGCTCTGAAACGTGTTGTTGTTTTCCCTATACTCCCGGTGACGTCACACGCCTAGAGGCGCTGCTCCCCGAGCTAAACCTTACAGCTATATCCAGTCCCCTATTGGATTAGCCAGCTTCCATCCTGGGATAACGCGGCTTCAGTGACTGGTTCCCTGCTCACGGAGGAGACGTAGACCATTCCCGGTTCACTCCATTCTCCATGAGTACATCTTTCCTTACCTCCATGTAAGCGTTGGATTAATTTCTACTATTGTACAATAAACATTGCACTCAGAGGCGCTTTTCTATCTCCCTTTACCTTTTTTTAGAGTCGCCTGTGCGGCGACCCGTGCGGTCACGCACATGCAGGCTGCTCCATTTGGATTAAAGTTGCGCAGTGTGGCTTGAATTGGAGCCTATGCAATGCAATGTACTACGAAGCCTGACTCCCAGGAACAATGCAGAGATGGATGGGGAACAGAAGGTTGATGCCAGATGAACCCTGAAACCTAAAGTATGTGCATTACTATAGGGCTACAGGCAAAACACTTCTTAATTTTGTATAGAGTAAGAGAGAGTTGTAGCCCATCAGATTTTTTTCACCATATGTGTTCCATTGTGGAGATTTCCCTTCGCTTTCTGTCCCATAGCCAAAATGAAAGTAAGAAAAAATCCCTGCAAACTTATGGAAATTTCTTGTGTACCCCCAGGTCACCAGAACTAGTGTCCCCTTTAGTTGCCTTTAGTTATACTTTAATCTTGCTCCCTGCGCTTATATATATGGTTATACTGATTCCATTTAGGCACCAGAGCACCCACTGGGGAGCGGGGAACAGAAGGTTGACACTGATCTGTCAGTCAAAATCTAAACTGACTATTCCCTCACTAGGAGTTCAGTCAGGTATGTCACAATGGGGATTCCCTGGAAGTGTAACAAGGCAAGCAAAAGGGATAGAACCTTGGTGAATACATGGGGTGCAACAGACAGCTTGAATGGCACAGCCACAAACTGAAAGTGTTGAGGACCCACATAAAAGCGAAGGTAGAGCTGATATGCTGAAAAAAATAAGAACATCTAATTATGAAAGCGTCCCTGATGAAAGAAGCTCTGACAGAACTGCTGGATTTCATATGCAATTTTTGAGACTGAATGAAAACAGGGTCTTGAGGTCTGTGATGGAGCTTATGCCTCCTTTTTTATTGATGAAACTATGAAAAGGCTGGAAAAAATCCTTGAAACCTTTCCAAAACAGGAACTGAAGTAATAACTCCTTTTTCCAGAAGACCTACAAGGGCTGCACGGAGGCCTGCTAATCTGAGCAGTGAGACTAGAATGTTGGAAGACATAAAGCAAGGGGGTTGGGGTTGACAGCAGAACTCTAGCTTTTAGCCTGTTGAAACCACCTTTGTAACCAGACATCTAAGATGCCATCTGTCCACATGTTCGCAAAGGTTAACAGACACTTGTAAGTGTATACAGGTATAGAGAATAAGGGGCCCATGATTTGCAGAGAATGTTTGCTCGTTTTTAGTTTTCCTGTAGACTAAAACCTGGGAGTAACAAAATTAACTCTTAAGAAGGATTATTTTTATTAGCTAGAGGCCTAGGTTTCTTTTGCTGGGGTAGAAAAGTATGCTTACCACCAGTAACATCCTTGATAAAGATTTACAAGGCAGCTCAGAGGAGACATTTATCCTTCAAGGGCATGCCCAACCTTTCAACCAAAGAATTCTCAGCATGTTCACCGATTGACTCAAAGGAAATAAGAGAGAAGGCATCCACTAGACCAACTACACAGTAGTGCAGGGCTTTCAGCATGAACTCTAAACACTCCAAAAAATGGAATAGTGTGGAAACAGTTTGACAGACTAGCACAATTTCTATGTAAAATACCTCCCTTGGAACAAACCAGAGCTTTCTGTGATTGTTACGCTTCACCTCCAGGATATTGTATACTGGTAAACGACAAAGCTTGATACTGCCCAGCCTAACCCCTCCCACTCCCAGCATTGCCCCAGTTTTGTTATCAAACAATATTGGAGTGAAAACAGAGGGGAGGGACCTGTCTCCTGTAATGTGCTCCAAAAAAAAAAGGAGGAGGAATTTCTATACCTACTGTGCGATTTAAGAACTTTGGCTTACCCATATCTTGAAGTACAGGACATAGGCAGAATATTTATGCACCATGGGTATAGGCATCTACGTTCAGGTGACAGACACTGGCAAAGTTTTAGAGCACATGTCCCCCCTAGGCGCATTTCCCTATAACCCCACCACACTCTATGAGTCCTCAGTTTTTTAACAAGCAATAGAGAGTAAATCAAGAAATGGAAGGGCGGGTGTCCTCTGTCCTGTACTTCAAGATATGGGTAAGCCAAAGTTCTTAAATCGCACAGTACAGGACACAGGCAGAATATTCATACACCATGGGACATCCTCACTCTTCAATAGGAAGGGTGGGCAACAATGAGGCAAACAGAACTCTTCCAACAGGTCCAACAACAAGGGTCAAAAGACTCAACCTTAGAGAGCAGCTGTGAGAACCTGGCGGCCAAAAGCTGCGTCAGCAGAAGATTAGACAGCTGCCTGGTAAAACTTTAAAAAAAGTATGAACAGAAGACCAGGTGGTAGCCTTACACAGCTTAGAAGCACAAGAGGAGATTTCTTTTAAGAATGTAGGCTCTTGCAATCAGATTTCATGTCTGTTGTGCTACGATGGTCTTTGAAGATGGGAGTCCCTTGTGAGGTCCAGAAAACAGAACAAAGAGGGTATATGTCCATCTGACTGGAGTAGTAGTCTTGAGGTATTCTCCAATGGCTCTTACTACCTCCAAGCAATGTAGAGGTTTCCTTTGAATAATTAGGAGCAGGGCATAAGGATGGGGTGTTTCCCGCACTGCATACCAATCGCACTGTGTTCTGCAATCTGCTGCGGGTGTCAATGGAAAGTTAATGACACCCTAAAAGCAGGCTGTAAACGCAGTACATTTGCCTGAACTGTATCGCTTGGGTATAAACACCCATGTTACCCTGTTCTAGTGCAAATAAAAAAAAGGAATGTGGTGCGATTCACATGCAGTTCACAGTGTGAACCTAGGTTGAGGTGGAATGCTGCAACCACTTGGATGGCCATGGGTGCAAGACAACCTGGTCATTGTTAAGAATGCAGAATTTTCTTTTTCTGCTTAAAACCTGGAATATGGACCACGGAGATTGCTGGTGAGTTTCTGTCCAAGAAATGATCTGGTTTGCTTTCTTCAAGCCAGCCAGAGACCTTTTACCCCACAGATGGTTGATATAGGCAACCACAATAGCATTGTCTACCTGCACTTTAATTGAGTGCCCCTTCAGAAGGCGTTCCAGTGCTGCAGGGCCAACATTACTGCCCTGAGCTCATGAGATGTTGATGGGAAGCTTGGCTTCTCTCAATAGCTATGTTTCTTGGATGGTTAAGGATTTGAACACTCCTCCCCAGCCTGAGAGACTTGCATCTGTTGTGGTATTGTTCCAGTAATAGAGAAGGAAGGCCTTCCCCACTGTTAGGGGATTTGTGGCTCAGCTGGAGAGCTGCATTGGCAAGAGAAGGAGCCTGCTTGTTTGAGGCAGACAAGATATTTTGTTGCAAATTTCTTGAATGGAATTGCGCAAGTGGTACCTGCATCAAAAGGAGGCTACCACTGGGCCTAAAGGTCTCAAGAATACCCCCCCGCCGGGCTTTAGACCCATGAACATAATTGAGTGAAATACTCTGAACCGGTCTTCTGGCAGTACTGACACAACGAGTCCTTTGGACAAGAGGTGGTTCAGGGCATTTTGCAAATCCAACAGTACTTATGTAGTTTTGGTTTGGTTGAAGTTAGTGGTGAGGTGGTAGAGATTAAAACTCTATTTTGTACTCTTTTGAAACCGCAGACTGAATCCACAGGTCTGGGACAACTGTGACTCAGATAGAGGCAAAATGTAACACATGCCACCCCTCCCCCCACACTTAGTAGTGAGGGTGCCCCCTCATGGTGAAGAGGGCTTTGGGGAAAGTCTGATGGCCTTGGTGAGCAAAGTCTTGTGCCAAAAGGAAGGGCTGAACTTTTTTGAACGTTTTGAAGTTGAAGAGTGATTAGAGCAGATAGGTGTTCTACATTTTGAGGAATTTGGGACCCTTTGGAAGTAAAACCTTCTAATCTGTGAATTCTTTGATAAACTGGTCAAGTGCCTCACCGAACACACATATGCCTTAGAAAAGCATACATATCAATGTTGCAAGCTTTAAGCCATAAGATTCTGCACATGGTAATTACAGCCATTCTGGAAATTTCTTTCATGACATGTTCTACAGTAGTGCATCTACACATTGTAATGATACCTGTTTATTATATTTAAGATTCCATACAAATAGCAGGTCTGGATGAAATTTATAGAGTGTTGGAACAAAATTAGTTCACTCAATGGCAAGAAAGAATGTTTGAGCAGAAATCTGTATATGGGCAGCTTAAAACTTGTGCAAAGACGAGGAGTGTGACAACCACTCTTACCTAGATGGAAGCCAACTGGGCAACTGTTGTAATTGCTGTGTAACAGCCCGATCCTGAAATACGAGGTCATGTAGGTTGTTCAATGTCCTAGACCAGTTGGCAGCAGTTTGATATACTGAAATTGCAGCAAGAGTTGGTTGCAGGGCTGGGCCTGCAAGATTAACCACTTAAAAGACCAGAAGGATTTGCCCACTTCCTGACCAGGCCATTTTTTGCGATACGGCACTGCGTTGCTTTAACTGACAATTGCGCGGACGTACAACGCTGTACCCAAATACAATTTATGTCCTTTTTTTCCCCACAAATAGAGCTTTCTTTTGGTGGTATTAGCGGTTTTTATATTTTGCGCTATAAACAAAAAGAGCGCCAATTTTGAATTAAAAAAACAATATTTTTTTACTTTGATATGAAACATTTCCAATAAAAAAAATTTAAAGAAATCAAATTGCTTCATCAAGTTAGGCCAATATGTATTCTGCTACATATTTTTAGTAAAAAAAATCCCAATAAGCATATATTGATTGGTTTGCGCAAAAGTTATATCGTCTACAAACTATGGGATACATATAGGGACTTTTTATATTTTTTTTATTGTTTTTACTAGTAATGGCGGTGATTAGGGATTTTTTAGTGGGACTGACACCAATACAGTGATCAAAAAAAAAAATGCACTGATTACTGTATAAATGACACCGGCAGGGAAGGGGTTAACACCAGAGGTGATCAAAGGGTTAAATGTGTTCCATTAGGAGGTGCTTTCTAACTGTGTGGGGGACAGATTCACAGAAGGAAAAAAGAGATTGTGTTTAAGCTTAGCCTAAACACAAGATCTCTCCCTTTTCTCCCTGATAGGCACACCCGCTGCTCCGTCTCTTCACAGAACGATTCGTGGGTCGTGGCGGCCATCACGGCGGTGCATGGCATGTACAAAATCACGTACAGGTACGTGATTTTGCGCACCCGGGCCGCCCTGCCGCAGTATATGTACGGTGGGCGGTCCAGAAGCGGTTAAAGAGAGCTTTTAGGAACGTCTCAAGCTTTCCATCTGTAGAATGTTGGAAAGAAGGAACATCTTCAAAAAGGTACAATGAGATGTTTATTTAGGATAGAGATGGCAGGATCAACTAAAAGAATAGCCCACTTCTTTCCTGAACTCTATCCAGTTGAAAAAAGTTCACAATGATTTTGGAAGAAGTGAAAATTCTTGCAGGAGTGACCCAGTCGTCAGACTGCGCATTCTATTTATGAACATGGAATGTTTTGCTTCGCCCATTACACTGACTTAAGGCTTAAAGTGGATGTAAACCCTCACATATACCCAGTGAAGTGAACAGCCTTAGATGATACACGGAGATTAAATGAATCTCCCTACATAGGTTTTATTTGTATATCTGCTGTCTTCAGCTTTCTACACTATTTAGAAAGTGAAAATTGTGTTAGAAATTTTTCTTCTTGCTCCACCACTGGGTGTGGAGCCTTGGCATACACTGTGTGACAGCAGATTGGAGGAAAGGCATACCCCCCCAACCTCTACATAGGCAGAGGAATGAAGAAAAATGCAGAGCTGCAGTGTGAATAGCCCAGCTCTCTGCTTTTATCGCCAGTGTAGGAGAACTTGTCAGAAGTTATCATGCTGATAACAGAACGGAGCAGCAGAAAGACACGGGACTTAGCTTTGTAAAGTTTTAAGTAAACACTGCAGATGTATGTGCCTAGGTCAGATTTCATGAATGGGGTTTACTTCCACTTTAAGCAGTCCGCTTACAGGTTTTCTACAATTGGAATGTGTATTGTGGACAGAACCAGAAAACAGAGTTCTGCCCAAGTGGGAACGATCTTCGTCTGACTTCTGGTACTACCTTGGTGATTTATGAATGCCATAGCCGTTGTGTTGCTGGACTAAACACTGACTGGTAGTGCTCAGATCAGAGGGTTCCAGACATTTTATCAGTATGCCAACATCCTCTGATGACTACATTCCTTGAACTGGCAGGAAGTCCAGGAATCCTCCCTAGCCCTACACCAAATGGAAAATGGATTTTCCTAACTGCAAAGCTGGGCTGGTTAGTCACCATTCTAAGGATAATCTGTCTTTGGTGTTCAGAGACATGGAGTGATCCAAGGAAAGATATGCAATAAGTGACACCCATGTTACCGTACATATAAATAGAATAATAATACCAAGAAAAACAGCAGCTGTCATACAAGGGAAAAACTTGTTAAACTTCTACATCCCTAAAAAAAAGTCTATATAGGGCAAAGACAGCGCTAATATTGCTATATTAAGGAAGTCCACAAATTCTCCTTATGTGCTCCAAAATGTGCGTGAACCACTCCACAACACACTGCACTCACTAGATCATATTGACTCCTTGTGTACAACAAAGTCAAAATGCGTCTCTTTTAGCCAAATGTTTACACAGGCTGGATCACCACACTGTACATTGCTTTACCCACCTTAGACCAAATCCTCCATCACACCATGAAGTATTCCACTGTTTCTTTAAATGCTCACAGCCACCATACAGTACCCAGCAAACCAGTCAGGAAGAGAAGAAAGGGAGGCCTCTCATAGTGTAATCAATGTATTATAACCCCACGCAGTAAAAGAACAAAATGCACCTACAAGGTATACAGTATGTAAATAAACAGCCTATTGAAAATGTAACTGGGAATACCGCTGTGCTCTCCGCTGTGCATTCCAATGAAGCAGAAGTGATGTAATCGGAAGTGACAACCCTACATGTTTTGTCATCAATGGGCAACATCCTCAGGAGCGGAAACCGTCAGCTGCACCTCTGTCATACACAGATTCCAGCCTCCCTACTACACCCAAACTTATTCACACAGCTCTACGATTCCAAACACATTCATAGTGCATCTGTTAACCACATAAATTAAACCAAAATACAGATTAAAGTATAACTAAAGTCAAAACTTTTTTTTTTTTTAGTTTTGGATAGCGTGCAGAGGGATTAGAACACCTGTCAGTTTTTATTGCTGCCCCCGTTTGGAGATTCATCCTCTCTATTTGTCCTGTTTACCATTATCATTGAAAGTGAAAGTAAAAGAAAATGCCAAATTATGGGTTGGTACCCAGAAAAGTAATAGAGGGGAAATCTTCCAATGGGGGCACTAGTTATGGTGACCTGGGGGTCCCCAAGGAATTCCCCTAATTTCCAGGGATTTCCTCTCACTCCCTGTTTGGCTATGAGACAGGAGGTCTAGGGAAATCTCTGCAATGGGACACAGATGGCAAAATAAAATCTAACAGGTGTTATAACCCTCCCTTGCTGTATCCAAAATTAAAAAAAAAAAAAAAAAATGTTTTGCCTATAGTTCTACTTTACCGTCTAAATCGCTTAGAACAAAACAGGTAATGTTATATATAACATTTGTGTGTGTATATATATATATATATATATATACACACATACACACGCACAATCTATATATATATATATATATATATATATATATATATCTATCTATATATATATATATATATATATATATATATATATATATATATATATATATATATATATATATATATATATATATATATATATATATATATATATATACACAGACACACACACAGTATCTCACAAAAGTGAGTACACCCCTCACATTTTTATAAATATTTTATTCTATCTTTTCATGTGACAACACTAAAGAAATGACACTTTGCTACCATGTAAAGTAGTGAGTGTACAGCTTGTATAACAGTGTAAATTTGCTGCCCCCTCAAAATAACTCAACACACAGCCATTAATGTCTAAACCACTGGCAACAAAAGTGAGTACACCCCTAACTGAAAATGTCCAAAATGGGCCCAATTAGTAATTTTCCCTCCCAAGTGTCATGTGACTCGTTACAAGGTCTCAGGTTTGAATGGGGAGCAGGTGTGTTAAATTTGGTGTCACCACTCTCACTCTCCCATACTGGTCACTGAAAGTTCAACATGGCACCTCATGGCAAAGAGCTCTCTGAGGATCTGAAAAAAATAATTTTTGCTCTACTTAAAGATGGCCTAGGCTGTAAGAAGATTGCCAAGACCCTGAAAGTAAGCTGCAAAATGGTGCCATACAGCAGTTTAACAGGAGAGGTTCCACTCAGAACAGGCGTCGCCATGGTCGACCAGCCTGCCAGCACTCAGACCATACGTTGCACACTGCATCAAATTGGTCTGCATGGCTATCGTCCCTGGAGGAAGCCTCTTCTAAATTTGATGCACAAAAAAGCCGGCAAACAGTTTGCTGAAGACAAGCAGACTAAGGACATGGATTACTGGAACTATGTCTTGTGGTCTGATGAGTCCAAGATAAACATATTTGGTTCAGATGGTGTCAAGCGTGTGTGGCGGCAACCAGGTGAGGAGTACAAAGACAAGTGTGTCTTGCCTACAGTCAAGCATAGTGGTGGGGGTATCATGGTCTGGAGCTGCCGGCACTGGGGAACTACAGTTCATTAAGGGGACCATGAATGCCAACATGTACTGTGGCATACTGAAGTAGAGCATGATCCCCTCCCTTCAGAGACTGGGCCGCAGGGTAGTATTCCAACATGATAACAACCCCAAACACACCTCCAAGATGACCATTGCTTTGCTAAAGAAGTTGAGGTTAAAGGTGATGGACTGGCCAAGCATGTCTCCAGATCTAAACCCTATTAAGCATTTGCGGGGCATCCTTAAACAGAAGGTGGGAGAGCGCAAGCTCTCTAACATCCACCAGCTCCGTGATGTCATCATGGAGGCGTGGAAGAGGACTCCAGTGGCAACCTGTGAAGCTCTGGTGAACTCCATGCCCAAGAGGGTTAAGACAGTGCTGGAAAATAATGACGGCCACACAAAATATTGACACTTTGGGCCCAATTTGGACATTTTCACTTAGGGATGTACTTTTGTTGCCAGCGGTTTAGACATTAATGGCTGTGTGCTGAGTTATTTTGATGGGACAGCAAATTTACACTGTTATACAAACTGTACACTACTTTACATTGTAGCAAATTTCATTTCTTCAGTGTTGTCACATGAAAAGATAGAATACATTTTTTACAAAAATGTGAGGGGTGTACACACGTACTTTACAGGCTACATCCCCACAGTTAGTTGCCATCATGCTAATTGCTAAGTGGATAAGAGGTGTTCCCAAAGGGTAGCTTATGCGCATTAGGAGAAACTGGCGAAGATAGAGAATTTGATGATCAGGCTGAGATGATAATTCAAAGGCTTAAGGGTAAAGGCTAGAAAAATCAAGTTAGACTTACCGGTAACTTGTTTTCCATGAGTCTTTCAGGACAGCACCTTGAGAGCGTGGCTCCACCCACTTGACAGGAAACACACCTCCACCAAACTTTAAAAGGAGGCTCCTTCCCACTTATCATCAGTAGTAGTAGAGAACCTCCGGCCCAAGCTGGAACACATAATCAGAATATGGTTAGTCACAGCATAGTTATTTAATACAATAAGGGCGGGTTGCTGCTGTCCTGAAAGACTCATGGAAAACAAGTTACCGGTAAGTCTAACTTGATTTTTCCCTTATCGTCTTTCAGGACAGCACCTTGAGAGGATAACAGAGACTTACCCACTTAGGGAGGGACCACAGCCTGCAAGACCTTTCTGCCAAAAGCCTGTTCACTGGCTGACAGAAGATCCAGTCTGTAATGACGGACAAACGTAAGGTAACTTGACCACGTAGCCGCCCTACAAATCTGATCTGGGGTGGCACCAGCCATTTCTGCCCATGTAGAGGCCTGAGCCCTGGTAGAATGCGCTTTAATTCCCAGCGGGGGAGATAGCCCCGACTGAGAGTAGGCTGCTAGAATAGCTGATTTAAGCCATCTAGCTATAGACCCCTTAGAAGCTTGTTGGCCCTTCTTTTTACCTGAAAAAAGTATAAATAGAGAATCCGAGGATCTAAAGTTACTTGTTACCTCTAGATACTGTAATAAAGTCCTTCTTACATCCAAATTGTGGAATTTGCCTTCTTTTTCCCCCGAAGGGTTAGAGCAAAAGGTTGGCAGGATGATTTCCTGCGACCTATTGTGTGCTGACGCTACCTTTGGCAAAAAACCTGGATCGGTTTTAAGTATAATCCTATCTGTGTAGATGGTTAAAAAGGGTCTCTTAACAGATAGGGCGTGCAGCTCACCAATTCTCCTTGCTGACGTTATTGCAACTAAGAACAAGGTCTTAAGAGTAAGATTCCTTAGAGAGATTCCTTGTAGTGGTTCAAAAGGTTCCTTTGTAAGGGCTTGCAGGACCACTGATAGATCCCAATTGGGAAAGTGCTTAGCCGGAGCTGGTCTAGATCTGGTAAGTGCCTTGAAAAATCTTATAACCAAGGGCTCAGAAGAGATTGGTCTTTCTAGAAATACTCCCAAAGCAGCTACTTGAACTTTAAGGGTGCTGACTGACAATCCCTTGTCTGCCCCTTCTTGAAGAAATTCCAAAATTGACACTAAATTTTTAATTTTTCTCTTAGTCAAATGACAAAAAGAGTTGAAGACCTTCCAATATTTAGCATAGATTTTTCTGGTCACCATTTTCCTACTGGAAAGTAAGGTAGTTACCAAGGGTTGTGACAGACCTTTGTTTCTTAACAACTGCTCCTCAGAAACCAGGCCGTGAGGCTTAGACTGGCCACTCCCGGATGCTGTATTGGACCCTGTAGGAGCATGTCCTGCCGGAGAGGCAGCCGCCAAAATGGTTTGACTGCCATCTGTAGAATGGTGGAAAACCATGCCCTCTTTGGCCAAAATGGAGTAATTAGGATTACTGCCACCTTCTAACTCTGTATCTTCCTTAACACCAACGGGATAAGTTGGAAAGGAGGAAATGCGTAACCCAGATGGAAGTTCCAGGGCTGGATTAACGCATCTGTCCCCTGGGCCTTGTCGTTTCTGTGAATAGAGAAAAATACTGGGAGTTGTGTATTTTCCTGTGATGCAAATAGGTCTATTTGCGGTTGACCCCAGGCCCTGGTAATCATTGTAAAGATTTCCGGATTCAGGCTCCATTCTGACTCCTGAATCCGCCTTCTGCTTAGATAATCTGCCACTACATTTAAGGTGCCTTTGAGGTGGACTGCTGATAAGGACCGAACATGCTTTTCTGCCCAAACCAGGATCTTTGAAGCTAGCAACTGAAGTGTTTTGCTTCTTGTACCCCCCTGTTTGTTTAGGTAGGCTATGGTAGTGGCGTTGTCTGAGAGGACCCGGACATGAGAACCTTGAAGGATGGGAGAGAAGGCATCTAAAGCTAAGGCGACTGCCTTTAGTTCCCTCCAATTTGAGGACCTCCTTGCCTCTGTCCGAGACCACATTCCTTGCGCGAAGTCTTGGTCTAAGTGAGCTCCCCAACCCCATACACTGGCATCTGTCGTTACCACTTTTTCTATTGGAAATGACCAGAGCAGGCCTTCTGACAGATTCTCCTGTCTTCTCCACCACCAAAGTGATCTCTTGACTTTGGTGGGTATCTTTACCTTTGCTTCCAGAGATTCTGACCTGTGATTCCATATTCTCAGGAGAAAGCTCTGGAGAGGCCTGAAATGTAACCTTGCCCATTGAATGGCTGGTATGGTTGCGGTTAGGGTTCCTAGGGATGACATCACTTGTCGGACTGATAATTGCTGGCTTGCCTGCAAGGACGCTACCACCTTCAGGACTTTCCCCTTCTTCTCTTCTGGGAGAAAAATCTTTTGTTCCCTTGAACAGATCTGATACCCCAGGAATAGTATTTTCTGGGCTGGAACGAAATTTGACTTCTGCATATTTATGATCCAACCCAGGGTTTCTAGACGACCTCGGGTCCTTCCGAGGTTGTCTAGCAGTCTTTCCCTGGAGGGGGCAAAAAGGAGTAGGTCGTCCAAGTACGGAATTACCGCAATCCCCTGCATGCGAAGAGGAGCAAGCGCTTCTGCCATTATTTTTGTGAAAATTCGTGGGGCAGAAGACAGGCCAAAGGGGAGGGCCCTGAATTGCAAGTGCAGAACCTCTTTTCCCAAATTTATCGCCAATCTTAGGAATCTTTGGGACTGCGGGGCTATAGGGATATGCAGATAGGCATCTCGAAGGTCTATTGATGCCATAAAGCATTCCCTCGTCAATAGATTCTTGACCGTGAAGATGGAGTCCATACGAAACCTTTTGTATTGGACTGATCTGTTCAGCGGTTTCAGGTTTAGGATTAACCGAAAATCTCCGGATGGTTTCTTTATCAGGAATATACGGGAATAAAATCCCTGATAAAGCTCCCCCTGTGGGACGTAAGTCATAACCCCCTGATCTATCAGATCCTTTAATAGGCTCTTCATTGCCAGGGATTTTGTTACATCTCTTGGAAGATTTGTCACCAAGTACCTTTCTAGGGGGAGATCTGAAAATTCTATATTGTAACCCTGGGCTAGCATATTCAGAATGTACTGGTTTTCTGTTATGCTTGCCCAATAGGGGAGAAAGTCTTGTAGTCTTCCCCCTACTTGTAACCGACTGTCATTGCGTCTTGCTGGCTGACGCAGGAGGATGGAAAAGGACATTTCCTCTGCCCCTACCCCTCTGCCCTGACCAGCTTTTCTTTTTCTCTTGAGACTTGTTCTGTTCCTGAGCCCTTTGAGGACGAAAAAACCGTTTGACTGGTTGTTTCTTCTTTTTGACAGGAAAAGATTTCTTTTTATCTGCAGTCCTGTCCAGAACTGAATCCAAATCAGGGCCGAACAGTAAGTCTCCTAGAAAAGGGACCCCGCATAATTTGTTTTTAGATGCTGTGTCCCCTTGCCAAGTCTTTAACCATAAAGCCCGTCTAACCGAATTAGCAAGGGCTGCCGCCTTAGCTGTCATCCTGATAGACTCTGCTGAGGCATCAGAGACATAGGCTACGGCTGCTGAGAGGGTAGAAAAGGAGTCAAGGATTTCTTGCTTAGGGGAATCTGCTATTATATGAGCTTTAAGCTGATTTACCCAATACTCCAAGTTCCTGGAGATGCAAGTAGTTGCCATTGCTGGCTTAAGGTTGCCCATAATGGATTGCCAAGTCCACTTGAGCTGTTGATCCATTTTTTTATCCATGGGGTCTTTTAAGATCCCCATGTCCTCAAATGCTAGATCAGTAGATCTTGACACCTGAGAAAAGGCTGCATCAAGTTTTGGAACCTTATTCCAAAGAGCTGCTGGGTCTTCATCAAAAGGGAACCTTCTCTTATGAGCCCTAGAGAAAAATGGTTTCCTATCAGGGTCAGCCCATTCTTTTCTGATTGTTTCAGAAATCACTGCATGGACTGGAAAGGTACGGGACTTAGACTCACTAAGCCCTGCATACATCTTGTCATGTAAAGACATCTCCTTATGCTCTTCCTCAAGGCCTAGAGTAGCATAAATAGCCTTTAAAAGGCCATCCACCTGATCCAAAGACAATTTATACTTGGAAGACATATTTTCCAGCTCATCACTATCCTCATTCGATTCATTAGAATGGGATGGGGAAAGCCCTTCCCGGTTCAGAGGACCCATTTCCGCCTCTACTGCCGGGACTAACAGTGAGCCTTGAGAGGACTGTGAGGTAGTGGGCTGACTTGCAGATGGATAGGTGAGTGAGGATCTGAAGGATTGAATGGTAGCATCCAATTCCTTTTTGGCAGATGCGATTAGATCACTGCATGCGGAAGTGGTTTCTTCCCTCACCAAGGAGTCAATACATGCTTGACATAAAGCCTTTTTCCAGCCTTCATTTAACTTAATTTTGCATGAAGGGCATTTCTTTCTAATCCCAGGGTCAGAGCTCTTGGCCTGCCATGATAAGGGAAAAAAGAGAGAGAAAAAAGACAAACCATCTTTTAGAGTCAGCCTGATTACTCAAGGTTGCTCACCACAGGTGCACAGTGAGAAAAGCTATCAGACTCATGTGCCCTGACAGGCCCTTCCGCCACCAGGGGGAAAAAATACCCTCAAACTTCACTAACATTTAGAGAGAAGAGGGCTAGAGAGAGACCCCACAGTAAAGCTGAGCAGAAACTACAGTCTGCTCCTTACCTGGGCCTTGCTGGTGCCTGTTCCACTCGCTGCGGTTCCTGAATCCATGCTGAGGCAGCAGCGTGATGCCTGTGGCGAAAACGCCGGTTCCGGACTCCAATAGCACCTGTGCGCCGGACCGGAACCGGCAATAAATAGGCACCAGACCTATTCCTCCCTCCTCCCCCTGCGCTTCCGGCGGAAATGACGCCTGGCGCCTGCTCCATGGATGCCGCCCCACTTCCGGATACCTCACATCCGGCGGATGCAGTCCTCTGACTGCCCTTCCCAAGATGGCGGCGGCGTCAGGGAAAAAACATGTGCAGGCAAGAAAAAACAAACAGAAATGCCTGACATGCCTGACGCCTCCGCCTGGGAGCAGCAATACCCGGAGCAGTCCTGGCTCTCCCCGAGCACTGACGAGGGAGAAGGAGCCCATCCACCCGGCACCCGTAAGCCTGTGGAAAATGGGAGGAATCGGCTCTCCTGAGGTAGGTAAAAATAGTGGAGTAGGGAGCCTGTTCTCTCAGGACAGAACCTTGAGAGCTCCAAACTCCCACATGTGTTCCCGCCGGAGGAAACACATAAACTGATGATAAGTGGGAAGGAGCCTCCTTTTAAAGTTTGGTGGAGGTGTGTTTCCTGTCAAGTGGGTGGAGCCACGCTCTCAAGGTGCTGTCCTGAAAGACGATAAGGGAAAGATACATTTCTGAGGAGTATTAAACAACAGTTTGAATAGGAAGAAGTTGCTCAGGAATAATAGAACAGGTGACAATTTCAGCTTGGCATTTATCATGGACTATACCCAACAATATAAAACATTTGAAAAAGTACAGTAATTAGGAGACATCGGCCCATTCTCCTCAGGGATACAACCATGGCTAAAAGTCTCCCAAGTAGACCACAATTTATCTTTAGGAGGGCTCCTAATTTGAGAAATAAGTTGGTGCATAATGTGCCAGACCCCCCAAAAAAGCTGGTAATGCATTTGGATCAAACTGCATTTTATATGTGTGATAGGTATATTCCATGCAGGACGATCAAGTCTAGGGTGCAGAAAAGCAATTACTTTAAATCCACTATCACAAAGAAACAATATTGGTTAAATGAAAGAAACTGACTCATCTATGGGTTGCCTAAAATATGGCATTTACAGGTAAGTCAGAATTCTTTTTTAAAGTGTTACTAAATCCACAACAGTAAAATCAGTCTGTATATGCAGTAAAGCATGCTTGTTATACTCACAGTGGAACCTAAGGGGTTAATCTTCTGCATTGTGTAAAAAGGCTGTTTGATCTGGTCTCCTCTGATCCTCCTCGCTTCCCATTGTCCCCTTACCAATTTGTGATAGTACAGAGCTCAAGGACAAGCTGCACATTCTCAGTTTGGTGTGTATTGCTAAAGTGTTTTTTTTCTCTTGGGAGAGTGCATGTTAGCACAGGGCCAAGCAGCACTGTCCAGACCGTGGGTCAGGGGTCCTGCAGGACAATCAGGGGAGAATGAAAACTTCTCCTACAAGCTTTAACCAGACAGATAGAAGTCACAAGACTGCTCTAACTGATGATGAGAAAGTGCATTTAGAAGTTTATATTTATTAAAATAATAACATTTCCAAGTTGTGTACTGTGGGAAAACAGATATAGTGAATGCAGGTCCTGGGTTTAGTAACACTTTAATTTCTTATGTTTATTGTACAGTATGGGACACAGCCTTGATATTCATAGACCATGGGATGTCCCTAAGCAATGAGTAAAAAAGGTGAGCAACAACACGGCAAACAGAATTGTGCTAACGGGCCTAACAAGGGTCAACGGTCCCAACTCAGAATGCTGCTGCAGCAAGAATCTTATGGCCAAAAGCTACATCTGCAGATAGGTGGACATTTACCAAGTAGAACTTGGAAAAGAGTATAAACAGAAGACCAGGTGGCAGCCCTACAAAGCTGGGCAACAGAGGCTTTGTCCTACCTTTAACCTCAACTTCTTTAGCAAGGCAGTCGATTGTTATCCCGGAGGAGCGGGAGGGGATATCCCCCCCCCCGCCGCTCTGACTGGGCCTCCCGTCCCACCGGGAGACCCAATCCGCGATCTGGCACTTCCAGCGTCTAGCCACAGACTGGAACGAAGCCATAAACGTAAACATTCAGGAGACTGGAACGAGCAGCTTTTAGCCGCATCAGTTGTTATCCCTGGAAAGCCGATCACCCGCTCTAAAAAACAGTACCGGGATGATGCCTGCAGCTGCGGGCATCATCCCGGTATAACCCCCAAAAGCCGAGGCCGCATATATGAGTACGCTCGGCGTGAAGGGGAGTTAACAGAGCAACTGTTAACCTGAGCTTTTCCCAGGTTACTTTGCACCTAGTTTTCACACTTGCCATCAGTAAGGGTATTCCCCTGTGGGGTACTCACGGAGTGTCGAAATGGGGTAAGCATGTCTGAAAAGGAATAGGCAGCAACTCTATGGTGACCATCCTGACAAAAGGGCGGGAAGAAGCACCTGAGTACCTTATAAAGGGCTCTAGGCAGAAGTGGTAGTGTGAGAGATGGAGACACAGACACGAGCTGACATGCAGGAAGGAGGAGGGTGAGGAGGAGAGAGGAGAGCAGAGGGGACAGCGTATGACTGAGGGCTGCAATTAGACCACGGTGATCAGGGTGGAACTGTCCTTATTTTCGTGGTCTGTTTAGAGAGGGGGTACAGGAAGTGCCAGATTCAGGTTTTTTCTTTTTATAGTTTAGAGGGGGGCAGATTACACAGTACAAGCACTGTGCTGTTTAATCTGCTTTAACTGTTTCCCGACCGGCTCACACAGATATGCTGCAGCAGAGTGGCTCTCCTGGGCGAAATCCCGTATGGGTACGTCCTTCCCCTTTCCGGCCACCCTATGGCGTGCGCACCCACTGCACGACGGGGGAACCGATGCACGTGACCAGCGATCGCGTGCACGAACACCAGCAGGCGGATTTGTGTGTAAACACACAAATCCCTGTGCTGTCAGAGGGGAGGAGACCTGTCCTTTGTTCCTAGTAAGTAGGAACAGCGATATGTCTCCTCTCCTACTCAGTCCTATCCCCATACAGTTAAAACACACTGAGGGAACACACGTTTAACCCCTTGATCGCCCCCTAGGTGTTAACTCCTTCCCTGCCAGTGACATTTACACAGTAATCAGTGCCTTTTTATAGCACTGATCGCTGTATAATTGTCAATAGTCCCAAAAATGTGTCAAAAGTGTCCGATCTGTCTGTCGCAATGCCGCATTACCACTAAAAATCGCAGATCACCGCCATTACTAGTAAAAAAAAAAAAAATAATAATAAAAATGACATAAAAAACTTTCCCATAGTTTGTACACTATAACTTTTGCACAAACCAATCTATATATACGCTTATTGCAATTTTTTTTACCAAAAATATGTAGAAGAATATATATTGGCCTAAACTGATAAAGAAATAATTTTTTTTTTAAATTTGGGAATATTATAGCAATAAGGAAAAAATATTGTTTTTTTTTTCAAAATTGTCGCATTTTCTTTGTTTGCAAAAAAATAAAAACTGCAGATGTGATCAAATACCACCAAAAGAAAGCTCTATTAATATGGAAAAAAGGACACAAATTTCGTTTGGGTACAGCATTGCTTGACCGCGCAATTGCCAGTTAAAGCGACGCAGTGCCAAATTGTAAAAAGTGCTCTGGTCAGGAAGGGGGTAAAATCTTCCGGGGCGGAAGTGGTTAAGGTACCAGAAAATCTATATTTTTTTGGGGACTACCCTGACTGCGAGGCTTGAAGTGCTTGTGGAGTGCAGCGTGAAAGGGATGACATCAATGGCGGTGCGGAGGATGGTTTATGTAGACAGCTTTACCCCGGATGCCTGCATACTTAGATGTGCCTGTTTTAATCATCAACCATGTGAGCTGCTAAATGTTGTACCTTCATTAAATGTAATCATATTGCTACACTTAGAGGCGCCTCTCTTCTCTTTTATACTCAGTTGTTACGTGAGGCTACTTGTATATCAAGACATCGCTTTTATATCAAGTCAAAATTTTTTTTAAATGTTGCTTGTCTTGCAAAACGCTCTCAAACCAAGGTTTTACTGTACTCCTTTAGTGTCCTGAGCCCCCTGTTAAGCTCATTTCACACTGATGCACTGCGGTTATGTGCAGCGCAGTGTACATGCAGTTTTCTTGCAGGTTAGCTGCGCTTTGCCATAGACCTCCATTGTATTTTGAATTCAGGAGTTTTGGTGCGCTTTTAAAAAGCTCACCAAACCCGCAGGATATAATAGAACTCTATAGCTCAGTGCAGCTAACCCACAGGAAAGGGGATCAGTGTGAAAGCAACCTAACAACTCTTTAAAAGTGCTAATATGCCCATTGCAAAACTATGTAATGTTTATTAATATGAGTGGTCAGGAAAGGGGGTGGGGATGAGCGAGCGACCCCCCCCCCCTGGACCATACCAGGCCACATGCCCTCAACATGTGAGGATGGGTGCTTTGGGGCAGGGGGCCTCCCCCGCCCCCACAAACACTTTGTCCCCATGGCCCCCACCCATTCACCTAACAAAAAGTGTCAAAAATAAAAACAATACACAGGTTTCTGACAAAGTAATTTATTAAATCAGCTCCGGCGTCTTCCGATTTCTTCTTCCTTTGCTGGTTCTTCCCCCGTTTCTTCTCTGTGACGCCATCCGAAGGCCCCATCCCCTTGTGACATCACCGCAATGGCATCACAAGGGGGCTGGACCTCCGGGTGACATCACCCAATGGCCCTGCCCCATGCCTATATAAGTAATGGCACACCGCAGACCTAGCATTGGAGCGGGAGAGAATGTCGAGAGAAGATTAGGGAAGAACAGAGGGAGAAGACCCAGCAGAGGCAGAAAACGTCAGAGGAGAAAGGAGACCCGCAAGAAGAGGGAGAAGACAGCACAGAGTGGTGAAGAACCGGCAGAGGGAGAAGACATCTCCAGAGGGAGAAAAACCGGAGGGGAGAAAAAAAATTGGAAGAGACCCTGGAACGGATTTAATAACTGATTGTCAAAAACCTGTCTGTTTTTATTTTTTAACATTTTTTTTTTACAATGTACCCCATACTAGAGCTGCACAATTCTGGCTAAAATGAGAATCACGATTTTTTTTTGCTTAGAAGATAGATCACGATTCTCTCATGATTCTCGCAGCGTAACATCATCTTTCACATTAAAACAAACAAAAAAAAAAATTGGGCTAACTTTACTTTTTCATTTTTTTTTATTCATTGAAGTGTATTTTTTTCCAAAAAAATTGTGTTTCAAAGACCGCTGGGCAAATACAGTGTCACATAAAATATTGCAGCAATTGACATTTTATTCCCTAGGGTCTCTGGTAAAATATATATAATGTTCGGGGGGTTCCAAGTAATTTTCTAGCAAAAAATATTGATTTTAACTTAAGAAACAAGTGTCAGAAAAAGATTTAGACTTTAACCGCTTCAATACCGGGCCAATTCTGACACTTTGCTCCTACATGTAAAAATCATCATTTTTTTGCTAGAAAATTACATAGAACCCCCAAACATTATATATGTTTTTTTAGCAAAGACCCTAGAGAATACAATGGCGGTTGTTGCAACTTTTTATCTCACACAGTATTTGCGCAGGAATTTTTCGAACGCGTTTTTTTGGGGAAAAAAACTGTTTTGTGTTTAAAAAAAGAACAAAACAGTAAAGTTAGCCCAATGTTTTTGCATTTTGTGAAAGATGAAGTTACGCAGAGTAAATAGATACCTAACATGTCACGCTTCAAAATTGCACACGCTGGTGGAATGGCGCCAATGTTCGGTACTTAAAAATCCCCATAGGCGACGCTTGAAATTTTTTTACTGGTTACATGTTTTGAGTTACAGAGGAGGTCTAGGGCCAAAATTATTGCTCTCGCTCCAACGTTCGCGGCGATACCTCACATGTATGGTTTGAACACCGTTTTCATATGTGGGCGGGACTTACGTATGCGTTCGCTTCTGCGTGCGAGCACACGGGGACAGCGGCGCTTTAAAAATTTTTTTTTTTTATTGTTAATTATATTTTATTCTTTTTACTTTGACACTTTTTTGAAAAAAAAAAAATTGATGGCTTTTATTCCTATTACAAGGAATGTAAACATCCCTTGTAATAGCAATATGACATGTCAGGTGCTCTTAATAGTGAGATATGGGGTCAATAAGACCCCATATCTCACCACTAGGCTGGGAAGCCTGAAATAAATAAAAAAAAAAAAAAACGATCGCCGTTTTTTTGGAATGGAGAGGCCGGGCATGACGTCATAACATCGCGCCCGGCCTCCGACGATCATAGAGACTCCGGGGACCATCTGGTCCACCGGAAATCTCTATGATCTACATCCGGCGCCGGCGGATCCACTCTCCGCCTCACCGATCGTAACGGTGAGTCGGAGCAAGCACCGGAGGCCGGCGGGAGGGGGGGGGGGACGTCCCCTCTCGCCTCCCATAGGAACGATCAAGCGGCGAAACGGCCGCTATGATCGTTCCTATGGTGTAGAGATTCGCCGGCTGAAACCGGCAATATCTGAATAATGGCTGTAACTACAGGCATCATTCAGATATACCCGCTCAAAGCCCAGGACGTCATATGACGCCCTTGGTATTGAAGTGGTTAAGTGGATAAACTTCCTACATTTACACTTTAAAAACTTGGCAGACTGCATGGATTTTTTCTTTACACACAGAAGTTTAGCCCTTTGATCTAAGAAAGAAGAGTTAGTTATAATGTTTCATGTTGTTAAAAACTTGGCAGACTGCCCAGATGTTTCCACTTGTTATATGAAAGAATTGGCAAACTCTGCAATAGAGATGTCAGGGGGGTTGAGCTCTATCCCATACTCATTCACATAAGGTGGGGGAGCCTTGTTAAAGGGGGCTTCCAGATTCGGATAAGCCCCCCTGCCCTATGTAAATGAAAGCACTCACACCCCCATGTTGAGGGCACATGCTCTCAATAAGACCCCATATCTCACCACTAGGCTGGGAAGCCTGAAATAAAAAAAATAATAAAACGGTCGCCGCTTCCCAGCCGAAGCGGCGCCGTTTTTTTTGAATGGAGAGGCCGGGCATGACGTCATAACATCGCGCCCGGCCTCTGACGATCATAGAGACTCCGGGGACCATCTGGTCCACCGGAAATCTCTATGATCTACATCCGGCGCCGGCGGATCCACTCTCCGCCTCACCGATCGTAACGGTGAGTCGAAGCAAGCACCGAAGGGCGGCGGGAGGGGGGGGCCTCCCCTCTCGCCTCCCATAGGGACGAACAAGCGGCGGAACGGCCGCTATGATCGTTCCTATGGTGTAGAGATTCGCCGGCTGAAACCGGCAATATCTGAATGATGTCTGTAACTACAGGCACCATTCAGATATACCCGCTCAAAGCCCAGGACGTCATATGACGCCCTTGGTATTGAAGTGGTTAAGTGGATAAACTTCCTACATTTACACTTTAAAAACTTGGCAGACTGCATGGATTTTTTTTTTTTACACACAGAAGTTTAGCCCTTTGATCTAAGAAAGAAGAGTTAGTTATAATGTTTCATGTTGTTAAAAACTTGGCAGGCACACAAACGCTCTCCATCCAACCTCACTGAGCTCGAGCTGTTTTGCAAGGAAGAATGGGCAAGAATTTCAGTCTCTCGATGTGCAAAACTGATAGAGACATACCCCAAGCGACTTGCAGTTGTAATCGCAGCAAAAGGTGGCTCTACAAAGTATTAACGCAAGGGGGCCGAATAATTTTGCATGCCCCACTTTTCATTTTTTTATTAGTTAAAAAAGTTTCAAAAATCCAAAAGATTTAGTTCCACTTCACAATTGTGTCCCACTTGTTGGTGATTCTTCACGAAAAATAAAAATTTTATATCTTTATGTTTGAAGCCTGAAATGTGGCAAAAGGTTGAAAAGTTCAAGGGGGCCGAATACTTTCGCAAGCCACTGTATTTGTTCAATAGACAGTCAATCCTTTTGGTTTTTACCTCAATATTTTGTATGTGTACAATGCTTGGGATAAAGGGTTGGTATTCAATATTGGTCTGCTGGAAGGGTTTGGAGGGCAGGAGGCACCGTTTGGTAGAGGCACCTAGGTGGTCCATCACATGGTGTATTTAAGTGACAAAGTATGTTCATATATAGGAGTGTAATCTATGAATCTTTGGTAATACCATACTAATGGGTTAGGCAGCCTAGTGGTAAAATATGTGGATGGATGTGCTTCTGTGCCCTGGAACGGACAGTTTGAAACAGGAATGCAGGGGGCCTAGCAGGATCCCCAGGTATTTCACACAAAAGGAAGGAATGCAAAGAGAACAGGGTACTTTTTAATATAAGTGCATAAGAACATATGAATAAGAAATATGGTCAGATGAAAAACAAAAACATTAAATCTGAATCATTAAATGTGATGATAATCCAAGATACCCAAATTAATGCAGAAGAATCTTGACTGGATATCTGGAATCACTAAGTATATTTTCCAAAATGACAGCAGTTCCAACCTAAAAAGGTTTTTGGAGTTTAAACAAATAAAACAGATTTCCAATGCAAATCACATGCCTACAAACTTTCCACATATAATACAAGATGTTCCTGCAAGACAATATGATTTTAGCAAAAAAAAGAAAAAGAAAAAAGGAAAAAGAAAAAAAAAAAAATCACAGCAAAGAGGTTTGAGCCTTTTTTTTTATAAAGGCTTTTAGTTTGTTGAAAAGACCACCTAACTAAGTGGAGGAGAATACTGCTGCAGGCTCGTTAGACCAGCTATACAACCAAAAATCACGCTCCGATCGGACATTTTCCATCGGAAAATCCGACCGTGTGTACTGGGCATAAGACCGCTGCGCAAATACGGTGCAAAAAAAAGTATTGCAACGATCGCCGTTTTTTTTCTCTAGGGAGTTAGAAAAAAAACCCATATATAATGTTTGGGGGTTTTAAGTAATTTTCTAGCAAAAAAACCCTGTTTTAAACATGTAAACCCCTAAAATCCAAAACAAGGCTGGTCCTTAAGTGGTTAAATGATAGAGATAGAATATCAACCAAAAATCCAGAAAAAACACAATACAAATGTTATAAATTGAGTTGCAGTTCAGTGAATAAAATAAGTATTTGATCCCCTATCGACCAACAATTCTGGCTCCCACAGACTGCCTACAGTATGTTCTCATGTGGTACACAGATTGGTCCTGTCAATTTAAGAAGGTGCACCTAACGACAACTCGTTTTCTGTATAAAAGGCACCTGTCCACAGAATCTTTCTTCCATTCAAACCCACCATCATGGGCAAGACCAAAAGAACTGTAAAAGGACATCAGGGACAAGACTTTAGACTTGCACAAGGCTGGAATGGGCTACAAGACCATCAGCAAGAAGCTTGGTGAGAAGGAAACAACTGTTATAGGGCGTACACACGGTCGGACTTTGTTCGGACATTCCGACAACAAAATCCCAGGATTTTTTCCGACGGATGTTGGCTCAAACTTGTTTTGTCTACACACGGTCGCACAAAGTTGTCGGAAAATCCGATCGTTCTAAACGCGGTGACGTAAAACACGTACGTCGGGACTATAAACGGGGCAGTGGCCAATAGCTTTCATCTCTTTATTTATTCTGAGCATGCGTGGCACTTTGTCCGTCGGATTTGTGTACACACGATCGGAATTTCCGACAACGGATTTTGTTGTCGGAAAATTTTATCTCCTGCTCTCCAACTTTGTGTGTCGGAAAATCCGATGGAAAATGTCCGATGGAGCCCACACACGGTCGGAATTTCCGACAACACGCTCCTATCGGACATTTTCCATCGGAAAATCCGACCGTGTGTACGGGGCATTAGAGTGATTATTCACAAATATAAGAAATAAAAAATAACCATGAAATCGCCCTTGGCCTGGAGCTCCATGCAAGATTTTGCCTCACGGGGTAAGGATGATCATGAGAAAAGTAAAGGATCAGCCCAGAACTATACGGGAGGAGCTGGTGAATGATCTCAAGGCAGTTGGGACCACAGTCACCAAAACGTACCAGTGGTAACACAATAAGCTGCCATGGATTGAAATCCTGCACTGCCCACAAGGTCCCCCTCCCCAAGAAGGCACATGTGCAGGCTCGCCAGAAGTTTGCCAATGAACATCTCAATGATTCAGAGAAGGATTGGGAGAAAGTGCTGTGGTCAGAAAAGACCAAAATTCAGCTCCTTGGCATTAACTTGACTTGCCGTGTTTGGAGGAAGAAAAATGCTGACTATGACCCTAAGAACACCATTCCAATAGTCAAGCACAGAGGTGGAAACATTATGCTTTGGGGCTGTTTCTCTGCTAAAGGTACAGGCAGACTTTGCCACATTGAGGGGCCAATGGACGGGGCCATGTATTGTGAAATCTTGGATGAGAACCTTCTTCCCTCAGCCAGAACACTGAAGATGGGTCGTGGATGGATCTTCCAGCATGACAATGACCCAAAACATACCATCAAGGCAACAAAGGAGAAGCACATTAAAAAGAAGTTCAACCTGAGCTCGTTTGGCGGGGCTTCTCCTACAGGTCACAGGAGTGCAATTCATTTTGCACTCCTGTGACCCATTTTCAGCAGAGATTGGTCTGAAGTCCACTCTCTGTTGACGTCAAAAGAATCAGTCCAGCCAGCACGTCATCATCAGTGACCGCCACCTGTCACCCATCGCCCATCAGTAACCGTAATTGGTCACCTGTCGCACAGCCCATCAGAAAAAATGTCCAAAAGATTTTATACAAAAGTGAGGAGGCGTTTCAGATCCTCTCCTGATGAGAGCAGCGGGGAGTTCTCATCATATTCAAATGCCAATTCCGATTGTGAATCGAATTCAGCATTTAAACCGATCGATAGTAGTGGATCAGCAAACAAATCAGAGGAAGAATGGATCCCTCCTAAAAGAGCACGGCGCTCTGGAAACCAGGCTGCCACCAGCAATATACCCCAGGATGTCACAAATTCCCAGGCCCAGTACCAGCGCTGCTGCCAGCGATAGACCCCAAAACCAAAGGCCCAGTACCAGAGCTGCCGCCAGCGAAAGGCCACAAGAAATGCCCAGTACCCACCCCATTTACCACATGCCCATTTATTCTTCTGTAATGTCCAGGTCCCGATACGAGATGATACGAGATGATAATGCGCTTTCTTCATTTCAGTGACAACACCCAGTGCCCCCCCCCCCCCGCAATTATCCAAATTATGATAAATTATATAAAATTCTCCCACTCATTAATTTCTTTTCCCAACGATTTGCAGAACTCTATGTCCCCGATAAGCATATATGTGTAGATGAGTACCCTTTTCAGGCCGGCTAGGAATAAAACAATACATTCCTAGCAAAAGGGCCAAATACGGAGTGAAATTTTATAAGCTTTGCGAGAGTCACGGGATATCTGTATGCGTTCCGCATATATACGAAGAAAGAGATTTCCAGCTCCAGCCCCCTGAGTGCCCGGCCTACATGGGCACAACTGGTAAAATTGTATGGGACCTGGCCTACCCACTGCTGAACAAAGGTTACCACATATACCTGGATAACTTTTTTACAAGCCTGCCCCTTTTCAAACACCTATACCTCGCACAAACCCTGGCCTGTGGAACCTCCAGAAAGAATAGAAAGGGCTTCCCACAAGCCATAGTAAATAAGAAATTGCGCAGGGGAGAAAGAGCAACTTTGAGATGCAACGAAGTGCTGGCCTTGAGGTGGAAGGATGCCAGGAATGTGTACATGATGTCCACCATCCATGACGACACTACAGTTGAAGTTCAGGGAAGACGAGGTCCCATTGTAAAGCCAAAATGTGTACAAGATTACAATCTGTACATGGGGGGGGGGGGGGGGGGTGGATTTCAATGACCAAATGCTTCAGCCCTATTTAGCAATAAGGAGGTCCCGTTTCTGGTACAAGAAAGTAGCACTCTACTTAATTCATTTGGCCATTTATAATACCTACATAATTCACACCAAATCCACCAAAAGCCCTGCCCACTTCCGAAAATACATTGAAGAAGTTGTCACGTCCCTCATCTACCATCAAAGACCCCCCCAGAAAACCTTCGCTCTGATGCGGTTAGCCGACTTCATGAACGCCACTTCCCGGACCACATTCCACCATCTGAAGCAGGCCGAAGACGCCAAAAAAGATGTCGAGTATGCAGCAGTAAAGGATTTCGAAGAGATACCAGCTACCATTGTCTCCAGTGTCCCCTTGAACCCGGCCTTTGCATTGGTGAATGCTTCAGACTTTATCACACATCCCTAAAATATTAGCCCATATTCTTAACCATATCCCCATTTTCATCATCTGTTCTGACCATTTCCCATGCTTCCTCAAATAACCATGCCACTGCCTTCTACGTGAACTGACCCTGGCCTGTTTTTTGACTATGCCTCTGCCAACCGTTTGGACTGCTTACATGTGAACTGACCCTGGCCTGTTTTACCAACTACGCTTCTGACTACTGTTTGGACTGCTTACATGTGAACTGACCATGGCCTGTTTTACCAACTACGCTTCTGCCTACCACTTGGACTGCTTGCACGTTATCTGACCCTGACCTGTTTTATGGACTATGCTTTTGCCTACCGCTTGGACTGATCTGTTGCCCTGCTACTGTAGGACACAGGGGTCTCACATGTGAGGGGCTCCAGAAATGTTTTTCCGGATGGAGAAAACAATTTTTTTTTTGTTGTCTCGTAATTTCCGGATTAGGGTCTGGAGTCCGGAGGCTTCATAGAGATTTGGGTGGGTCGAAGCCTCTACCCCTGTGCCCCTGTGCACAGGTCTTATCCGATTGTGGCCCTCAGCCTACTGCTGACTTACTGACGCCACCCCCCTGCCTGCAGCATAAACTGGCCACACCTCTGCCTGCTACCTGGACTATGGAAAAAATTAGCTGTAGCAAGAGGCAGTATGTTTACGAAGGGCTGGAGAGCGGTACAATAATTAGTGCAGGGAGGTAACGGTGTACCAGGACCAATATTATGGCTGTGCTGGCTGTCTCTGGCTGGACAATTTCTATGGACAAACGCTTTGGCTGTGCTGACTATAGACAATATTCCTGCCTGCTGCCTAGATAATTACTATTGTTGCTAAGCACATCCCTGCCTGCTGCCTGCACCAATTCTCTCCTCTGGGGACACTGCTAAAACCACAGGTAATACTTTTTTTTTTACCCTTTCAATAGAATTTATTTTGGAGTGTAATTTTTGGTATGTAAATGCTATGTGTTAGAAATATAAGGGCCTTCAAAAATAATAGGTTGTCAGGAAATTAGATGTATAATTTATGCTTGTAGAACGCCTGAAGGTGCTACTTCAATGGTGGGCCTCTGTATGTGGTCAGGCTGTGTAAAAGTCTGACACATGTGGTATCGCCATACTCAGGAGGAGTAGCAGAATGTATTCTGGGGTGTCATTTTTGCTATGTACATGCTATGTGTTGGAAATAAAATATTAAAAAAGTTGCGCTAATATTGTGATGGAGGCAACAAAATTAATGCCTCAAAACCTTATGAAAAATAAATTATAAACAAGTGATGTTCAATGTGCAGAAAACCAAACTTATGAGACACAAATAATGTCCATACAGTCTGTGCATAATGTACAGAAAGTGATTATAAACGTAGTGATCTCAAAAAAGAAGTCCATATATTGAAAGTGTATTAAGCAAAAAACAAAATCAGTATCCCCAAGTGACAGGTGAAAAAATTCTTGCTGGAGTGAATGGGGTGCGTAGATGAAACCTCCACCTTCAAAAATACTGCCACTTACCAGAGGATGTTGGTCCCTTAATTACAGGGGACCTCACTAGGCAAATGGCTGTAACCCCAGCCCGGGATCCTAGAGACAGGCACTGGATACCGTCACATCCACAGGAACCCTCTCCATAGACCGCAACAGACAAACATTTTGTTGCCTCCATCACAATATTAGCGCGACTTTTTAAATATTTTATCCGATTGTGCTGTGTAACACTATAGTCGCTGCTCTACATAGTTTTGCGTGTTAGCGCAGTATTATTATTTTTACATTTATGTGTTGGAAATATCTTAAAAATGGACAACTTTGTGGGAAAAAAAAAATGCGTTTTCATTTTTTCCACATTTTCCAAAAACTTCTGGAAAAAAAATAAACCATTCAAAAGACTCATTATGCCTCATAGATTATACGTTGGGGTGTCTGCTTTCCAAAATGGGGTCATTTTGTGGGCGTTTCCATTGTCCTGGGGCTCCAGGGCCTTCAAAACTGTAATAGGTGGTTGAGAAATGAGATGTGTAATTTATGCTTGTAGAACGCCTGAAGGTGCTACTTCCCTGGCAGGCCTCTGTATGTGGCCAGGCTGTGTAAAAGTCTCACACATGTGGTATCGCCATACTCAGGAGGAGTATCAGAATGTATTTTGGGGTGTCATTTTTGCTATGTACATGCTATGTGTTGGAAATATCTTAAAAATGGACAACTTTGTGGAAAAGAAATGCGTTTTCATTTTTTTCCCCACATTTTCCTAAAACTTCTGGGAAAAAAAAATGAACAGTTCAAAAGACTCATTATTCCTCATAGATTATACGTTAGGGTGTCTGCTTTCCAAAATGGGGTCATTTTGTGGGTATTTGTACTTTCCTGGCTTGTAAGGCCCCTTTCACACTGGGGCGGTGGCGTCGGCGGTAAAACAGCGCTATTTTTAGCGCTGTTTTACCATTGTTTTTACAGCTGTATTCGGCCGCTAGCGGTGCGGTTTTAACCCCCGCTGGTGGCCGAAAAAGGGTAAAACCCGCTCGTACAGCGCGGCTATAGCCGCGGTATTACCGGGGTATAGCCGCGCTGTCCCATTGATTTCAATGGGCAGGAGCAGTGAAGGAGCGGTGAACACACCGCTCCTTCACCACTCCAAAGATGCGGCTTGCAGGACTTTTTTTACCATCCTGCCAGCGCACCGTTTCAGTGTGAAAGCCCTCGGGCTTTCACACTGAACAAACAGCGGAGGCTGTTTTGGGGCGGTTTGCAGGCGGTATTTTTAGCGCAATAACGCCTGCAAACCGCCCCAGTGTGAAAGGGGCCTTAGACCCCATTCACACAGGGGCAACACGACTTGCAGGTCGCCTCACCGAGGTGACCTGCACACGACTGCCCGGGCGACTTGCAAAACGACTTCTGTATAGAAGTCTATGCAAGTCGCCCCAAGTCGCCCCAGAAGTCGTACAGGAACCTTTTTCTAAGTCGGAGCGACTTGCGTCGCTCCCCTTAGAACGGTTCCATAGCACAGAATGGGAGGCGACTTGTCAGGCGACTAGGTCGCCTGACAAGTCGCCCCTGTGTGAACGGGGTCTTAGTGTCTCAGGAAATGAGATAGGTCTTCAGTACATCAGGTGTGATCAATTTTCAATGATTTGCACCATAGCTTGTAGACTCTATAACTTTCACAAAAACCAAATAATATACACTAATTAGGGTTATTTTTACCAAAGATATGTAGTCGCATAAATTTTGGCCAAAATTTATGAAGAAATATTACTAATTTGCAAAATTTTATGACAGAAACAAAGAAAAAGGCACTTATTCACCAAATTTTTAGTCTTTTTTTATTTATAGCACAAAAAATAAAAAACCCACTAGTGATTAAATACCACCAAAAGAAAGCTCTATTTGTGTGAAAAAAAGGACGCAAATTTCATTTGGGTACAGTGTTGCATGACTGAGTAATTGTCATTCAAAGTGTGAGCGCTGAAAGCTGAAAATTGGTCTGTGCAGCAAGGGGGTGAAAGTGCCCTGTAGGCAAGTGGTTAAAGCGGCGCAGTGCCGTATCGCAAAAAATGGCCTGGTAATTGAGCATCCAAATCTTCCAGGACTGAAGTGGTTAAGAATATAAATTGCTTTAAAAAAAAAAAAAAAAAAAAAAACTTTACATATTAACTAAATCATATACTACACTTTTTTTAAGGTTATATCCGATTAATAAAAACGATAATTGGCCAACTAATCGATTATGAAAATAATTGTTAGGTACAGCCCTAGTTACAATAGCAGGAAAAAAAGAAAAAGGAATTCAATGGATGGACAGACAAGTTAACAGTTGACTTCAATTTATCCCAGCATTGCTATTTGTATATACAGTGCATCCGGAAAGTATTCACAGTGCTTCAATTTTTCCACATTTTGTTATGTTACAGCCTTATTCCAAAATGGATTAAGTTCATTATTTTCCTCAAAATTCTACAAACAATACCCCATAATGACAATGTAAAAGAATTTTGTTTAAAATCTTTGCAAACGTATTTAAAAAAAAAACCACACATGTACAGAAGTATTCACAGTCTTTGCCATGGCATTCAAAATTGACCTCAGGTGCATCCCGTTTCCACTGATCATCAAATGTTTCTACAACTTCATTGGAGTCCACCTGTAGAATCAGTTGATTGGACATGATTTGGAAAGGCACACACCTGTCTATATAAGGTCCCACAGTTAACAGTGCATGTCACCAAGCCATGAAGGCCAAGAAATTGTCTGTAGACCTCCGAGACAGGATTGTATTAGAGACACATACCTGGGGAAGGGTACAGAAAAATTTCTGTAGCATTAAGCCCTGGTTCAAATTGATGCGATTTGACATGTTAAATCCCATGCCAAATGGGCGGCGAGTCGGTGCGACGCCACACCGATTCCCAAAAGTAGTTTCTGTACTACTTTTGGTGACTTCGGGGTGCAATTTCCACTGACATCTGTGCAGCAACCTGCACAGATATCTCTAAAATAGCCCCCGAAGTCAGGACTGACATGCGGGAATGAAAGTGTGAACCTTGGCTGAAGGTCCCAATGAGCACAGTGGCATCCATCATCGCTGGGCAGCCTGCTCTAGGAAGAGTCCTGGTGGTTCCAAACTTCTTCCATTTACGGATGTAAATGGAAGAAGTTTAGAACCACCAGAACTCTTCCTAGAGCGGGCCGCCCAGCCAAATTGAGTGATTGGGGCAAAAAAGGGCCTTAGTCAGGGAGGTGATCAAGAACCCGATGGTCACTCTGACAGAGCTCCAGCATTTCTCTGTGGAGAGAGGAGAACTTTCCAGAAGAAAAACTATCTCTGCAGCACTTCAATCAGGTCTGTATGGTAGAGTTGCCAGACGGAAGCTACTCCTCAGTAAATGGCACATGACAGCCCACCTGGAGTTTGCCAAAAGGCACCTGAAGGACTCTCAGGCCATGAGAAACAAAACTCTCTGGTCTGATGAAACAAAGATTGAACTCTTTGGCTTGAATGGTAAGTGTCATGTCTGGAGGAAATCAGGTACCGTTCATCACCTGGCCAATACCGTCCCTACAGTAAAGCATGGTGGTGGCAGCATCATGCTGTGGGGATGGTTTTTCAGCAGCATCAACTGGGAGACAAGTCAGGATCAAGGAAAAAGATGAATGCAGCAATGTACAGAGACATCCTTGATGAAAACCTGTTCCAGAGCGGTCTGGACCTCAGACTTGGGCAAAGGTTCATCTTACAAGACAATGAAGCAAACATCCAAGATAACAAAGGAGTGACTACGGGACAACTCTGTGAATGTCTTTGAATAGCCCAGCCAAAGCCCAGACTTGAACCCGATTGAACATCTCTGGAGAGATCTGAAAATGGCTGTGCACCAACGCTCCCCATCCAACCTGATGGAGCCTGAGAGGTCCTGCAAAGAAGAATGGGAGAAACTAGCCAAAAATAGGTGTGCCAAGCTTGTAGCATCATGCTCAAAAAGACTTGAAAATTATAATTGGTGCTTCAACAAAGTATTGAGCAAAGGCTGTGAATACTTCTATACGCTTTTTTCTTCTTTTTAAATAAATTTGCAAGGATTTCAAACAAACTTCTTTCACATTGTCATTATGGGGTATGGTTTGTAGAATTTTGAGGAAAATAATTTAATCCATTGTGGAATAAGGCTATAACATAACAAAATGTGGAAAAAGTGAAACATTGTGAATACTTTCCGGATGCAACATACACACAAACACACACACTTTATAAAAAGTTTTTTTCCCCCCCAGGGACAACAAACTACACTTTCTTATGGGAATACCTCATTCATATGCTATTGTTAGATCAAGCAAGTGTCTGCATAAGAGCAGTTGTAAACTGGGAACTGGCAAACTAAAATAGTATTGGTGTATGTGTATCTACTGTAAATCATTTGACGAGAAAGTACACATTTTTAGCTGTTTCCATTGTTGGAAGGCACTCTGGTCAAATACTGGACCCAACCTCTATAGCAGCTGTATAAGAATAAAGAATAGTTTGACTTTTTGACATAGCTGACCTTTGGCATTTATAATACTGTGCTGCCATCTAGCGTTTGCAGGCATAAATATTCTATAAAAATCACTCATAGAAAGTAATGTAGAAAAGAAGTGGCAATGGCTGCAGCCCAGTGGGAAGTGGCTGTAAACTTTCCAGATAAAAAAAAAAGGCCTGTGCATAACCTGAAAGGAGGACTCTACCCTGGGGTGAAACAAAAGCTGCAGAAAGAGAGATAGAGACTGCCAAGATCAAGAATCCATTTTCCTGCAATTGTCTGATGTGTAGATACCTGTTTGCAAAGGAAATAGTGGACCAGCTATGATGAAAGCTACGTGACTTTTGAAATATCCGTCTATACTATTGACAATGTTCACTTGCTAGGAAAGCATAGGGAAACATGTGAGTATGTATGCTTATTTATGGCCATATGTTTTGTATTGTTAGCCTTTAACTATAAATAGTTTGTGGCCAACCTCGGTCCTCCACCGGTGCTCCTGGCTCCCCCCACACTGAGTGCCTCCAGAGGAAGCTGCTTCCTCTGGAGGCACTTATGCAGGCTCACTCCCCAGACGGGCTGTTTACATCTATTTAGAAACATAGCTTTGCTCAACCTTGTTCTCTGCTCACAGGTTTTCATTTACAGCAGTAGGAGCCTGATACAGCAGAAAGAGGGGAGAAGAGCTGCTGCTGACGTGCCCGGCACTGGATCCAGATTGGGTTTAGGTGAGTATTTAGGGGGTGTGCTACCATTAAAAGGTTTTACCTTAATGCAGAGAATACATTAGGGTTAAAAACCTCTTTACCTTTACAACCACTTTAAAAAGGAACTGTATATATAGATATACAGCTCCTTTAAAGTGGTTGTAAAGAGTTTTTTTACCTTAAGGTAAAAGCATAGGGGGTATAAGATCACTTCATTATGGAAAGTAGGGCTGCAACTAATGATTATTTTCATAATCAATTCGTTGGCTGATTATTGTTTCGATTAATCAGTTAATAACCTTAAAAAAAAAAAAAAAAAAGTGTGGTGTAGAGCTGCACAATTAATCGTTAAAAAATCGTGATCTCGATTCACCTCCCCTGACGATCTCTCCTGCTGAGTTTACCGATTCTTTCATATAAACAAGTGGAGATATTATCTGCTCACTCAGCTGTCAAAAGAAAACATCCAGGCAGTCTGCCAAGTTTAGAACTTGAAACATTGTATCTAACTTCCTTCTTAGATCAAAGGGATAAACTTCTCTGTGTAAACAAATAACCTAGGCAATCTGCCAAGCTTTAAACAACCTGTAAATGCAGGAAATTTAACCACTTAAACTCTAAATCTTTTTCTGACACTTCTTTCTTAAGTTAAAATCAACATTTTTTGCTAAAAAAAATTACTTGGAACCCCCAACATTAGAGAAAATATATATAATATTTTTTTTTTTTTTTTTTTACATGTAGGAGCAAAGTGTCAGAATTGGCCCGGTATTGAAGCGGTTAAAGTCTAAATCTTTTTCTGACACTTGTTTCTTAAGTTAAAATCAATATTTTTTGCTAGAAAATTACTTGGAACCCCCCGAACATTATATATATTTTACCAGAGACCCTAGGGAATAAAATGGCAATTGCAGCAATATTTTATGTCACACTATATTTGCCCAGCGGTCTTTCAAATGCAATTTTTTGGGGAAAAATACACTTCAATAAATAAAAAAAAAAGAAGCAGTAAAGTTAGCGCAATTTTTTTGTTTTAATGTGAAAGATGATGTTACGCCGCGAGAATCGTGAGAGAATCGTGATCTATCCTCTAAGCAAAAAAATCGTGATTCTCATTTTAGCCAGAATCGTGCAGCTCTAGTGTGGTGTATAATTTAGTTAATATGTAAAGTTTTAAGAAAAGGCAATTTATTCTTAAATATCTCTATGCAGTGGTAAATAAAAATAACCAACTATATGGGTAGGGAGCAAAATATCTAATCCACTCTGAGAACAACAGACAGAAGAGATATACTCTATATACTATTAGAGGAGATATACTGTATATACTATTAGAGGAGAGATAAGAACGTTCATTCCTTTTTCTAACCGTTAGTGGGGTCAAATCGACGTTCATTTTCAACCACAGTGATGGGAAAATTTGGAAATAGAAAAACTTCTTGGTGAAAGAAATTATCAGACAGTGTATGTGGTTTTCGTTCAGAAATTACATTCATTTTAAAAACAGAATGTTAAAAACAAGTGAAAATTTCAAACATTCTTTCATTCATCGAATGTACAAAGATTTTTCGTCTGAATATTCTCATCTGAAAATTGATCCGGGTGGCCAGCATAAGGCTCGGTGCACACCTATGCAGTTTGCTTTTGATCTGTTTCTGGAGTGCTCTTTGCTGTGCGTTTTGATTTTTGCGCACGTGATTTTGCTGCGATTTGCATTTTTTTTGGCCAATTTGTTGTTGGGCAGATTAAAAAGCACAAATTGCTGCAAAAATGCATTACATGCTTTTCTGCAGCTTCTCCATTGAAGTATATTGAAACAAAAAAAGGACAGTTTTGTGTTAAAAAAAGTCACTGACGCTTTCCAAATACGCAGCGGCTGAAAAAGCATAGATGTGAGCGTGTCCCATAGGAAACCATGTAAATGAACTGTAGTCCGTTTCTGCAAAAAGCACTAAAAAACACAAGAGATGTGAACCAGGTCTAAGACGTTTAGCAACATAATGGGGTTAAAAAAACTAATACAGGGGGTCCCCTAGTTACAAACATCTGACTTACAAACGACTCCTACTTACAAACGGAAGGAGACAACAGGAAGAGAGGAAATCTACCCCTAGGAAGGGAAATTCACTCCTGTAAGAGCTATTATGGGGAAAAGGTACCTCCACTGATGCTTTATCACCAAGGCTTATTTCCACAACAACCCAAAATTTTCAAAATCCAATTGTCATAGGGACAGAAAGTGAGGTGAAATCTTCTGAACAGGGGCACACACAGCAAAACAAATGTTACAGGGGTGTTAACCCTTCCCTGTGCTATCCAAAAAGCTTAAAAATAGTTTTTTAGGCTGGAGCTACACTTAAAAAATGTACCTGTTCCGACTTACAAACAGATTCGACTTAAGAACAAACCTACAGTCCCTAACTTGTTTGTAACCCGGGGACCCCCTGTATTAGGCCTTTATAGTACAAAAAAAAGCAAATAATCACTACTGTTAAGGAGTTCATTTTTTTTACTGTAGAACTGTTAGAGAAATAGTTACAGTAGCGATTATTTGCTCTTTTTGTACTATAAAGGGCTCATTTTAGTTTTTTTTTTTAACCACATTATGTTACTGGCCGATTAATCGATTATGAAAATAGTAATCCATTAATTTCATAATCGATTAGTTGTCGATTAATTGCTTCAGCCCTAATGGAAAGTTTATGTGGCAGCTAAACATGGTTGTTGTGGGCTTAGGTGGGGAACTATAAATATTGCTGTGGGTGCATTAAAGAGTATCATATATTACCACATGTAAATCAGCATCAGGCAGCTTCCATGTACTTGCCAGTGTGTTTTAGAGCTTCCAGTGCACAATTTATCAAGGAAACCAGATAAGATTTTCCAGACAGAAGTTACAGTGGGGACGGAAAGTATTCAGATCCTCTTAAATTTTTCACTCTTTGTTATATTGCAGCTATTTGCTAAAATCATTTAAGTTCATTTTTTTTCCTCATTAATGTACACATAGCACCCCATATTGACAGAAAAACACAGAATTGTTGACATTTTTGCAGATTTATTAAAAAAGAAAAACTGAAATATCACATGGTCCTAAGTATTCAGACCCTTTGCTCAGTATTTAGTAGAAGCACCCTTTTGATCTAATACAGCCATGAGTCTTTTTGGGAAAGATGCAACAAGTTTTTCACACCTGGATTTGGGGATCCTCCACCATTCCTCCTTGCAGATCCTCTCCAGTTCTGTTAGGTTGGATGGTAAACGTTGGTGGACAGCCATTTTTAGGTCTCTCCAGAGATGCTCAATTGGGTTTAAGTCAGGGCTCTGGTTGGGCCATTCAAGAACAGTCACGGAGTTGTTGTGAAGCCACTCCGTTATTTTAGCTGTGTGCTTAGGGTCATTGTCTTGTTAGAAGGTAAACCTTCGGCCGCATTCATCTTTTTTCCCTTGATTGCAACCTGTTGTCCTGTCCCTGCAGAACACCCCCACAGCATGATGCTGCCACCACTATGCTTCACTGTTGGGACTGTATTGGACAGGTGATGAGCAGTGCCTGGTTTTCTCCACACATACCGCTTAGAATTAAGGCCAAAAAGTTCTATCTTGGTCTCATCAGACCAAAGAATCTTATTTCTCACCATCTTGGAGTTCTTCAGGTGTTTTTTTGTTTTTTTTAGCAAACTCCATGCGGGCTTTCATATGTCTTGCACTGAGGAGAGGCTTCCGTCGGCCCACTCTTCCATAAAGCCCCGACTGGTGAAGGGCTGCAGTGATGGTTGACTTTCTACAACTTTCTCCCATCTCCCGACTGCATCTCTGGAGCTCAGCCACAGTGATCTTTGGGTTCTTTTTTACCTCTCTCACCAAGGCTCTTCTCTCCCGATAGCTCAGCTTGGCCGGATGGCCAGCTCTAGGAAGGGTTCTTGTCATCCCTAACTTCTTCCATTTAAGGATTATGGAGGCCACTGTGCTCTTAGGAACCTTAAGTGCAGCAGAAATTTTTTTGTAACCTTGGCCAGATCTGTGCCTTGCCATTATTTTGTCTCTGAGCTCCTCAGGCAGTTCCTTTGACCTCATAATTCTCATTGGCTCTGACATGCACTGTGAGCTGTAAGGTCTTATATAGACAGGTGTGTGGCTTTCCTAATAAAGTCCAATCAGTATAATCAAACACAGCTGGACTCCGGTTCGCTTTACTCTGTGGGCCATTCTACCAAAGACAGACTTATGGGTGGGCGAGGGAGGGATGGGAGAAGTTACTGGTTGTAATATGCTGGTTGTTTTTTTTGTTCTTTTCTGGTTTAAAAAAAAGCACATATACTGAATGAGTGATAAGGACGGCGAACTCAGGAACCTACATGTATGAGCATTGAAATATGCATGTTTTACTAATGAAGGATAAATTGTTCAATGTACGCCTCTATTCTGACTTGTATGTCACGTCAATATCAGATGTATTGTATAAATTTTGACTTTGTGCACAATAAAAACATTTGATAAAAAAAAAAAAAAAAACACAGCTGGACTCAAATGAAGGCGTAGAACCATCTCAAGGATGATCAGAAGAAATGGACAGTACCTGAGTTAAATATATGAGTGTCACAGCAAAGGATCTGAATACTTAGGACCATGTGATATTTCAGTATTTCTTTTTTAATAAATCTGCAAAAATGTCAACAATTCTGTGTTTTTCTGTCAATATGGGGTGCTCTGTGTACATTAATGAGGAAAAAATGAACTTAAATGATTTTAGCAAATGGCTGCAATATAACAAAGAGTGAAAAATTCCGTCCCCACTGTATTTCCATTCAATATAAAGTGACACAAGATAGTGATTTTCCATTTCTTTTGGCTTGCATTGGCTCTCAGCCTGTTCCAGCACACAACCACTAAAGCTACCCATTTCCAAGACATGCTGCACCTTTTCAGCACCAAAACTTGCTCTATCAGTGAAATTTACTACATTAACAATAGGGCAGCCGATCCATTTCTCACTGTCCTCCAATAAGAGCTTGTGTGACTGCATCAACAAAATGACTGCTAAAACGATCAGACTGCATTAGGAAACCTGCACTGAGAAAATATGAAGGCTTCAATGTTATTTCCAATTATTGACCCAGGGTAAGAGTCCAGTTTAAACATTTTCTTGTTTTCTTTACAAGATTAAATACGATCTGGACAGGGTTGGTCAGCTTCTAAATGTGTAAGCATATGCAATCTGGGTAATTTGTTGAAGATAAAGACATGGAGTTTGACTTCACACCATGACTATATTTCCTGGTGTAGCGTTAAGCTGGCCAAGAATCTCAAAAACAAGTCATTCAATACAGCAGACTGCCCCTACCACCAAATCAGAAGAGGAAGGACCTGTGATCTCACTAGACCAGCCAAAAGCATAAGAAACTTGGAAAAAGTATGCGTTTTTATATTATTTTGTTTAAAATGCTTACCAGAGAAAGTACTTAGCTCTGTCTGAAGTGGAGTGGGTGTAGCAGGTAGTGGACGCAGGCCACGTGGACGATGGGCAGGTAAAGGCATTTGGACAGGCCCAATATATTCCACATAGGTTCCTGGAAAGTCCCCCTTCTGCTTTGTTCTTTCATTAACACCCAAAATCCATCCAATATGATTTGGGTCACGCTCATCTCCATTTTTGCAACCTAATGCTAATAAAGCTGCTCGAGTAACAGTCAGGATATCACCAGGCAAAAGGTCTATGTCTTCTGCTCGCTCTTTTTCATACAAGTACAGCGCACGATACTGGTACCCCTCGGTTGACATTGGTAAAAAAAAATATTTCCTTTGAGATTTAGGGCCTAGAAGCCTCGGCTTCCCAGAATATGTCTAGTGTATACCAGAAACAAAAGGCAAAGTGAATAGCTTACAGCATGAAAGTAGCTGGGCTTTCCGCCAACATTGTCCTATAGAAAAAAATAAATGAGGGTTGAATTAATGCTAAATTAAGGAGTCAACAAATCCTATCAAACAGCTAGCTGGAACTCTCCATAGAACTGAAGACATGTTCATCAACAATATAAGGAGATGTTTCAAATGTTACGCTCCATTTTTTAATTTCTCCAGCAAGTTCCTAATATGTGCTCAGCCCTGACAAATTCTCTTCTGCATTGAAGTCCAGGTTCTACAAATAATGGATGAAAAATGGTCTCTGTCTTTAGCTGCCTCTTATTCTGAGCTTGAAGCCTCGGTTGAGCCAGATGATAGAGCACAAGAAAAGGGCCACAAACATAATCCACGACTTTAAAGGAATCATGCAACAAAAAAAAAGATGGAAAGCAAAAATAACAGAGGGGGAGCCGAAGCAGAAATTCTCAACAAACAAAATGTACTTTCTTAGATCAATTCACGGAAGGCAAGAAATCTGAAAAGACAAAAGTGGAATACAGGTTATTCTTTTTTGCATAAACACTTAAGCTGCTGGTCAAAAGTTTTAGAACACCCCCATTTTTCCAGTGGTAAACTGCTACAGGTGAAAAAAAATAAAAGTAGTTTAGGTAAAAGTGATTGTAAACTCTTACCTTGTCAAACAACCCCTTCAGTTTAAAATTTAAATGAAAGGTAAAACATTTGTTTTAACCACTTCAGCCTGGAAGAATTTACCCCCTTCCTGACCAGGCCATTTTTTGCGATACGGGACTGCGTCGCTTTAACTGACAATTGCACGGACGTGCGACGTACCCACACAAAATGTATGTCCTTTTTTCACCAAAAGAAAGCTCTATTTGTGGGATTTGATCACCTCTGCGGACTTTATTTTTTGCGCTATTAACAAAAGAATAGTGACAATTTTGAAAAGAAAACACAATATTCTCTAGTTTTTGCTAGAATAAATAAGCCCAAAAAAAATTATTCATCTGTTTAGGCCGATATGTTTTATTCGACATATTGTTGGTAAAAAAAAAAAAAAAAATTGCAATAAGCGTATATTGATTAGTGTGCGCAAAAGTTATAGTGTCTACAAAATAGGGGATAGATTTATGGCATTTCTATTATCATTATTAATTTTTTTTTTACCAGTAATGGCAGTGATCTTCCATTTTTAATCGGGACTGCAACATTGCGACGGACACATCGGACACTTTTTTGGGACCAGTGACATTTATACAGCGATCAGAGCTAAAAATAGCCACTGATTAATGTATAAATGTCACTGGCAGGGAAGGGGTTAACACTAGGGGGCGATCAAGGGGTTTAATGTGTTCCCTATGTGTATTCTAACTGAGAGGGAATGTGGCTGACTAGAGGAGGAGAGAGATTGTTGTTCCTACTTAGTAGGAACACACGATCTGTCTCCTCTCCCCTGACAGAACCGGGATTTGTGCGCTTACACACACAGATCCCGGTTCTCGCTCTGTCACGAGCGATCATGGGTGCCCAGCGGTCATCGCCTGCTATAGCATCTTAAAGCGCTGATGTACAGCTACGACGGCTCGCGCAGCAGTGCCATCCTGCCTCAGTATAACTGCGGCAGCTGATCGGGAATCGATTAAACTATAAAATATCTTTTCCCCTACTTTGTTTTTTTTTTTCAATAAGTGATCACATTCCCTCTGTTCTCAGCTGTATAAGGAGCTCAGAGAGCTAGGGGGAGGAGAATCAGCAGCACACTGATCTTCCCAGTGAAAGGCTGTGCAGGGGAGGTGTATCAGGACAAGTCTGATCATTGGTGGAGAGCAGGCCGGGTTCCCAGCACAGCTAGCAAACTGACTATGGTGTGTTCTGCTTAGTGTGGTCAGTTTTTAATAGGAAAGCTGAGGGACTGGCAGGAACCCCAGGGATTTCACATAAATAAAGCAATACAAAAAGAGCAGGATACTCTCTCATACAAGTGCAGGAACATATCAGGAATATGAAATGTTTGTTTTTCAGTTTTTGTTAAAGAATATGTAAACCCATGTAAAATTTCAGTTATACAAAAAGCCTTCTGGTTTTGGCTATGGGACAGGAAGTGAAGGTGAATCTCCCCAATAGGACAAAGATGGCAAAAATAAACCTGACAGAGGTTATAACCCTCCCTTACTCTAAAACTCAAGCAAAGAAAGAAGGCGCACCAGCCTAGTGCATTACTGAATAACTGTTTATGGTATTGAAAGAAGTACCACTGAAAGAAAGTCCATAGAGTGGGAACGCATTTCAAGGGTCATGCCGACTACCTCAGAGACTCCCCTACTCTAACCAATATGAAAAAAAAGTTTTGCCTATAGTTTTATTTAACAACTTTAACAACTCACAATGTAAGGAAATTAAAGTGGTTGTATAGGCAGAAGGTTTTTTATCTTGATGCATTCTATGCATTAAAGTGATTGTAAAGGATTGGTTTTTGTTTTTAAATAGCAAACATGTTATACATACCTCCTCTGTGCAGTTGGTTTTGCACAGAGCAGCCAAGTTCCTCCTCTTCTCGGGTCCCTCTTTGCTGCTCCTGACCGCTCCCTCCTTTGAGTGCCCCCTCTGCCGGCAGCATGCTACAGGGTGCACCCAAGCTGAGTCAGAGCTCCATGTAGCCATTCATTCAGACACGGAGCCCTGACATGGCCCCCGCCCCTCTCTCCTGATTGGTTGACTGACTTTGATGGACAGCCGTGGGAGCCAATGGCACGGCTGCTCTGTCTCAGCCAATCAGGAGGAGGAGTGTACAGATTGGCTAAGGGGATCGTGGACATCGCTGGAGAGAGAAGAGGCTCAGGTAGGTAATTGGGGGATTCTAAGGAGGCTGCTACACACAGAAGGTTTTTTATATCTTAATGCATAGAATGCATTAAGATAAAAAACCTTCTGCCTTTACAACTCCTTTAACCACTTCGCATCCAGGCCATTTCTGACACTTCGCTCCTACATGTCAAAAATCATAATTTCTTTGCTATAAAATTACATAGAACCCCCAAACATTATATATGTTTTTTTAGCAGAGACCCTAGAGAATACAATGGCGGTCATTGCAACTTTTTATCTTGCACGGTATTTGCGCAGCAATTTTTCAAACGCGTTTTTTTTGAAAAAAAAAAAACAGTTTCATGCTTTAAAAAAAAACAAAACAGCAAAGTTAGCCAAATTTTTTTGCATTGTGTGAAAGATGAAGTTACGCAGAGTAAATAGACACCTAACATGTCACGCTTCAAAATTGCACACGCTTGTGGAATGGCGCCAAACTTCGGTACTTGAAAATCCCCATAGGCGACGCTTTAAAAATTTTTACTGGTTACATGTTTTGAGTTACAGAGGAGGTCTAGGGCCAAAATTATTGCTCTTGCTCTAACGTTCGCGGCGATACCTCACATGTATGGTTTTAACACCGTTTTCATATGTGGGCGGGACTTACGTATGCGTTCGCTTCTGCGTGCGAGCTCACGGGGACAGGGGCACTTTAAAAAAAATTTTTTTTTTTTTTTATTGTTAATTTTACTTAAAAATTTTTATTTTGACACTTTAAAAAAATTTTTTTTTTTTGATCACTTTTAGTCCTATTACAAGGAATGTAAACATCCCTTGTAATAGGAATATGACACGATCAGTCCTCTTTACAGTGAGATATGGGGTCAATAAGACCCCACATCTCACCTCTAGGCTGGGAAGCCTAAAATAAAAAAAAATAAATAAAACGATCACAGCTTCACAGCCGAAGCGGCGCCGTTTTTTTGAATGCAGAGGCCGGGCGTGACGTCATAACATCGCGCCCGGCCTCCGAACGATCATAAAGACTCCGGCGACCATCTGGTCCGCCGGAAATCTCTATGGTGAACATCCGGCGCCGGCGGATCCGCTATCCGACTCACGGATCGCTGAGGTGAGTCGGTAGAAGCACTGGAGGGCGGCAGGAGGGGGGACACGTCCCCTCCCGCCGCCCGTAAGAACGATCAAGCGGCGGAACAGCCGCTATGATCGTTCTTATGGTGTACGGAATCGCCGGCTGAAAATGCCGGTATCTGAATGATGTCTGTAGCCTCAGGCATCATTCAGATATAAGCCCCGAAAGTCGAGGCCGTCATATGACGGCCTCCGGATGCCAAGCGGTTAAGATAAAAAGCCTTCTGTGTGCAGCCAGGAGAGGGGTGCAGCAGCCATGATAGGATGTGAATTAGTGGGGTGTCTCATGATTGACAGTGGATAAAAGGTCAGATTATGTTGATGCTTAATCAAACAAAACACATACAATCTAAAAATGTTGGCATCAGGATTGTAATACAGCAGGGCAGCTCCCTGACATCTACATTTACAGAAAGCAGACTGCTGGTAACGCAATTCCACATGCAACTACTGCGAACCTGATGCCTCTGGTGAAAAGTATCCTGTATAGTCATTACCTTAGGGATTCGATACAATTTTACAGTGGAGGAGTACTTTGAAAGAGTGGCTAGGGTGTTACAAGGCTATATGAGCAAGGTTATAGCAAAAAGACCATGAAGGAGGCCTAGAAAAAAGCCAAGTTTCACACTGAGAGTATTTAGTATATAAACAATCTTTCAAAGAAAACCCCAAACAGTAAATAATCCCCACTAAACATTCATTATAGCACAGCCAGATCCATGACATGGTCAAAATATTAGCATTTACTTACAAGTGATGATATAAGTAAGAAACACGTGAGGGAGAACCTGAAATGGTATTGATATGTTGCAAGTCGATTCATGATCAAACCATACTGAGTAACTATTTTAGGTAAAAAGGAAATGATCCATATAAAGATAAAAAAGGAGCGATACAGTACACCTCCCCGCCCCCATTCCAAAAAAGTTGGGATTCTGTAGAGCTGCACAATTAATCGTTAAAAAATCGTGATCTCGATTCACCCCCCCCCCCCCCCCCGACAATCTCTATTGCAGATTTTGCCAATTCTTTCATATAAACAAGTGGAGAGACTTTATCTTTTCACTCAGCTGTCAAAAGAAAGCATCCAGCCAGTCTGCCAAGTCTTTAACTTGAAACATTGTAACTAGGCTTCCTTCTTAGATCAAAGGGATAGAACTTCTGTGTAAATAAATAATCAAGGCAGTCTGACAAGTTTTCAACAATGCGTAAATGCAGGAAGTTTAACCACTTAAAGTCTAAATCTTTTTCTGACACTTTTCTTAAGTTAAAATCAATATTTTTTGCTAGAAAATTACTTGGAACCCCCAAACATTGTATATATTTTAGTAGAGACCCTAGGGAAAAAAAAGGCAATTGCTGCAATATTTTATGTCACACTGTATTTGCCCAGCGGTCTTTCAAATGCAATTTTTTGGGAAAAAATACACTTCAATGAATAAAAAAAAACGAAACAGTAAAGTTAGCCCAATTTTTTTTGTTTTAATGTGAAAGATGTTATGCCGCGAGAAGCGTGAGAGAATCGGGATCTATCTTCTAAGCGAAAATACGAAAATATTGTGATTCTCATTTTAGCCAGAATCGTGCAGCTCTAGGATTCTGTAAAAAAAACACCACACTTGAGACAATCTCATAAACCTATCATTTATTCACAAAAGAAAACATATCAAATGTTTAAACTGAGAAAATGTATCATTAAGAAAAAATAAGGTAAATTTAAAAACTGAACGCAGCAACACATCTTAAAAAAGTTGGGACAGAGCAACAAAATGCTGGCAAAGTAGGTGGCACCAATGAGGAAAAACTGGAAGAACAATTTGCAACTTAATTAGGCAACAGGTTGGTGACATGGTTGGATATAAAAAGAGCATCTTAGAAAGTCAGACTGTGTGAGGTAGAGATGGCGAGAGGTTCACCAATCTGTGAAAAGCTGCATCTAAAAATTGTCAATTTCAGAATAATGTTCCTCAGTCTAAAATTGCAAAGACTTTAAATGTAGCATGGCCTACAGTACTTAAAGAGGAGTTCCACCCAGGCGGGCCATTAAAAAAAAAAAAAAATTAAAAGTCAGCAGCTACAAATACTGCAGCTGCTGACTTTTAATTGGACACTTACCTGTACCTGGGTCCAGCAATGCGGGGGATCGAAGCCCCGCTCGCCCCCCCCCCCTCCGCTCGTCAGCGCCGGCATTTCAATTGTGGGCGCCGGGCTATGGCTTCACAGCCTGGCACCCACTGCGCATGCGCGAGCGGCGCCGCGCGCCGTGGTTGGCCGCTCAGTCACCTGGGACCTGTAATGGGTCCCAGATGATTGACAGGAGGGAGGGAGAAGAGCCGAGTCCTTCCTGTGCCAGGGGGAAGTGATGTCACCAGCCCAGGCAGAGGAAGGGGGCAGACTACGAGGGACCACCTAGCAACAGGCATTTAGAGGTGAGTAAAAAAAAAAAAAAAAATATCCAAATGTTTTTTTGTTTTTTTTTTTTAGAATTTTTTAGATATGTTTGTTTTTTTGGGTGGAACCCCACTTTAATATCAAAAGATTTTGAAAATCTGGAGAAATCTCTGTGCGCAGGGGACAAGGCCGAAATGCAATATTGGATGCCTTCAGATGGCAGTGCATTAAAAACAGGCACGATTCTGTGATGGACATCACTGCATGGGCTCAGGAATACTTCCAAAAATCACGGTATGTGAACACAGTTCGCGGTGCCATCTAGATATGCAAGTTGAAATCTCTATCATGCAAAAAAACCTAATCAGAACATAGTCCAGAAACATTGCAGTCTTCACTGGGCCAAAGCTCATTTAAAATGGTCTGTTCAGTGGCAAGACAAATTAAAATTTGACATTTTTTTTTGGCAACCATGGGCACCACGTCCTGCGAATTAAAGAGAGGGACCTTCTGGCTTGTTATCAGTTCAAAAGCCTGCATCTCTGATTGTATGGAGGTACCTTATTGCATATGGAATGGGCAGCTTGCACATCTGGAAAGCCATCATCAATTCTGAAAGATATATCCAGCTATCAGAGTAGCATATCCTCCCATCCAGACAAGCTGTTTTTAACAGGACAATGCTAAACGGCATTCTGAATCTATGACAATAGCATGGCTTTGTAGTTGAAGAGTCCAGGTGCTTAACTGGCCTGCCTGCAGTCCAGACCTTTTTTTTGGGAAAATATTTAGCACATTTTGAAATGGAAAATACGACAAAAGAAAACTCAGGACTCTTGAGCAGTTAGAATCCTCTATCAGGCAAGAATGGGACAACTTTCCTCTCCCAAAACTCTAGCAACTCCTCAGTTTATAGATGTTTACAGTGGTATGAGGTATGCTAAGTAGTGGTAAACATGGCCCTGTCTCAACTATTTTGTGCCATCAATTTCAAACTTATCTTATTTTTTTCTTAAAATGGTACATTTTCTCAGTTTAAACATTTGATATGGTTTCTACTGTATTTTCTATTGTGAATAAAATATGGATTTATGAGATCTGCAAAGCATTGCATTCTCTTTTTATGTAGATTTTACACAGCATCCCGTCTTTTATGTTTTATAAGAGATTTATTAGGTTTTTTCAAGATTTACAGACAATGCAACAGAGGCAGGAATGTCAATGAAATGTCCAAGAACATAACGACACAAGCTATGAGCAAGGGCTGAACACTATAGACCTCGGTGTAACAAGAATTCCCATGTCAAGCACCAGTAATGAAGACGCTGAAAAGTCCAGCGGGGAGTGATCCATGTTGGTGGGTGTGGTCACCTATGAAAGGGAGGGCAACGGTGGAGCGCCAGTCGGCTCTCAAGAAATTGTCTCAACATGAGATGGAAGATCATAGAGAAGCACAGACTACGGAGAAGGAGAACAAGGACTTCAATTCAAAGAATATGTTGCCCCCACATTTCACATTCCTGATATGCGGCTGTTCGTACCACGTGTGCTAAAAAAAAAAAAAAGTATCCTGTTTTCTTTGCATTGCTTCCTTTGTGTGAAATACCTGGTGATCCTGCCACATCTCCTGCATTCCTATTTGGAACTGACCACTGGGCATGACAGCACATTCATTCCGGCATGGTCAATTTTTTGACTGTGCTAGGAGCACAGCCTGCTATTCTCCAATGTCCAAGACTCGTGCTGACCTGCCCCCTGCACAGCTCTTCGCTGAGAAGATCAGTGTACTGCTTTCCCCTCCCCCCCCCCCCCCCCACAGTCCACAGTCTCCACTCCCACCTCTCTAAGCCCCTATGCAGCTGGGTGGGTTGTTTTACAAGGTAAAGATTCACTACTTTAAGCATGGGAAAAGTTTTAAATGTTACAAGTCATGTTTTGAAAACTAAGCTCTTTCAGGTAGTCTATTTACACACTGATCAGCCACAGCGTTATGACCACCATCAGGTTAAATGAATAATATTAATTGTCTTATTGCAGCTGAAAGTTGGTGGGATATATTGAGCAGCAAGCAAACATGTCATTCTTGAATTTTATGTGTCCAAAGCAGAAAAAAATGGTAATTACAGTTTGTTGTTTGAGGCCGCGTAGCAGGAGACCCGTGTACCCAGCCAACAGCATCTATAATGGGCACATGAGAATCAGAACTGGATCAATGGAAGACGGTGGCCTGGTCTGATGAAAATATGGTTTCTTCTACATCATGTGGATAGCCGGGTGCGTGTGCATAGCTCACATGGGGAAGAGGCACCAGGATTCAGTATGGGAAGAAGGCAAGCCAGTGGAGACAAGGTGATGCTTTGAACAATGTTAAAAAAAAATCAATTTAAATCGTGTTGAGAGGTCAAATCGATTCAAAATTTATGCAAATCAATTTTTTTAGATTTTTTTTTTTCACCGCACCGGTCCTGAGGAGCTGTGGGCAGGAGTTTTTAGGTGAGGCCGCGGCTTTGGCCTAGTCCGTGGCTTCAGCCTAGTCCGGGAGGCCAGACGCTGCGGACTAGGCCGAAGCCGCGGCCTCGCCTAAAAACTCCTGCCTGCAGCCAGGGCTGGTGCAACCACTAGGCAAACTTAGCAGCCGCCTAGGGCGCACTGCTTCCTAGGGGCTCCCGGCTGCTGGTTTCCCTCCACGTCTGCATGCTCTGCAGGTTGCAGCTTTTAACTAACTCAGTCTCAGGCAGCTGCTTCGTCTGACCGGTAATGTAATTAGAGGCGCAGCACTGGAGCCAGCTATAGAGGAAGCAGAGCCGATGCTTCCGGTATAGCGCCGCCTCCTGTCACATGGGCAGGGCAAAGGGGGTGGGGTCAGGGGTTGAGCCAATGGGGGCAGCAAAATGAGGTTTCGCCTAGGGTGTCAAAAATCCTTACACCAGCCCTGCCCGCAGTGCCTCAGGACCAGCGCGGTGTCCAAAAAAAAATAAATAAAAAAAAAAAAAACTTGATTCGAATTATGAATCGTGTTTTTTTTTTTAAGAAAATCGCTTTTTTTTTTTTTTTTTAGAAAAATCGCCCAGCTCTAACTTGACATGTACCACCTACCTAAACACTGTTGCTGACCAAATATACCCCTTCACAGAAACCGTATTTCCTGATGGCAGTGGTGTCTTTCAGCAGGAAAATGCATCCTGCTACATTGCAAAAATGAAAAAAAAAAAAGTTGGTTTTAGAAATGCAACAATGAGTTTGAGGTATTGATTTGGCCTTCAAATTCTCTAGATCTCAATCCAATTGAGCATTTGTGGGATGTGCTGGAAAAAGAACATTTCAATCCATGGAGGTCCACCTCGCAAGATACAAGACTTAAAGGATCTGCTATTGATGGCTTGGTGTCAGATACCACAGCATGACTTCAGAGGTCTAGTGGAGTCCATGTCTTGATAGGTCTGGGCTGTTTTGGTCGCAAAAGCGGGACCTATTCAATATAGGTGGGTTGTCATAAAGTTATGGCTGATCGGTGCGTGGGTATATACAGTTCGGCTCCAGAACAATTTAAAAAAAAAAAATTTTCATATACATAGAAAAAAATCTTAATTTTTTGCAAAACAGATACCTAAACCCCCAGAGAATTATATATATCCTGAAAGCAAAGGCCCTGTAGAATAAAAAGGTGATAGTTGCACATTTTTCTGTTACATGAACATTGCGCAACAGTTTATTAAATGCAAATTTTCAGGAAAAAACATACAATATAATATGCATTTTTGGTTAAAATATAAAAAGAGGTTGCATTAAGTAAATGGATACCAAACATTCCATGTCTTAAAATTGCGTGAGCCCGAAATATAGCCAAAAACGATGGTGCCCAAAAATCTCCATAGATGACACTTTAAAAGCCTTTACAGCATTTTTATATTATATATATTTTATTATAATTGTATAAAAAAGTTTTATTTATTTTTACTTGATTTATATTACTAATAAACCCCTATGATAGCAAAGGGCCGGTGACAGGTAATGTCTTTATGGAGACATTAGGGGTCTAATAGACCCCAATGTCTCCCCTGCCCTTTACACCATCTAACGAAGCACAGATTTGCTTGGTTAGAGTCCCCTGTCTGCACTGGCCAGGAAATGGTGAATCTGAAACTGGATGGAACATCACTTCCGACTTCATTGTTTGCATGTGAGATCGAGGCATGGATTTGCCTCGGTCTCGCAGCGCTCTTCCTCCCCTAGCCGGCGGTTGTGTTCCCGGGCTCCGGAAAGAGCAGGAGAGCCAGGAACCATGGGTGGAGGGAGGGGGGGGTGTATACACCGCTCCTAAAGTGCCTCAAAGATGCTGCTTGCAGGGCTTTCACACGGGAGTGACAGGTGAGGTGCTTTACAGGTGCTATTTTTAGCGCTATAGCGCCTCAGTCCTCTTTCTCCACATACTAGTTTTGAATCAATATTAAAAAGCACTGAAGCCTTTGGACAGCCAACTGTCACTTTTTCAAAAGATCATAATTTCCTTTTAGGGCCGAGTTCACATTGGTGTGTTGCGGTTTGGCCGCAGCGTGGGTGTATACCTGTTTTTCGTGCGTTTTACTGGAGGTCCCATTGACTGAAAGCAGCATGCAGGACTTTTGGTGGGCTTTCAGATGACAATGCAAAAATGCACAACCTAATAGAAATCCTTAGGACCGCAGCTAAAAATGACGGGAAAACACACACAAAAAAAAAAAAATACACAAACACCTGTGCCGCAGCCAAACTGCAGTGCACTCACAGACAACCAATTAAACAGGAGTAGATTGTCCAAGTATGTGACTACCGAGATGCCCCTGAGCCGCAGAAAAGTCAGGACCTCCACAATGACTTTGGTGAAGATGCGGGGGGGGGAAGAGGATAGACCAAAGGGGAGGTCCCTGAACTGTAGATGGAACGTCCCTTCTCTGGTTTTTACCACCAACCTGAGGAACTTCTGGTAGCCCTCTGTGACGGGAATGTGCAGCTAGGTGTCCTTCAGATCCATCAATGCCATGAAGCAGTACGGGGGAAGAAGTGCCTTCACTGAACAGAGTCTATTCGGAAACTCCTGTAGGTAACAGACATTCAGAGGCTTCAGGTTCAGCATAAGCCAAAACTTTCCCGAAGGCTTGCGAACCAAAGATGTGGGAATAGAAGTCTCTGCCGGTCTCTCCTGTTGGGACGTGTACCACCACCTCCTGTTCCTCCAACTCCTGTAGGAAGGATAGAAGAGCTGATGATTTTTCTGCGCATTTTAGCAGCTCGTGATAAGAAGTCTGTGCGGAGGAGGTTTTGAGAACGCCAGCGGGTATGCCCTTCTTATGATCCCTAACACAAACTGGTTGGAGGTGATCATCTCCCACTGTGGGAGGAAAGCCCCCAATCTTCCTCCCACGGTGGTTAACCCGTCATTGGGTCTTCTTGGACTGTTCAGGAGGGGAATAATAAAAAAAAAAAAAAGAAAGCACTCCCCACGCCCCTTGCTCCCAAGCCTTCATCTGCCATTTAGCTTTTGGGGCTTCAAACTTCCTCTGAGGGCGAGACTTTCTTTTAGTCTGCTCTCCAAATTTCCTTTTAATGGGAAAGGCCTTTTTCTTGTTGGCCGTCCGATCCAAAATGGCCTCCAAACCTGGCCTAACAAAAGGTCCCCTGTGAGTGGAATCCCGCAGAGTTTGACCTTGGATGCGCTGTCTTCCTGCCACGTCTTAAGCCACAAGGCCCTTCTTGCTGAGTTGGTCAGGGCTACGGATCGTGCGGACATGCGCACCGATTCAGCCGAAGTGGCCGCAATGTACGCCTTTAGGTAGCATGGGGAAGGAAGTCAAAATAGTTTCTTTTGGCATCCCCGCTTCAATGTGCGCCTTAATCTGTGTAAGCCAATATTCCATGTTGCGGGCCACCACTGTGACCGCCATGGCGGGCTTAAGATTTCCCTGCGACGAGTCCCAGGACTTCTTCAAGAGCGAGTCCATCCTTCTGTCCATGGTGTCTGAAAGTGCCCCCATGTCCTTGAAGACTAGGTCAGTATGCCTGGAAACTTTTGAAAAGTCTGCGTCTAGCCTAGATTTATTCCAGAATAGAGCCTCTTCTTCCGCAAAGGGAAACCTTTGTTTCAAAGCCGTTGAAAAGGAAGGTTTCCTTTCGGGATCTTGCCATTCCTTCTCGATGGCTTTGACCAAGACATTGTGGACTGGGAAAACCCTCTTTTTCTCAGAGCCTTGTACATCTGGTCATGGAGTGAAAACCACTTCTTTTCTTCTTGTATTCCAAAAGTGGTATGGATAGCTCCTAAGAGATCCTCCACTTCATCAAGGGAAAGCTTATAACAAGAGGTTCTTGTTGATTTCCCATCCACCCCCTTTCCTTCTGACTCTCCCTGGGAGTCTGAAGCAGCGCTGTCTGGCTCTTCCTCAATGTCCTCTCTGGAGCCCCCTGGTCTCTCTCCACTAACAGAGGGAGTATCCGCTGGGCTAGGTGTAACACTCTGCTGCGCTGGTGGAGGATTGCCCTGGGGATGCGTCAACTGGAAACTAGAAAAAAAGCGCCTTAAAAGACTGAAGGGTGCCAGAAAGCTTCTTGACGGATGCTGCAAGGTCCGTACCCTGTTCTGCCGCATGCTCCCTCACTAATCCCTCAATGCACTCCTTACAGAGCCCCTTGGTTCAGGATTCCCCCATGGTGACTCTGCATGAGGGACATTTCTTCTTAGAAACATGGGGCAACATGTTTTTGTCTGTGGCTTCTGAAACACAGAAAGAGAGAACAGCCATAAATGACTAAGCCCACCAGCCCAATCACAGAGGACCACCGGGAGTCACCCTCCCAGACCAACCACCACAAGGGTCCCGGACACACTCTCCTCCCCCCCGACCACCAGGGAGGGGAAACACCTGTGGAGCTACCGGGAATAGGTAAGGTAATACCACCCCAGGGTTCATCTTACCTTGGAATGGCTGGTGCTGTTATCTCCTGGAGCAGCTCGTGAAGCCTCCGCCATCTCCCGCTGAGGATGGATGGTCAATCGTGCCCCCAACAGCTGTCTGTACAGCAAAGAATGAGGCCACACCAGCCCAACGCTTGGCCCACTTTCGTATCCCGCGCCTGGAACCGGAAGACATGGGTCCGAAGGAAGTGCCCGCCCCACCGGAACTGACATCCCCAGTCATCCGGCCTGGCTTCTAGAGCTCCACACGCTGACTACAAAATGCAGGGGGGATCCGGCGCACCTCTTGCAGCACCCCCCTGGGCGGAGGAACAGCAGACCTCCCCAGGCTTCCTCCTTCTCCAAGAGAAGTTGGTAATTTCAGGCCCCGTAGCCTACCTGCGCATCAGAGAGAGACCACGTCTCCCCCTTCTCAGGAAACACTCGGCCTCAGCCTCCCTGGCTGTCCAGCCCCGGCTCCTTAGTGGTGTCTCCCCACTGGAGGAAACACCAGAACAGAGGGGCCGGCGGGGCTTAAATCTTGCAGTATAAGGCGGTGTTTCCTGAGAAGGGAGAAGCCAAGGTCTATCTATGGTGGCTGTCCTGAAAGTCGAACAGGGAAAATGCCATAAATATATCCCCTATTTTGTAGACGCTATAACTTTTGCGCAAACCAATCAATATACACTTTTTGCGATTTTTTTTTACCAAAAATATGTAGAATACATATTGGCCTAAACTGATGAATACATTTGTTTGTTTGTTTTTTTTTAATTTGGGATATTTATTATAGCAAAAAGTAAAAAATATTGGTTGGGTACTCACACACAGGAGGAGCGGGAACACGCGCTGACTTCAGAAAAGATAAAACCATGAACGGGGAGAAAGACGTGTTGCTGTGGAGCTCCGCATATCCAGAAACTATCTATTGCCATCCTCTGCACTGATCGACTTGGTGAGCCTCCACATCAGCCCCATTGATCCCTGGGCACCCCCTGCCACAATCACAGCCTATATTGCGGACCCCGGCTGGCCACTGGTGTCACTATCTGGCCCGTGGCCGGCTACACACAGCTAGGACCCGCCGCCATCTTGCGGCCTATTATAACACATTCATCCTCCACACTAAAGTGCCGCGAGCGGCGGCTTCACCATCATCCATCTAGGGCAGCTTCTCTAGAGGAGGTGGACCGGGAGTGAACCATCAGAAGGCCGCCTGTAGATCCCCAGGGACTTGCTCGCCACAACAGCGGCCCGCCGCCATCTTGTAGCCTACGAGGCCGCCTGCATCCCCCACGCCATCTGCTGCCATCCACTCCGCTGACTAACCTTGTGAGCCTCTGGGTATGTCCCATAGGTCCCGGGGCTTCTCCTGACTTGATTGCAGCCTGAATTGTGGATCCCGTAGGGGCCGCGGCCTAGTGCGGCCTTGTGAAGCCTGTGAATCCCCGGTGTTTCCTGAGCCAGCTGCCCCGTGGAGGTGCATCGCGGCCGGTCCGACCCGGCTTCGGAGGCGTGGATCTCCTTTCAGCATCTGCCTGTTACTCATCCAAGGCCCTGCTGTGGCCAGGGAGCTGTGTGACACTGCCTACCTGAACTGTGATCCAAGCCCTAGTGTCTACAATATCTAGCAAGTGCGGCCATCTTGGTACACCTCAGCAGATACTCAAGGACTGCAATCCTTTCAATTAGGACTCCATCCCACCACCAGAACCCCTTTACCAGATAGAGTGGTGTTCCAGCAGAGGACTGAGGTGGGTTTCATCCCTATGACTGCTGTAGATGGCAGCGGCAGCCCGGATCTCATCATCTTACAAGGCGGCCATCTTGCTACACCCGACTTCAGCATTATAGAAGTTTCCCTTACATCTCTGCAAACGATCTGCTCCCTACATTGAAGTTAAAGTAACCTAGCCTGAAAGACTATCTCCAGAGGTCACCATCATCTGGTGGCAGGGACGCTTTTTTACCCCTCCCCCCCTTTTTTCCCTTTTTTTTTTTTTGTAAGGCACGCTTCTAGGGGGCGTGGCCTGGACATGGCTGGCTGAGGGCATGCATTTGCTGAGCTCCCGGCCGTTCTACCCCTACCCCGGCTATTTTAACTTATGATCTTAAACTATGCACTCAGCCAGACGGAAATCCACAAAAAAGAGCAGCAAGCCGACCAAGTCTACCCCTCAGCCACCCACTTCGGGTGAACTTAGGAGGAGATTCCAGCTATCTCTCCTCGGCTCCCCAGAGCTAAAGATGGCGGCGGCACATGCAGGGAGACAGGAGATGAACAGCTCCCCGCCACTACAGAGAGACACACAAGCGGCAGACAGCTTTGCCGGCTTCCCCGCGGACCTCCACTCTACATTTGGAGAACCTTCTCAGCCCTCAGGTCAATCTCCTGGAGTAGACACAGAGCTCCGTGCTCTGTTACAGGCACTTCCAACTAAAAATGATATTGCAGCTCTTATAGCTACAGTAGAGGCTGCACACCGCAAAGAAATGAAAGCAGTGAGGGCAGATGTCAGCGCTCTGGCTGTGAGATTAGAATCAGGAGAGAGCTCCTTGTCAGTCCTAGAACGCCGAATGTCAGCTATGGAGGAAAACCAGAATATGCAGGCAGAAGCGTTACAAGAACAACAGCTACGCTTAGAAGAAATGGAGGACCGGAGTCGCAGAAACAATTTGCGCCTCCGGGGACTCCCAGAGGCCACAGGACCGGAAGATTTAGCTGACACAGCGATTGCCATTTTTCGCAGCCTCCCAGGTATTGAGCTGCCCGATCGTATTGTCATTGACAGAATACACCGTGCACTGGGCCCTAAACCCACTGATCCCCTAAGACCAAGAGATGTCATTTGTAGGGTACATCACTACGTACATAAAGAACAGATCTTACGTAAGGCCTGGGAAGCGGAGGATCCCGAACTAGATGGTGCCACAATCAAAATCTTTCCGGATTTATCACGCGCTACCCTACAGAGGCGTGCGATTTTGAAGCCGCTACTGGACCTCGCCAGACGGAAGGGAGCTACATACCGTTGGGGGTACCCACTGTCGGTAACGTTTAGGAAGGATCAGAGGAGTTTCACCCTGCGCAACCCAGAAGCGCTACCTGCCTTATTTACTTTCTTGGACACTGACCCTATTGACATCCCGAACTGGCTGGGACATCTCCCGCGAACACAAGGTCGTCCAACTTCCTCAGGACTGGGAAGTAATCTCCCACCAAGGCAACAACGGAACCGACGTCGACCCAGGGCATCCTCTCAAGAAGACACACGTGAATCCTGAGTCATAAATTTACTTACACCATAGCTATTCATGAAGGAATGCTGCTTCGGAATTCTTGTTCCCCTTTGTTTGAGGTAGACTGTTCTCTCTACCCAAGAGTTAATCCTACCATGCCATAACTGTGGTAAAGTGAACATTTCTTTTATCTCTGTTGGAACGAAGAACAGCGGAATCTGCTCCTGGTTATTTCTGTTATTGCCAGGGATGCACTAAATTAGTTTGTTTGCTGTGGATGGAGCCCACTACTTGAACTAGTCCACTACCTGTTGCAGGAAGCACAAAGTCACGTGACACTAACTTTAGAGTTTGGAACTTATATGATGACAGACCTGGACAGTTCCATGTTACCTGAAAGGATTTATCACATAAACGTATAAGTCTGCCTGTCATACAAGCTCAAATAGGTGACTTGTACCAGTATGCGAACACAGAAGCAGACACCTCAGGATAACAGAGAATTTGTGAGACATTATCAATATGGGACCTGATGCGTGTAGTGACCTGCAGAGCTAGTTTTTAATGGCTAAGGGAGTGGTCTTTCTGGCTCCTGGTTAGTGGAGTTAAGGAATGCTCTCCCAGCAGATGTCACACATCACGCTAGATGTCGCAGAAGAATCAAGAGTCAGGTTGTATAATAAAGTCCAATAAGTTTTGATGTGTTCAGACGATAGTTATGTTGAGTTATAGCTCCAGGTTCCTTCTACAATACGGTTAGGCAGCATTGGGCAGAGTTACTGAATAACTTAGATGCTTGCAGTGTACTGATCCAAAGGATGAGTTCAGACGTTAATTAAGAAGACTCACAATGTTTACTTACCTAATCATAATCAATCCTGTTGGGTTGATCAGCTGACTGGTTTGACTGATCTTACCTTGAAGAAATGCATTGTTAATACTTTAATGATTTTTTCTAGATAAGCTGGGGTGGGGGGGAAGACGGGAGTCTCACCTTTTCGAGCCTTGTCTTTCCTCTCTCCCACCTAGAGTAGCATATCCTCCTGGGGTACAAATTGTGCCTTTTGGGGGACATATGCAAACTACGTACCCTATTTTGGGGTTTTGAAACGGACAGGGCACTAGGCCTGGTCTGTATCTTCTTTGTGTACTGATACTCTTATTTCTTTTCTTTCTCTTCTTACTTCTCTTCCTCTTTTCACGCTTCACCTTCCCCTCAGTTTTCCCTTCCCCCTCCACTCCCTTCCCCTATCCCACTGCAAGATGGCGGTTAGCAAAATTAAAGTAATGTCCCTAAATGCGAAAGGTCTTAACACACCAGAGAAGAGACGCATGTTGTTAAATGACTTAAAGCGAACTAATACGGATATCGCTTTTATCCAAGAGACACACTTTAAGACCAATAAATTACCATACCTACAAAATAGATACTTCCCAGTTTCATACCACTCCATGAACCCGGATTCTAAATCTAAAGGAGTTTCCATTTTAGTCTCGAGTAAGACCCATTGGCAATTGCAAGACTCAAAAATAGACCCAACTGGGAGATATGTATTTCTTAAAGGCCTAATTGGTACGACTAAAGTAACACTAGCAACTGTATATGCCCCTAATGAACAACAGGCCAAATTCTTGAAAGAGACTTTAGAGAAGCTAAATGACTTTAGGGAAGGTCAATTGATACTGGGAGGGGATTTAAATACACCTTTAATCCCATCAGCAGACACATCGTCAGGTAAATCTTCGATCCCACCAAACCAGCTGAAAAAGATAGCTCAAACACTACATAAATCTCAGCTTATTGATGTCTGGCGCTTACAACATTCAGGAGAACGAGACTTTACATTCTATTCAAATGTACACCAGTTATACACTAGGATTGATTACTTTCTGATCCCCCATACGCAGCTACATGCTGTGGAACAAACTTTTATAGGAAACAGGACATGGTCGGACCATGCACCGGTGTTCTTGAACTATCGCTTATCGGAGACTTTCTCGCCGAAACACCGCTTTTGGCGTCTAAATGAAAGTCTGCTACAAAACCCGGAAATACTGACAGAAGTAACGAAGGCAGTTAATTTATACTTTCAAGAAAATGACCAACCAGACTGTGACCCGGGAATATTATGGGAAGCTCACAAAGTGGTACTTAGGGGAATTCTCATATCTCACGGGGCCTGTATCAAAAGAGAGAGAAACAGACAGCTATCCCAATTGCTACTCGAACTAGCCACCTTAGAAGCCAGACATAAACATGCCCCTGTAGTGACCTCTGAGACAGAATTAACGACCGTTCGACGGAAAATAACAGACCTCTTACAATACAAGGCGAAAGCAGCCATACAGATATGTCGTAAACAGACGTATGAATCGGGGAACAAGTGTGGGAAACTCTTAGCCAAAATGGTCAGACAACAAAAATCAGCGACTTACATCCCGCATATCTCCACCTCTAAAGGCACAAGAGCAACCTTCCCCACACAAATTACTGAAGAGTTCAGACAGTTTTACTCTAGATTATACAACCTACCACAGGCAACCTCCTCCATGAATGAAATAGAAAACTATATCACGTCTTCCCAAATGACATCTCTCCCTCAGGAGATTAGAGATGACCTAGAATCTCCTATAACTTTGACGGAATTACAAACAGCCATTAAAACGATGAAACCAGGTAAAGCCCCAGGCCCCGATGGCTACACATTGCAATACTACAAAACACTTCTCCCTACACTAGGACCCCGTATGGTCACGTTGTTTAACAAAATAGGAGAGGGTAAAGCTTTTGCCAGAGACACCCTGGGGGCCCATATTTCGGTAATTCATAAGGAGGGGAAGGATCCAGCGGCTTGCGGTAGCTACAGACCCATCTCACTCTTAAACCTCGACATCAAGCTGTTCACTAAAATTTTGGCGACTCGGCTGGCGCAACACCTCCAACAGCTTATCCACCTAGACCAAGTTGGATTTATTCCATCTAGGGAAGCTAGAGATGGCACTATAAAAGGTGCTAAATCTAATCCATATCACCAGATCCAGAGGAATACCTTGTGTTTTCCTTAATACTGACGCGGAAAAAGCGTTTACATGTTCGCAGTGCTCAGACATATAGGTTTGGGGGGGGTGATGCTCAGCCGAATAGCCGGTATATATTCCAATCCCACAGCGCAGGTGAAGGCGAATGGAGTCCTGTCGGATCCCTTTCCAATAACGAATGGGACAAGACAGGGGTGCCCCCTCTCTCCTCTTCTTTTTGCCCTCTCCCTGGAACCCTTCCTCTCCAGGATAAGATTAAATCCCGACATACAAGGAGTTTTGGCGGAACCCATGCAACATAAGATTTCTGCCTACGCAGATGACGTACTCTTCTCCCTGACCAACCCGGGGGTCTCCCTACCCAACCTCTTAAAGGAATTTGAAACTTATGGGAAAATGTCAAACTTAAAAATTAACTTTACCAAATCCGAAGCGATGGGAATCTCAATACCAACCAATGCCCTCTCAAACTTGCAGTCGAGCTTTGGATTTAGATGGACTAACTCAGCCTTGACCTACCTAGGTACGAAAATACCGTCAGATCTGTCCCTACTATTTACCAACAATTTCCCCCCCTTATTAGACAAGATCAAAAAATTAATGGATGACTGGGATACTGGGTTACATTCGTGGTTTGGGAGGTGTAACTTAATCAAGATGAGTATATTACCCAAATTTTTATATTTATTCCAAACCTTACCCATTAAGATACCCACCACATACTTTAAACAAGTGCAAAATCTCTTTATGCAATTTATCTGGGCACATAAAAAACCGCGCATCCTGAGATCACAGTTATTCCTACCAAAACATTATGGAGGTGTTGCACTTCCGGATATAAAGAAATATTATCTGGCAGCTCACTTGGGCAGAGTGGTTGATTGGAATAGACATAAGGAAACTAAATTATGGGCACAAATAGAGCAACACCAAACCAAAATACCTTTACGAACAGCAATGTGGTGTTGGGACCTCCTTCCGTTGGAGTTGAGATCTCACCCCCTCATAGGCAACACTATTAAGCAAGGACTACATGCCACGTTACAGGCTTCTTTAACGACTAAAGAATCTCCCCTGACCCCGATTCTGGGGAACCCCAAATTTCCCTCGGGACTCACACCTGGACAATTCCAATCATTAAAGAGCTCTAATTGTACTAGTGCTTCACATTTTGTGATCCAAGACAAATGGCCCTCCATTTCAGAATTAGTAGACTCGACGGGTCCGTTTAATCTGTCTTTTTGGAGCGCGGTACAAATACACCATTTTCTTCAGACCATTCCAAACCCTAAATCTTATTCTAGACCTTTGACTACGTTTGAAGAAATTTGTGTAGACACAGAACCATTACCACAGGTCCTATCTAAGATGTATACCTTGTTAAACACACCCCCACAACTGCCTAACTTGCCATGCATTACTAAATGGGAAACTGACCTTCAACGATCTTTTACGACAGTACAGAAGCAGAACATGATTACTCTATCCCTTAAATCCTCAATATGTACTAAACTGCAGGAATCAAACTATAAGATCCTGACTAGGTGGTATTTAACACCCAATCGCTTGCACTTGATGTTTCCCAATACGTCAAATATTTGCTGGAGGTGTCACAAAGAGGTGGGAACGATACTTCACATGTTCTGGTCCTGTTCTAAATTGACAGATTTCTGGTCCAAGGTCCGTTCTATCTCCCAAAAGTTCACGGACTTTCAGATTCCAAATGACCCAGCATTTTTCCTACTCCATATATCCTCCATACCACTTAAAACATATAAAAAGTCCATTCTACGTCACTTAATAAATGCAGCCAAAGCCTGCATCCCCATGCTCTGGAAACAGCAAACCCCACCGACCACCTCAATGTGGCTACAGAAAGTAGAAGATATTAACAAGATGGAAGACCTCATATTGACAGCTCAAAACAGACAAGCAAGTTATACAAAAACTTGGACATTGTGGAATATGTTTAAATATTCTGAGGAAGGGAAAGCACTTTTCGGTAATCCAGACCATTAAAGAATCACATAACATCTCTGACATAAAAGATCTATTTAAATATAGGTTTCCGCCGATATTCCCCCCCCCCTCAATACTTTCCCCTATTTCCTTCCACACCTCCCCTTCCCTACCCTCTCACTCCTATCTATTTTTTCCCTCTTTCTTATCTACTACTAACTTCTCTACTTTTCTGCCTTCCTTTTGGGTAGCTACCTCTTGATTAAAATAAATGAATATCTAAGAAAGACTTGGAATTCAGCTAGAAAACCTACTTAGAAGACTTCTACATGTCTTTACAGGAAAATATACCTTTTAGTAGCAATCACATGTTAACGGATTGGATCTCCTAAGTCTTTCTATATATATGTTATCTTATGTAATGCTATATTGTCGGGAGGCTGCGACCCCCTTGAACTGTTATATACCGCTCTGGTATGTTCGGGGCTTTGCCCCTTCTCTCTTTTATAAAACATCAATAAAAATTATATTTGCAAAAAAAAAAAAATATTGGTTGTTTTTTGCAAAATTGTCTTTTGTTTATAGCGCAAAAAATAAAAAAAAACACAGAGGTGATCAAATAAAAGGTGATCAAAAGAAAGCTCTATTTGTGGGGAAAAAAAAGGGACATCAATTTTGTTTGGGTACAGCGCCGCACGACCGCGCAGTTGTCAGGTAAAGCGACGCAGTGCCACATCGCAAAAAATGGACGGTCATTAAGGGGGAAAACCCTTCCGGGGCTGAAGTGGTTAGGTGAACGCATACCCTCTGTTCTCATAAGGAGCTCAGAGAGCTAGGGGAGGAGAAACAACAACACTGATCTTCCCAGTGAATGGCTGTGCGTGTCAATCTGATTATTGGAGAACATGCAGCCTGAGTTCCACGGTGTGCTCTCCTGCTTAGTGTGGTCAGTTTTTAATAGGAAAGCAGAGGTACTGGCAGGAACACCGAAGCAATACAGAGAGAACAGGATACTTTTTCATACAAGTACATGGTACAGCAGGCACATATCAGGAATAGAGAAATTTTGAAGCCATGACCAAAAAAAAAAAAAAAAAAAAAAAAAAAAAAAAAAAACACATTTTTCCTTGTTTTGTTTTCCAGAAAAAAAATTAAAATTTTCAGAAATGTTGGTGAAAAAAAATAGCGTGAAGCAGTTTTACAAATTTTTATTTAGAAGAATATGAAATGTTGGGGTAACATGTTCTTTAAGTCCCATGAGGAGAATGCCACCTCTATGCGGCTCCCGCTATACTTCCGGGGCTGCAAAAGAACTGCTACAGCTGCTATTCCTACCATTTTTCTGATAATATATTTATTTTATGTCACTTATGTATGTCTAGCACTTACACATTAGGTATTATTTATTCATGGTTATCGTGTCATTGCACAGTGTTTGTTTTACTCATCATTACATTAACTCTTGTAGTGTTGTTCACATAGCCAACATTCTATGCATTAAGGTGAAAACACATCCGACAATACCGCCCCCCCCCCCCCCCCCGTTTTACTTACCTGACCCCTTGAAAGTCCCACGCTCGCTCCCGACATCCTCTTCGCCGCTCAGCCTGGTCGTTGATTGGCTAGAGTGGATGAATTGAAAGCAGTGCAGCCATTGGCTCGCGCTGCTGTCAGTCACATCCAGTGACGCGGCGCACCGAGGGGCAGGGCCGAGTGATACAGTGAGCGGCTATGGCCGCCGGCTGTATCACGGGAGCGCGCCTGCAAGCACTCAACACCATGCGAGGGAGCTCACATGAAAGTGTTGAGTCCTTGCGGGGTGAAGCCGAGACAGCCGCCGAGGGACCCCAGAAGACCAAGTTCTGGGCCACTCTGTGCAAAACGAGCTGCAAAGTGGAGATAAGTATAACATCTTTGTTATTAAAAAAAAAAAATAAGCTTTAGTGAGCCTTTAAAGTTTTCTTAAACCTACAACAGTAAAACCAGCCTGTATAGGCAGTAAACCATGCTTATTAAAAGGGGTTTGATATGCGGCGCTAATCTAAATAGATGGATTCCTGGGATGCCAAAGAGATAAAAACTAATAAAAAATTGCCATTAAAAACTCTATTCTAAAAAATACGTGGATCCGTGGATATCCAATGATAAAAATATACTAATACCAAAGCCAAATGAAGAACAATAATATTCGCCAAGCTGATAAAAGGAGGAAAGAATAGCGACCACAGATGAAAATAATCACAAATCCAAAACCAAGTGCGGGGGGTAAAACTGCGGCGTAAAACAGAGAGTATATTCCCGGGATGCCAAAGACAAAGACAATGGACACCGCGGGAATATAGCCAGAGGAAGATGCAGGTAACAAATTCAAAAATTCCTATATTGCGTGAATAGCTGGTAATTCCTCGAGCGGGATAATCTATGTGACAGAAAAACAATGACCACACCAAGAAGAGGAATCCAGGTATGGAACCAGTTTATGTGAATTAATATTCCACTAATTAATTGCAACAAAGAGTATGTGCGAATCAATGTTGCAATAAAAGTGCGGCTAATTGGGGAACTAAATGACTAAGATCTATATAATTGGTAGCCTCTTTGACCTAAATAGTGAACACAATGAATTCTAATCGTGACTCCAAAAATAACAGTGTTCCTAATTAAGTGCAAAACAATGATACAATAATTCAGTGCACCATCCAAGGTGAGAACAAGTGAATAAGTGACTAAATAGTTAATTTTACCTATAAAGGCAACAGATCCTAATGATCAAAAAACAAATACAAATAATTAATTGCTATACTAAATAAACCTTGAATAGGAAAAACAACCTTAAAAAGGAACAAAAACAGTGAATTAAACTAATACAATAGCTCCATTTAAATTCTACAGAAAACACTCTAAAATTAAAAGTGCAAATGTTTGTGCAGCATCCAAAAAACAAATAAAGATGAAAAATGAGTGTCCAGTTAAAACAAGGAAGTGTATCAAATCGAACAGTTATTTCTAGTAAGCAAAGAATGTATCTTCCAAAAAAATATAATATATATATAATAGCACACCAAAAAACCAGTGTTCAGCACAAATAACTGAATATGGAAACAAGGGATAAAATTCCCAAAATGAATGAAAAAAAGTTCCTCAAAATGAAAAAAACGAAGAAATAGATGTGATAAGGCATCCTAATCATATCCCCTTCGTGATGAATGAAGAAAATCCTTCACATATCCCCAGTGAGGGTAGATAAATATACCGGTTCCCCCAGCCTCTTACCTCCCGGCTGAGCGATAACAGCCCAAAAAGTAGCCTCACGCTGTCTGTGCTTGCAGGTAGTTTTAAAAGCTGTCAGCTCCCAACAGGATGATATCAGCCTTCAGTGTAGATGGTGAAACCTCTCCCGATCTCCAAGTTTCTCACGCAGTGTTCACTCAAAAGAATAAGGGGAAGGATTCCATAGTGTAGTATGTAGCTAGTTTTTAAATGTAAGTGGGCTACTATTTAATAAAAGATTGATTATATACATACTACACTATGGAATCCTTCCCCTTATTCTTTTGAGTGAACACTGCGTGAGAAACTTGGAGATCGGGAGAGGTTTCACCATCTACACTGAAGGCTGATATCATCCTGTTGGGAGCTGACAGCTTTTAAAACTACCTGCAAGCACAGACAGCGTGAGGCTACTTTTTGGGCTGTTATCGCTCAGCCGGGAGGTAAGAGGCTGGGGGAACCGGTATATTTATCTACCCTCACTGGGGATATGTGAAGGATTTTCTTCATTCATCACGAAGGGGATATGATTAGGATGCCTTATCACATCTATTTCTTCGTTTTTTCATTTTGAGGAACTTTTTTTCATTCATTTTGGGAATTTTATCCCTTGTTTCCATATTCAGTTATTTGTGCTGAACACTGGTTTTTTGGTGTGCTATTATATATATATTATATTTTTTTGGAAGATACATTCTTTGCTTACTAGAAATAACTGTTCGATTTGATACACTTCCTTGTTTTAACTGGACACTCATTTTTCATCTTTATTTGTTTTTTGGATGCTGCACAAACATTTGCACTTTTAATTTTAGAGTGTTTTCTGTAGAATTTAAATGGAGCTATTGTATTAGTTTCATTCACTGTTTTTGTTCCTTTTTAAGGTTGTTTTTCCTATTCAAGGTTTATTTAGTATAGCAATTAATTATTTGTATTTGTTTTTTGATCATTAGGATCTGTTGCCTTTATAGGTAAAATTAACTATTTAGTCACTTATTCACTTGTTCTCACCTTGGATGGTGCACTGAATTATTGTATCATTGTTTTGCACTTAATTAGGAACACTGTTATTTTTGGAGTCACGATTAGAATTCATTGTGTTCACTATTTAGGTCAAAGAGGCTACCAATTATATAGATCTTAGTCATTTAGTTCCCCAATTAGCCGCACTTTTATTGCAACATTGATTCGCACATACTCTTTGTTGCAATTAATTAGTGGAATATTAATTCACATAAACTGGTTCCATACCTGGATTCCTCTTCTTGGTGTGGTCATTGTTTTTCTGTCACATAGATTATCCCGCTCGAGGAATTACCAGCTATTCACGCAATATAGGAATTTTTGAATTTGTTACCTGCATCTTCCTCTGGCTATATTCCCGCGGTGTCCATTGTCTTTGTCTTTGGCATCCCGGGAATATACTCTCTGTTTTACGCCGCAGTTTTACCCCCCGCACTTGGTTTTGGATTTGTGATTATTTTCATCTGTGGTCGCTATTCTTTCCTCCTTTTATCAGCTTGGCGAATATTATTGTTCTTCATTTGGCTTTGGTATTAGTATATTTTTATCATTGGATATCCACGGATCCACGTATTTTTTAGAATAGAGTTTTTAATGGCAATTTTTTATTAGTTTTTATCTCTTTGGCATCCCAGGAATCCATCTATTTAGATTAGCGCCGCATATCAAACCCCTTTTATTGTATTGTTCTTAGGTGTGTGAACACTATTATTTGTGGCTGCTATTCGTTTTTTCTAGTAATTGAGTTTTATTAATTTGATCTTCATTATTTTCTATATTTTTTATATTATTTTTTATATTTTTATATTGCTACTATTTTTGGTGTGCGCACAAGTACCTATTACCCTACTTTGAAACCATGCTTATTATACTCGCTGTGGAACCTAAGGGGTTAAAGTGATTGTAAAGTCTTCTTTTTAAAAAAAATAACAAACATGTTATACTTACCTCCTCTGTGCAGTTGGTTTTGCACAGAGTAGCCCGGATCCTCCTCTTCTAAGGTCACTCTTTGCTGCTCCTGGCCCCTTCATCCCGTTGAGTGCCCCCACAGCCAGCAGCTTGCTACAGGGGCACCCAGGCCGCGTCAAAGCTCCGTGTGTCCATTCTGATACGGAGCCCCGACCCGGCCCCCTCTATCCCCTGATTGGCAAACTGATTTCGATTGACAGCCGCAGGAGCCAATGGCGCCGCTGCTGTGTCTCAGCCAAGCAGGAGGAGAGACCCGGATGACTAAGACACTTGTGTGCATCGCTGGAGAGAGATGGGGCTCAGGTAAGTAATTAGGGGGTGCTGCTACAACACACAGGTATTTTTTTTTATCTTAATGCATAGAATGCATTACGATAAAAAACCTGCCTTTGCAACTCCTTTAATCCTCTGCATTGTATAAAAAGGCTGTTTGATGCTGTCTCCTCAGATCCTGCCCTAATCATTTCCCGAATAGTACAGAGCTCAGAGGCAAGCAGCACATGCTCAGTCATGTGTGTATTGCTAGAGAGTTTTTGTTTTTTTTTTCTAGCAAGAGTGCATGTGATCAGCACAGAGACAATTAGCACTGTCCAGACAGAGGGTCAGGGGTCCTGCATCCTCATAGGACAATCAGGGGAGAATGAAAACTCCTGTTACAAGCTTTAACCAGACAGTGATGGAAGTCACAAGACTGCTCTAACTGCTGGATGATTAAAGGTATTTAGCAGTTTATATTTATTAAAACTATTGCATTTCCATGTTCTGTGTACTGTGGGAGACGAGATATAGTGAATGCAGGGTCCTGGGTTTAGCAACACTTTAAAATTAAACTAAACTCTCTCAAACAGTATTACCCATTTGTATATTTTTTTAATTTGCTTCCTGGTTTCTTGGCTAGGTCAAAATGATTTCATACATTCCATAAGTCTTCATAGGAATTTTTTCTTTTTTTATCTGGAAGAGGGGCTTCCTATGCTAAAACACAATGAGGGCACTAAAGCCAGCCATAGATGGATCGATTTTGTTTCTTGTAACCACGAGTTGCAGGTAAGAAAGTTAAATTCCCCCATCAACACAGTCAGAGGGGGAATCCCTTCCGTAGCGCTATTGTGTTCTTCCAGCGGGGAGGCACTGGAAGAACACAGTGATTACTGCAAGCAGCTATAATAGCCTCTTGCAATAATCTATAATGTAAAATCTGACAGGCTGGTTGTACCAAAGTTGAATAAATCGATCAACTTGGGTACAATCAACCTGCCCATACATGGTTCGACTCTCGGCCGATCCCTGCTGAACTAGCTGAGATTCGAACAGATATGGCCGGCTTAAGGTGAATATTATGGACTTTCCAGGTAAGAAAATGTTATCATCAGACGACAGAATGGGTTAGAAGGAATAATTGGAAAAATATACATTTTGGGTGGAGTTGGGATTTAAATTTTACAGCAGTCCAGAAATGGCTTTAGCCATAGCGCTTGTTGAAGACACGATGCAGCCCTTGATACTACCTCTGAAAAGTGATCCATGGTAGACTACTTCCTTTCAGAAGGTGTTTGGCAGGTGGCTGGGATGCCGCCTCACTGCCTACTCAATGCAGCTGCATGTCCTTGCTTAGGTATGCATTTAGGAAAATGCTGCTTAACCACTTCAATACCAGGCACTTAGACACCTTCCCGCCCAGCCCAATTTTCAGCTTTCAGCGCTGTCACAATTTGAATGACAATTGCGCGGTCATGCCACACTGTACCCAAACAAATTTTTTATCATTTTGTTCCCACAAATAGAGCTTTCTTTTGGTGGTATTTGATCCCCTCTGCGGTTTTTATTTTTTGCGCAACAAATAAAAAAAGACAGAAAATTTTGAAAAAAAGCACGTTTTTCTTTGTTTCTGTTAAAATTTTTTGTAAATGAGTACGTTTTCTTCTTCAATGACGGGCACTGATATGGCTGCACTGACGGGCACTGATACGGCGGCACTGATGGGCACCGATGAGGTGGCACCAATGAGGTGGCACTGATGAGGTGGCACTGACGGGCACTGATGATGGGCACTGATAGGTGGCACTGATGCGCACTGATAGGTGGCACTAATGGGCACTGATAGGTGGCACTGGTAGGTGGCACTGATGGGCGCTGATAGGTGGCACCGATGGGCACTGATAGGCGGCACTGATGGGCACTTGTAGGTGGCATTAATGGGCACTCGTAGGTGGCGTTGATGGGTAGTTATGGGTGGCACTGATAGTTGGCACAGATGGGCACGGATGGGCACTGATAGGTGGGCACAGATGGGCACAGATGGGTACTGACAGGTGGCACCGATGGACACTGATGGGTGGCACTGATGATTCTGATTGATGGCAGTGATGCCCCTAAGTGTGGCATTGCTGGGCATCACTGCAACATAATTGTGCCAATCAGTGCCCATTTGTGGGCACTGATTGGCACAGATTTGGCACTGACTGGGCACATGTGGATGGCCATGGGGTACATACCTGGCCATCCACATGTTTCCCTTCCCTGGTGGTCCTAGTGGCGATCCCTGGTGGTCCAGTGTGGTGATCTGCGGGGGGGCTGCGCTGATAAACAATCAGCGCAGACCCCCCCTGCCAGGAGAGCCGCCGATCGGCTCTCCTCTACTCGCGTCTGTCAGACGCGAGTGAGGAAGAGCCGATCAACGGCTCTTCCTATTGACAGCGTGATCAGCCGTGATTGGACACGGCTGATCACGTGGTAAAGAGCCTCCGCCGGAGGCTCTTTACCAAGATCGGTGTAGCGGTGTGTCAGACTGACACACCGATCCACCGATCGCCGCGATGCGCGCCCCTGCGGGCGCGCGGCGGCATGTTATCCTGAAGGACGTCATATGACGCCCAGTCAGGATAACACAACCACCGCCCGGCCGTCAATCCGCTATAGGCCGGGCGGGAAGTGGTTAAACACTTGCCGCCCGCCATATAGCAAAATTACGGCAGCAAAGTGGTTTCAATAACCTGACCGGACATCATATGACGTCCAGTAGGATAACAGCCGCCGTGCGCCTGTGGGGACGCACATCTCGGCGATCTGTGGTGCGGTGTGTCTGACACACTGCTCTTGGCTGCTCCTCTCACGGGGGGGGGTTGATTATCAGCGCAGCCCCCCCCCCCCCCAAGGATGCCCACACTGGACCACTAGGGACGCAATCAGTGCCCACAATGGATGCCAATCAGTGCCCACAATGGTCATCACTGATTGGCAGGCATTATTGTTTGACACTGATTGGCCTATCAGTGCCCATATGTGCCATCAGTGCCCATCCATGCCACCTATCAGTGCCGCATATTAGTGCCCATCATCAGTGCAGCCCCATCAGTGAAGGAGAAAATGTACTTATTTACAAAGTTTTGTAACAGAAACAAAAAAACTTTTTTTTTTTCAACATTTTCTGTGTTTTTTTTTTTTTAGCAAAAAAAAAAACCCCCAGAGGTGATCAAATAACACCAAAAGAAAGCTCTATTTGTCGGAACAAAATGATAAAAATTTGGGTACAGTATAGCATGACCGCGCAATTGTCATTCAAAGTGCGACAGCGCTGAAAGCTGAAAATTGGTCTGGGCAAGAAGGTGTATAAGTGCCCTGTATTGAAGCTGTTAATTGCTTTTTACCGCCACCCATGTGACCGAGCCCTTTAGAGCGCCACAACAACCAGTGGTGATTTGCGTGTACAATAAATACACAGAAAAGGCAGACAAAATGGTTGTGAACATGAACCAAAATGAGATATACCTCTATGGCCCAGTTCGCTTTTGCCGTGCTAAAATGCACCCTTCAAAGAGTCAAAAGTGCATGAAAAATAGTCTCCTTTAACCACCGCACTATAGCCAAAAGACAGCTACAGTGTGGTCGGCTAGTTCTGGGAGGGCATCGATGGAAGTCCTCCCAGAACCACGCTCCACCATTGCTGGGGTGCACATCCAGCGTGCTCTGTGATCGTGGTAAAGGGCCAATCACAGTGGCCCTTTACCATGTGATCAGCTGTGTTCAATTACAGCTGATCACTTGTAAAGAAACTTGGCGGTTATCAGCATTCCTTTCCTCATGCGCTGTCACAGCATGAAGAGAAGAGAGCTGGCAATTCTGACAGCACACATTTACACTGATAAACAATGCGGCCCCATCAGTGCCCTGATCATCGGTGCGGCCCCATCAGTGCCCTGATCATCGGTGCGGACCCATCAAGGCCCTGATCATCGGTGCGGACCCATCAAGGCCCTGATCATTGGTGCGGACCCATCAGTGCCCTGATCATCGGTGCGGCCCCATCAGTGCCCTGATCATCGGTGCGGCCCCATCAGTGCCCTGATCATCGGTGCGGCCCCATCAGTGCCCTGATCATCGGTGCGGCCCCATCAGTGCCCTGATCATCGGTGCGGACCCATCAAGGCCCTGATCATCGGTGCGGACCCATCAAGGCCCTGATCATCGGTGTGGACCCATCAAGGCCCTGATCATCGGTGCGGCCCCATCAGTGCCCTGATCATCGGTGCGGACCCATCAAGGCCCTGATCATCGGTGCGGACCCATCAAGGCCCTGATCATCGGTGCGGACCCATCAGTGCCCTGATCATCGGTGCGGCCCCATCAGTGCCCTGATCATCGGTGCGGCCCCATCAGTGCCCTGATCATCGGTGCGGACCCATCAAGGCCCTGATCATCGGTGTGGACCCATCAAGGCCCTGATCATCGGTGCGGACCCATCAGTGCCCTGATCATCGGTGCGGCCCCATCAGTGCCCTGATCATCGCTGCGGCCCCATCAGTGCCCTGATCATCGATGCGGCCCCATCAGTGCCCTGATCATCGATGCGGCCCCATCAGTGCCCTGATCATCGCTGCGGCCCCATCAGTGCCCTGATCATCGCTGCGGCCGCTGCGGCCCCATCAGTGCCCTGATCATCGCTGCGGCCCCATCAGTGCAGTGTTGCATGACCGTGTGACAGAGCTGAAAATTGGCCTCGACAGGAAGTGGGTAAAAGTGCCCGGTATTGAAGTGGTTAAATCCTAATGCCCCGTACACACGGTCGGACTTTGTTCAGACATTCCGACAAAATCCATGGATTTTTTCCGACGGATGTTGGCTCAAACTTGTCTTGCATACACAGGGTCACAAAGTTGTCGGAAAATCCGATCGTTCTAAACGCGGTGACGTAAAACACGTACATCGGGACTTTAAACGGGGCAGTGGCCAATAGCTTTCATCTCTTTATTTATTCTGAGCATGCGTGGCACTTTGTCCGTCGGATTTGTGTACACACGATCGGAATTTCCGACAACGGATTTTGTTGTCGGAAAATGTTATATCCTGCTCTCAAACTTTGTGTGTCGGAAAATCCGATGGAAAATGTGTGATGGAGCCCACACACGGTCCGAATTTCCGACAACAAGGTCCTATCACACATTTTCCGTCGGAAAATCCCACCGTGTGTACGGGGCATAACTGTTTACATTTGTGCAGTCTCTATAGATAGGTGGGATTAGAAAAAGTCTACATGTGGATCTAGACTAGTCTGACAGGAAAGTGAGCTTACAAGAGACACACAAGGAAGTGTATGCACATTTTTTGTATGCAAAATTGCTGCTGTGAAAAAGACCATGGGGGAATTTACTAAGGCTGGCTCTACAATGAGCGATTTTCTCATAGGTTAAAGGAAAGAAAATTGCATAAATTCCCCATCAATACAGTGCTGATGGTGGAATGCCTCCAGCTGCGATATTGTATTCTGATTGTCATATTCTGTCAGCAGGGAAGGCTCCCACTATCAGTGTTGCCGGCTATAGCTGCTGGCAGTGATCGAACAAAAAAACCCCCAATAGGCTAGTTGCACTGAAATTGATAGATTGGGCTGGTTGTATTGAAGTCACACATAGATGGGTCAAAATCCGGGCAGTTCTTCCTGAACCAGCTGAATTTTGATCTGTCTTTGGTTGGTTTAAACCGGTAGTAAACTCGTTTTTTTGAACTTGTACCTACAGGCATTTCTGTAATAAGGCTTACCTGTATGTACAGTGAATATCTCCTAAACTTGCACAGTTTAGGAGATATTTACACTGAATGCAGTCGTGTGCATGTGTGGGAGTGACGTCACGGTGGCTCCAGCCACTCATACAGCCGGAGACCACAAATCCAGAAGGAAGACCAGGTGAAGATGGAAGCCCTGTCAATGGTGACAGCCAGGGTTGCCATCTTAACCCTTCAAACTCAAACACATATTAAATACACAGGTACTAAAGCTAATTGAATGCAGATAAAGCACTAAGTGAGTTTAATTACCACTTTAATCAGCCACAGAACCTGTGTAATTCATATGTGTTTGGTTTTAAAAGGGATGAGGTGGCAACCGCTGGAGGGCTTCATTCTAAGGTAAGCATTTCATAATGTGCTAGTATGCGATGCATACTAGCACATTATGCCATTGTCTTGCAGGGGATTTTTATTTACTTTAACCACTTGCTGACCGGTACCAATACATATACTGCGGCAGGTCTGCTCCATTGCACGAAACGACTTACCTTTATGTCATTTCGTGCAATAGCCAGCGGAGGCAATGTCCGCCGGCCACCGGCGATTGCTCCCCAGAGAGGTAGAACGGCGGTCTGTCGATGTAAACAAGGCAGAATGCCGTTCTGTCAGAGATGAACTCAGTGATCTTGTTTTCCTGCTATTCAGGAACACGGACCACTGTCTTCATCTAGTGAGTCCATCCCCTTTGATCGCCCCAGTGCTAACCCCTTTCCTGCCAATGACAGTACAGTAACAAACGATTACTGCAGTATTTTCACTGGTTACCAAAAAAGTGTCAGTTAGGTGTCTGATCTGTCCGCTGCAATGTCGCAGTCCTGCTAATAATAACTGATCACCATCATTACTAGTTAAAAAAAAAGCCAAAAATCTATCACCTAGTTTGTAGATGCGATAACTTTTGTGCAAACCAATCAATCAACTAATCAATCAATATACACTTATTGGGATTTTTTTACCAAAAATATATAGCAGAATACATATTGGCCTAAATTTATGAAGAAATTTGATTTTGATTTTTTATTGGATGTGTTTTATAGCAGAAAGTAAAAAATTGTTTTTTGTTTTTTTTCAAAATTGTCTGTATTTTATTTGTTTCTAGCGCAAAAAATAAAAACTGCAGTGGTAATCAAATACCACCTAAAGAAAACTATTTGTGGGAAAAAAAAAGGACATTAATTTTATTTTGGTACAGCGTTGCATGACCGTGCAATTGTCAGTTAAAGTAACACAGTGCCATGTAGCAAACAATGGCCTGGCCAGGAAGGGGGGGTGTGTAAAACCTTCCGGAGCTGAAGTGGTTAAATACCGCAGTTAACTACCACTTAAGGCTGGGTTCACACTATTGCAAATTGGATGCGGGGAACCAGGAGATTTTGACTGGCTCTCTATGAAGCCGGTTCACATATCTCTGCTGCGGCTCCGGTGCAAATTGCACAGGAGCCCTGTGCGTCTTTTGGTCCAGTTTGAGGTCCGAATTCAGCCAAAAATTGGACCTGAACCGGTGAACGGGGACACACCGGACCCCCTGCTGTGAGCCGCATGCGAAGATAGTGTGAACCCAGCCTCAATGCGGAGCTCCACTCAAAAGAGGAAGCTCCGCTTGTTCGCACCCCTGCCACTTTTTTTTTTTTCTTGCAGGGAGTGGGTACCTGGTTTTGACAGGTACCCACTCCGGCTTCTGGGTAAGGATGAGCTCCGGCGTGTTCGCACACTCCACGTGCAGCAGTATGCGAACACGCCGGAGCTCATCCTTACTTCTTGTAAAGGAAAGCTAGAAGCTGATTGGTTGCCATGCATTCTTTCTGTAATTTTAAAGAGGAGCTCCAGCCTGTAAAAAATATAGATATATATATAGATCTATATCTAGAATATATAGATCTATATCTATCTATCTAAGCTACAAATACTGTAGCTGCTGCCCTTTAATATGGGGACCAATTCAGGGAGGCCGCAATGTCCGCACCCCCAGGCAGATCCATCCATCGTGTGCATGTCCCGGCATTGTCAGTAAGGGAAAGCGGCATTGAAGCCATCAGTCGCGCTGCGCTTTCTGAATGTTTCCGCCGTCTTTTGTGACCTGTGTGTGTCCCAGCATGCAGCAGGGGAAGGAGGAGGGGCCCGGAAATGTCATAGATCGCCAATCTTACCCAGAAGTAAGGATGAGCTCCGGCGTGTTCGCACACTCCACGTGCGGAGCCCGCCAGGAAGTCAGCACGGCGCTGCGCTAATCACAGGCAGTGAGACATTTTTCCGATGTGCGGCTGCAGAGATCAGGAAATGTCTCACAGCCTGATATACATTTTTTTTTTTTTTTACAGGCTGGAGCTCCTCTTTAAAACTGCAGAAGATATGCATGGCAACCAATCAGCTTCTAGCTTTCCTTTACAAAGCCTAATTGAACAAACTGAAGCTAGAAGCTGATTGGCTGCTCTCGTTTTCGATAAATCTCTTTTTGGTCTTCCAGAAGGAAATCCTAAATGTAATCTGCCATTTTATGTGGGACTTCCTTCTGCTTTCAAAAGGGGTGCGTTAAAATATGTCCACCGTCCCGAAACAGAACACATTACTAGGAACGGTTTTCATTCGGTCCCCCGTTATGTCCTCCTCCCCCCTGAAGTGAAGAAAAGTAATCCTATCCTGCTATACGCACAACTTTTCCCTTACCCTCCTCACAGCGCTCCATGTTTCATGGCGGCCGTTCTCCTCAGACTCTCGCCTGTCCCGAGCCTCCCCCGCCTAGGACATTACAGCGCCACACGAACACTCACTGCAACGGCGGCGGCTGGCATGTTCTACGAGAACCATTCACCCCCCCCTGACGAGCGCTGAGGCCTGCCACCGATACCCAACCACAGCAGTGCGCCTGCGCCATCACACCCCTCCCCCTTTGTTAGGGCGTCCAATGAGCTTCCCCCCACCCCAATGCCTGCCTAGGGGTGGGCGTGGTGACGTGCAGGACAAAAAGGCAGGAAACAGCACCAGGTCACTGCGATGGCCAGCTGTGTGTTTGGTTGTCTTGCTGCTTGTAGTTCCACAGTACCTTGACTGTTTTGTCTTAGTCCTCACAGTGTAAACATAAAGAAAGGCAAAGCTTTTATTTTTTTCACATGGATAAAACATGTACCTTGGTAATGGTGCACTTATACAGCCATAGCCAAAAGTTTTGAGATTATTATTATACAGGATTTATATAGCGCCAACAGTTAGCGCAGCGCTTAACAAAATAAAGGCAGACATTACAGTTATATTACAATTTGGTACAAGAGGAATCAGAGGGCCATGCTCGCTAGAGCTTACAATCTAAAAAAAATGACACAAATATTCATTTTCACAAAGTCTGCTGCTTCAGTGTTTTTAGATCTTTTTTTGTCAGATGTTACTATGGTATACTGAACAGTGGTGGCCTGTCAATTAGGGACTAACAAGCACCAACCCCCCTCCATCAAAATATAGGAGTGCCAGACATATGGGTGTGTTTTTATTTCGAAGCACACGATTAGAGCCAGAGGCTCTAATAGGCTTAAAAAAAAAAATAGTGGGCTCAGGGCACACCCAGTTGTGTGACAATAGCGAATGAATATTCGCTATCGCCACACTGATTCTCCTCCTGGTCAATCAGAAAGTGGGTCATGAGACCCGTCACCCGATTGGCTGATTGGGGGCATTGGTGTTTTGTTCCCCAATCCACTTAGTTATCACATTTTTGCCTTATGGCAGGGTGCTCCATCATGCTGAAACAGGCATTGATCGTTGCCAAACTGTTGTTGGAGGGTTGGGATAAGTTGCTCTCGGAGGATGTTTTTGTACCATTCTTTATTCATGGCTGTGTTCCTAAGCAAAATTGTGAGTGAGCCTACTCCCTTGGCTGAGAAGCAACCCCACACATGGGGTTGGGCTCAGGATGCTTTACTGTTGGCATGACACAGTGCAACCATTGGACAGAGCAGGTAAGTAAAAAAATGTTTGTTATTTGAAAAAAAAAAAAAAAGGCTTTAATATCGCTTTAAACGACATCCCAAAAACAGTTTACAAAACGCAGTGCCATTGGCAGAATTGGATCGCATAGGTGTGAACACTCATGCAATCCAATTCCAGTGCACACAAAAAAAAAAAAAAAAAAAGGTACATTTTCGGCAGTGTGATTTGAGCTATACACAACAAATGGGCTCAAATCGCACTGCAAAGAATTGCATGCGACTTGAACAGGAAGACAATGTGATTCCTTCCCAAATCACATGTGGTTTCCCACACCACACCAATGTGAACCTAGGCCAGCGTTTCTCAACTCCATTCCTCAAGGTGCCCCAATAGGTCATGTTTTCAGACTTTCCATTATTTTGCACAGGTGATTTGATCAGTTTCATTGCCTTAGTAATTACCACAGCCGTTTCATCTGAGGGAAATCCTGAAAACCTGATCTGTTGGGGCACCTTGAGGACTGGATTTGAGAAACACTGACCTAGGCACATTCGCCATTTTGATGCAATGCAATTTAAACCATACCAAATGTATAGCACAAATCGCACTACAAAAACATCACATGTGATGTGCACAGAAATGCACTAGTGTGAAACCAGGCTTAGGAGATATTAATTTTACCTACAGGTGAACTTTATTATAAGCTTACCTGTAGGTACAAGTCACAAAGCTGTGTTTCCTATAGCTTTAAAAAAAAACGTCACTGTTAGAGGCTTTTGAAATTTTCAAAAAGGTAGGGGTATAAGGTAATGGGACACCAGATGTAAAAGGGCACTGTGATGCAGACACATGTGATGCAATGGGGCACTGTAATGGTAACACCTCATGTAAGGGGGCACTACGATGAGGACACGTGATGGAAGGGGGCACTGTGGTAGAGACACCTGATGTAAGGGGGCACTGCAATGGGAATGCGTGATGTAAGGGGGCACCATGGCAAAGACAAACCTGATGTAAGGGGGCACTGCAATGGGTATATATGATGTAAGAAGGCACTGTGGCTAGGACAGATGTGATGTAAGGGGGTACTGGCTGGGACAGTACCTGATGTAAGGGGCACTGTGATAACAAACTTGATCCAAGAGGGACTGTAATGGGGGCACACCTGATGCAAGGGGGACACTGACAAATGTTAACAACAGTAATGCAGTCAATTTAAAAAGCAATAAAGTTAGTAATATTGACTTGCCTCTTTAGGTTTTCTGTAGTCTCTGTCACCTGCAGACAGGAAACATGTGCCTCTAAAAAAAAAAAAACTGCTTCTTCCTTATTCCGTTTCGGCCCATCCATAGTGTCTACACCCGTGCCGTAAGAGATCTGATGCGCTCTTAGTGAACAACAAAAAAGTGCCAGATCTTCTACAACACATGCACCATATAGGATCTGGCGCAGTTTGTTATTAAATATTAACATTCCACATCAGGTCCCCTTTGGCGCATGCACAAGTTCAGGTGAGATCTCCCTGAAAGCCATTGGTGACATAGCCTTCACATGGAGCAGCTGTGAGCTCCTGACTACATCACCAGTGCTTACTGAAAACCAGAAAGTGTGGGGAAAAATGTAAGTTTGCCAAAAAGTTTTACTGTACAAATTAAAAGAGAAGTATTTTTTTTTTGCATATTCATACTTGTCTAGGTGGATGCAGCATCAGACCGATGCTGCAGCTGTCCTCTGCCATCTCTGCACTGAGAACTGAGCCACCAAACACCGCCGATGGCTCAGTCCTCACAGATCCTCGAGAGGAAAGCTGTTAACTGTCAGCAGCTCTCCTCTCTGATCCACCACGCTCATTGGAGCATTGAGCTGTGGAGGGGCGGGGAGCGGCCGTCTCAGCGGCTTGCTGAGAGACTGAGATTGCCATCAGTCCAGGCACCTGGTGGATCCAGACTTCCTACGTCAGGGTGACACGCTGCCTGGACTGATCCTAGTGACGTCAGAGGAGAGCGGACTGCAGACGGCTCTCTGCTGAAAACGGGTCACAGGAGTGCAAAAACTATTTGCACTCCTGTATCGTTTAGGAGAAGCCCAGCCTAAAAAGCTTAGGCTGGACTTCTCCTTTAAAAGGTAGCGGATGTGAATGCAGAGCTGTAGGCAACAAGGAATTTTGTGTTTGGGGCATAACGGTCCATTTTAACTACAGCTGCCCCACAAAACATGAAAAATAAGAAAAATTGTCCCCCTCAAGTAACAATAGCCTTATTATAATTCTTGAAGGGAGCCATTGAAGGATAGTGTTCTACGAGCATAAAGTGCAGTTGTGTGGAGAACTAAAAGCAGAGCTCCACCCAAAAGGGAAGTTCCACTTTAAGGCCTCCTCCCATTTGTGAAATGGAGCTTTTTGGGAGGAGGGCGTACCAGATTTTGACAGGTACTCGCTCCCAGTTCTCCTTCCCCCTTCTTCCTCCTGAAGTTTTCTGGGACGCATAATAGGTCCCAGAAGACTGCAGGACCATTCACAATGCGCAGTGGGCACCTGCAAGCTGTCACAGCCAGGTGCCCATAGTAAAGATGCCGGTGTTCTCTCAAAATAGTCAACACGCCAAAATCTCCAACCACTTTACTTTCCGTGACTCTCCAGCAGCAGTAATTGCATGTTTCGATAACTTGGCTGTTTTCACAGAACACTGACAGCGTATACACTACGGTACACGATATGAGTGGACATTGTTAGTCCACCGCTAGTAACCAACAACATCGCCGCTTCCAAGGCGGCGACAACATTTTTACTCCTTACTCTGTGTTCTGTCAAAACAGCCAAGTTGTCGAAATCAAAATCATATTGCTGCTGGAGATTCACCGGAAGTGACATAAATGGAGATTTTGAAGAGTTGGCTCTTTTGACAGAACACCGGCAAGAGAGGACACAGGGAGAAAACGGCTGGGGTGAGCACACCGCTGGATGCTGGGAGAGGCGAGTGGCTGTTTATTAAAAAGGTCAGCCGCTACAGTAGCGGCTGACTTTGAATTTTCACTTAAGAGACTGGAGCTCCTCTTTAAGCAGGGACACTGAGGAAAAAGACAGAAAGGAAGATGTCAATATTTTCATAGTTCTGGGCAGGCCACTGATGTCAGTGAATAGTTACATAGTTATTTTGATTGAAAAAAGACAAGGTCAACCAATGTAAAAAAAAAAAATATATATATATACACAATACACAGAAACCAAAAACCTCCATATACACTCTAATGGGGCGTACCCACGTTCCGACTTTTCGGCTACAAAAGTCCGACAAACTTTCGACTGACTTTTGGCAGACTTGCGGCAGACTTTCTAACGAACGGACCTACATACGATCACACAAAAGTCCGACGGATTTGTACGTGATGACGTACACCGGACTAAAATAAGGAAGTTGATGGCCAGTAGCCAATAGCTGCCCTAGCGTGGGTTTTTGTCCGTCAGATTAGCATACAGGCGAGCGGATTTCCGGGTCCGGCGGAGTTACGACGTAAAGATTTGAAGCATGTTCCAAATCTAAAGTTCGTCAGATTTGCAACTGGAAAAGTCCGCTGAAAATCCGGGGAAGCCCACACACGATCGGATTGTCCGCTGGATTTGGTCTGTCGGACTTTTGTAGCAGAAAAGTCTGACTGTGTGTACGCCCCATTATACCCACAGTTGATCCAGAGGAAGACAAAAAAAACAAAAAAAAAAACACCTCAGTAAAGCATGATCCAATTTGCTCCGGGGGGGGGGGGGGCAGATTCCCTCCTCATCCCCAGAGGCAATCGGATATTCCCTGGATCAACTTTACCTATAAATATTAGTATCCAGTTATATATTATAGCAAGCAAGGCTTCAATTTGGGGACGGCGAGGGCTAGTATATTTTGGAAGTGGGCAGTGTTATTGAAAGTACTATTCATTAACCCTTTTGTGGCCAGAGGTAATAAATATCAAAGCCAAATTGAAGTGTCAGCACTAGTATACAGTGTCTTGAATAAGTATTCATACCCCTTGAAAATTTCCACATTTTGCCATGTTACAAACAAAATCCTTATAATATACATTTAAGTTTTTTATGTGATAGACCAACAAAAAGTGGCACATAATTGTGAAGTGGAAGGAAAATTATAAATGGTTTTCAAAATTTTGTACAAATAAATATCTGATAAGTGTGGTGTGCATTTGTATTCAGCCCTGAATCAATATTTTGTACAACCACGTTTTGCTGCAATTACAGCTGCAAGTCTTTTTGGGGATGTCTTTACCAGCTTTGCACATCTAGAGAGTGAAATTTTTGTCTGTTCTTCTTTGTAGAATAGCTCAAGCTCTGTCAGATTTGATGGAGAGCGTCTGAACAGCAATTTTCAAATCTTGCCACATATTCTTAATTGGATTTAGGTCTGGACCATTCTAACACATGAATATACTTTTATCTTAACCATTCCATTGTAGCTCTGGCTGTATGTTTCGGGTCATTGTCCTACTGGAAGGTGAACCTTTGCCCCAGTCTCAAGTGTTTTGCAGACTATAACAGGTTTTCTTCTAAGATTGCCCTGTATTTGGCTCCATCCATCTTCCCATCAACTCTGACCAGCTTCCCTGTCCCTGCTGAAGAAAAGCATCCCCACAACATGATGCTGCCACCGCCATGTTTCACAGTAGGGATAGTGTGTTCAGGGTGATGTGCAGTGTTAGGTTTCCACCACACGTTTTGCTATAGGACTAAAAGTTCAATTTTGGTTTCATCTGACCAGAGCACCTTCTTCAACAGGTTTGCTGTGTTCCCCACATATGGCTTTCTTTCAACAATGAATTTCTTCTTGCCACTCTTCCATTAAGGCCAGATTTGTGGAGTGCACGACTAATAGTTGTCCTATGGACAGATTCTCCCACCTGAGCTGTGATTCTCTGCAGCTCCTCTAGCGTTACCATGGTGCTCTTGGCTGCTTCTCTGATTAATGCTCTCCTTGCCTGGCCTGTCAGTTTAGGTGGACGGCCATGTCTTGATAGGTTTGCAGTAGTGCCATACTCTTTCCATTTTCAGGTGATGGATTGAGTGCTCTGAGATATTCAAAACTTGGGATATTTTTCTCAAGTCGTCTTCCAGGACGGCACCCTGAGAGATGACTGGTCCTCCTGACAGGAAACACAATCAAGAAAGAGGTTAAAAACCCCGCCCCTCCCTGCACTCCTCAGTTTTTGATTGCGTTTCCCCACAGCGAAACAGTTTGTTTTTTTCTAATAGACTGAAGGCCGTGGGCTGGAAGTCTCCCCCTGGGCACCAGACTGCAGGTTTTTGGAAAACCTTTGGGTTTGGTAGGGCTTGCCCTTCCCGGGGGGGTTCGTTCCCCTATTTTTCTCAGGGGGGCAATGAAGAGCTCCCCATGAGAACTGGAGGACCCTGGGCACTGTGAGTCTCCAGAACTCCAGGGACCATGTTCCTGCTCCCACCTCTCCTTACCTCATGGTTTCTAGAGAGGATTTGCCACATTCTGCCTGTTTCAGCTCTATGCTGGGTCTCCTGGCCGCCTCAGCGCCGGCGGCTGTGTGTAGTATCGGCGCCATTTTGCGGTGGTCATTTCTGGGAGGAAATGACGTCACGGCCGCCCGGTCACTAGAGCAAGTGGCCTCGGCAAGATGGCGGCGGCGTTCGGAACGCCGTGAGGAGCCAGCAGCTGGCTTGAACCGCAGGTACCAGCAGGGGTAATTCCGGGCGGCAGAGGCAGCATCAGGCAAGGAGCAGGCGTCCACTACTCACTCACTGCAATGGAGCAGGAGGAGTTTTCAGCCGTTGTGGAGGCCACCGGGGGTGAGTCTATCAGGCTGGAGGAGATAAGGGAGGGGGTGCCCCTCTAGCTTTTCCCTCATAAGAGATCTCGGTTTAAGTGTTACTGGCTAAATGGGCTTCTTATTTTTGCAGATACAGAAACCCAGAGTGTTGCCAGTAGACCGAGACCCAAAAATCCTTCCCGTTCCAAGAGGTGTGGGTACTGCAATGATAAACTAACTGCAGAGCACACCAAGCCGTTCTGTTACAAATGCATTCATAAATTATCAGGGAAGGAGACTTCTGAGGTTATGAGAGATTTTCTCTCAGTACAATCTGAGATGTTGTCCACACTTAAAGCCTTCCAGGCTAGCCTTAATGCTAGGCAGGATAGCAGAGAAGGCTCATCCTCTCAGGAAAGTGCTTTTTCTAATATTAGACAGGTGAGCACTGCTCCGCAGAAACCGCCATCTTCTCAGGATTCGGAGGAGGAGGCGGAGGAAGTGGAAGGTCCCTGCCAAAGTCTCCTTGAAGAAGGGGAAGACGCAGAAGATAGCCAGGAGGAAGGGGAACACTCCAGGCCAGGCAGACATATCTTATCAACAGATGATATGGAGGGCCTCCTAGGGGCTATTTATGCTTCTGAGGAGATCCAGGAGCCAGAGGCTCAGACTTCTGTACAGGATAGGTTGTATCAGGGGTTGTCTAAGGCTTAGTCTAAAGTGTTACCTATCCACCAGTCTCTGAAAGACATTGTTTTAAGAGAATGGAAGGAGCCAGAAAATAAACTTCAGAAGTTTAAAACCTGGAAACGCAGGTGTCCGTTTAAGGAAGAGGAGCAGGAGAAGTTTTTTAAACTTCCCAAACTAGATGCATCTCTGGCCCAGGTGTCTAAACAATCTGACCTGTCTTTTGAAGACGCAGGTAACATCCGGGACCAAATGGACCGTAGGTCAGAGACCCTTTTACGCAGGGCCTGGGAGGCCAATGCGGCTACTTTAAGTCCGGCTTTAGCTTCAGCTTGTATAGCCAGGAATACTAACATGTGGCTGAATAAGCTGACTGATCATGTGGCGAGTTCTTTCAAGTCCAAAGATCTTTTGGATTCCTTGGAAGTAATTGGTAAGGCAGTAGCCTTTCTTGCGGATGCGGCAGTGGAGTCGGTGCGGACTTCAGCTAAGACAGCAGCGCTTCTCAATTCTGCCAGAAGAGCCATATGGGTTAAAACCTGGGATGGGGATCATACCTCTAAGACCAGGTTATGCGGTCTTCCTTTTGAAGGATCTCTCCTGTTTGGTACAGGGTTGGACCAGACCCTCTCCAGATCTACGGAGAAGGGAAAGAAATTTCCGGTTAAACCTAAAAAGGCCAAAAAATTTTTTCGAGGCCCCCGGGTCAACAACCGGTTTAAAGACCGTAAGGAAGGAAAGAAGTGGGGTGTTGGTAAAGCCAAACAGAAAGGAGCTCTCCTTTTCTCCGGCCCTAAGGTCGCAGACAGGGATCCTAAGTGACGCCAGCACCAAGGTGGGAGGGAGGCTGGCACAATTTATCCCACAGTGGGAGCGGGTAGCCCAGAGCCCTCTGGTCCTTCAGTGGATAAGAGAGGGCTACGGGCTAGAGTTTGCTTCCAGGCCTCCACAGACTTTTCTACTGACCTTTTTACCCAGAGAAAAGCCAAAAGCCATAGGACTCATGGAAAATATCGAGCAGTTGGCGAGTCAGAGAGTCATTCTCCCAGTTCCGGCGGATCAGCAAGGAAGGGGTTTTTATTCCCACGTCTTTGTTGTTCCAAAACCGTCCGGGAAATTCAGATTAATCCTGAATCTAAAGAAATTAAATACCTTCCTGCGATACAAAATATTTCGCATGGAATCGGTCTATACGGTCAGAAAACTTCTGTTAAAAGAGGTCTTCATGGCTACCATAGACCTGAAGGATGCATATCTGCATATTCCCATTCTACCGCAGCACCAGGTATTCCTTCGCTTTGCTATCCGCACGGATCTGGGTACACAGCACTGGCAGTTCCAGGCCCTACCATTCGGACTGGGGGCCAGTCCAAGGGTGTTTATACAAAGATCCTTGCAGAGGTCATCTCCTTCCTGCACCTTCAGGGGATTTCCCCGATACCATATTTAGACAATCTGTTGGTCTACAACCTTTCCAGGGAATCCCTTCTCCAGGATCTGGACAGGGTAATATCCACCTTGGAGTCCCTGGGATGGTTGATAAGTCAGGAGAAATCCTCTCTGATTCCTTCCCAGACCAAATTCTACCTGGGTCTGTGGGTGGACTCGGTAAGGCAGAAACTGATCCTTCCGCAGGAGAAGATAGAAGCACTGATTGCTTCAGTGTCTTCAATCCGGCACCAGAAGGTAGTATCCAGAAGAGTGATCATGAGGATTCTAGGTCTCATGACCTCATGTATCCCAGCAGTACCTTGGGCCCAGCTCCATTCAAGACCCCTGAAAAACTTCCTTCTATCCTCATGGGATGGAAAGAAGGAATCCCTAGATACTCTGGTGACCATCCCTCTAAGAATAAGAAATTCCTTACTTTGGTGGCTCAACCCCCAAAGGTTGGGGGCAGGCCATCTTTGGTTCCAGCTCCAGCCGGTCAGAATAACGACCGATGCGAGCTCGTGGGGATGGGGGGCCCATCTAGAAGAACTGCAAGCTCAGGGTGTGTGGGACACACGACAGAGAATTGCGTCTTCCAATTTCCGGGAATTGTTAGCTGTCAGGGAGGCTCTAATAACCTTCGAGGACAGGATCAAGGGGAAGGAAGTTCAGGTCCTCTCCGACAATTCCACGACAGTGGCCTTTCTGAACTGTCAGGGGGGTACACGGTAGCTTCCCCTAATGAGTCTGACACAGGAGATTCTAGAATGGGCGGAGCAGAGAATTCCGTCCATTTCTGCGGTACACATAAGGGGAGTTTTCAACATAAAGGCAGACTTCCTCAGTCGTCAGACAGTACAACAGGGAGAATCGGAGCTAAACCCCGAAATTTTCACCATGGTCTGTCAACAGCTGGGTACACCGGAGATAGATCTCTTTGCCTGCAGGGAAAACAGGAGAGTCAAGAGATACTTTTCCCTCTGCAGGGAACGAGGGTCCGAGGGGGTGGACGCATTGGCTCAGGAATGGGATTTCAGTCTGGCTTATGCGTTTCCTCCCTGACCTCCGATTCCAAGAATCCTTCAAAGACTGAGTCGGGCCAGGGGCAATTTGATCCCGATTGCCCCCTGGTGGCCCAAAAGGTCCTGGTTTCCCACGTTGTGGAACTGGGCGGTGGTGCCTCCGGTTCAGCTTCCAGAACGTCAGGATCTTCTGCTTCAAGGCCCTCTTTACCATCAGAACCCCGGTTTCTTCAGGTTGACAGCCTGGCTGTTGAAAGGGAGTGCCTGCGCAACAAGGGGTGTTCAGAGAAGGTGATTGACACCCTGTTACTGAGTAGAAAGCCGGTAACTAGACGCATTTATGCTAGGGTCTGGGGGGCTTTTTCCCGTTGGTGTGAAGCGAGAAAAGTTCCCCAGAAGGAAATACCAGTTATTTTAGACTTCCTACAAGAGGGAGTAGACCGAGGTTTAGCCACCAAAACTCTGAAGGTTCAGGTGGCGGCCTTGTCTAGTTTTCTGGATGTTAGATTAGCCCTAGATCCTTTAATTAAAAGATTCTTGTCGGCTAGAGAGAGACTTTCCCCGGTGCAAATGAAGGAATTTCCACCGTGGGATTTATCTTTAGTCTTGGAAGCCCTGACCAGGGCACCTTTTGAGCCATTGGCTCAATCTTCAGTCAGACTGATTTCTTTTAAAACCGCCTTCCTTCTGGCTGTTACTACAGCCAGAAGGGTGGGCGATTTACATGCTCTTTCTATGAAGGAGCCTTTTTTCCGCCTGTTAGAAGACCGAATTATTCTCAGGCAGGACCCTTTGTACCTTCCCAAGGTGGCTTCACGCTTCCATAGGTCACAGGAGATTATTTTACCCTCCTTCTGTCTCAATCCACAGAACGAGAAGGAAAAGGCCCTTCCATACGTTGGATGTCAGGAGATGTCTGTTGCTTTACCTAGAAAAGGTTAAAGAGTTTAGGAAATCTCAACATCTGTTGGTTAGTTTTTGTGGAGTTCGAAGAGGCGAACAGGCCTCTAGAACGACCATTGTTAGATGGATTAGACAGGCTATTGCCATAGCTTATGAGCATTCAGTTCAGACGGCTCCAACTAATCTTAAAGCTCACTCTACAAGGTCTCTGGCAACCTCTTGGGCAGAAAGAGCCGGAGCATCGGTAGATCAAATCTGTAAGGCAGCAACGTGGTCAAGCCAGAACACGTTCCTGAAACATTACAGAGTGGAACTTCTGTCACCCCAGGATCTGGCCTTCGGCAGAAAGGTCCTGCAAGCGGTGGTCCCGCCCTAAGGTAGGCCTGAGCTACTTGCTCCTCTCTCAGGGTGCCGTCCTGGAAGACGACTTGAGAAAATGACCAGTTACACTTACCGGTAACGGTGTTTCTGGGAAGTCTTCCAGGACGGCAGGCCTACTTCCCACCCGGTTTGTATTTTTATATAGTGGTACATTGGAGGTGTTTTTGTTTCACTTTCATGCACTGGTGTGGGTCAATACTTTTGCACAACTGAGGAGTGCAGGGAGGGGCGGGGTTTTTAACCTCTTTCTTGATTGTGTTTCCTGTCAGGAGGACCAGTCATCTCTCAGGGTGCCGTCCTGGAAGACTTCCCAGAAACACCGTTACCGGTAAGTGTAACTGGTCATTTTTTTTACAACCTAACTCTGCTTTAAACTTCTCCACAACTTTCTTGCTGAACTGGTGTGTTCCTTGGCCTTCATGATGTGGTTTGTTCACCAAAGTTCTCTAACAAACCTCTGAGGGCTTCACAGAACAGCTGTATTTATACTGAGATTAAATTACACACAGGTGGATTTACTGATTAGGTGACTTCTGAAGGCAATTGGTTTCACTAGATATTACTTAGGCGTATCACAGTAAAAGGGGGCTGATTACAAATGCACGCCACACTTTTTTACATATTTATTTGTAAAAAAAAAATTAAAACCATTTAATCATTTTCCTTTCACTTCACAATTATGTGCCACTTTGTGTTCGTCTATTACATTAAATCCCCAAAAAATCCATTTACATTTTTGGTTGTAACATGACAAAATCTGGAAAATTTTAAAGGGGTATGAAAACTTTTTCAAGGCATTCTAGCAGCCTTGTGACTTGTATCAGTTCCTAGTAAAGCTTGTAGAAAGAATTTTTCATTCTCCCCCTGATCCTCTGTATGGACAGTGCCGATTGGCCCTGTGCTGATCACATGCACGCTCCCAAAAAAAATTAAATAAATACACACCAAACTTAGCATGTGCAGCCCATCCCCTGGCTCTGTAAATATCAGGTTATTTTTTTGGAGACCGTGAAAGAAGATGAGGATCAGAGACATGATCAAACAGCCTTTATACACAATGCAAATGATTAACCCCTTGGGTTCCACAGCAAGTATAACAAGCATGCTTTACTGCATATATAGACTGATTTTACTGTTGTGGGTTTAGTAACACTAAGGTTTTAACATTAGAAAATTCCATTGCCCGTTTACTCCCAACAAGGCAAGAGATCAACAGGTTCCCTTGTAATATTCTAAATGTGGCATAGGAGATTTTATCAGTGTCCTGGAATGAGCAAAACTGTTTCCAATGAAGGAAATTCTTAAAACACTTTCGGGCCCCTTTTACACTGGCGGAGCGCCCCAGCAGATCAACTCACTCAGAAGGGGATCTCTCCACTGATCCACGCTGAGCAGGTATGTCCGCTCCGCTGATGGAAACAGGCCACCTGTCCATTTCCATCCGACTGTTATCCAATCCTATCCACCAGACTGATGGGGAACGGATCCCTATATGCATCTGTTTTTAGCAGACAGGATCAGGTAGGATGTCGGTGGGTGTCTGTTGACATTTCTCCCCCCCGCTCCATAGAGATCAATAGATGGTCCGATTAGGTCTGCCTGAAAAACTGCCAGACAGACTCGATCGATCCATCAGTGTGAAAGGGGCCTAGAGTTTACATCCATAGGTAAATATATATTTCAATGCCATTAATTAGGCTGTTCATCAGTTAAAGAGTAACGCCCAGTACACACAATGAGAAAATCTGACGTAAAATACCTTTTTCAAAGCGATCGTACGATAATCTGATCGTTGGTACACAGCTTTTGAGAGCCGACACGACAGTTCATCCAAAGCGACAAATAGAAAATTTTTTCTTGTACAATACCAGATCGTACGATTTTCCTTTAATCAGTATAGTATTTGCCCGACACAATACAACATCACTTCCAAAGTTGTATTTTGTCGTATGAAAATTTTCATAACTTTAGTAACCTCTTCATTTTCAATATAAGACTAGCATGCAAAAAAAGAAAAACACACGATTATTCGTCCGATATTCTCATCGTGTGTACGAGGCTTAAGGCAAAGCTTTTTTAGATCTGGATAGAATGGTGAGGGGTTAGAACCACTAAGGCAGGTTTCTCTGCTGTCCAGGTTCCTGTTAGGGAGAGTCACTCTCCTATTGTCCTGATCATCAATGTCTCTAGGAATGAATGCAAAGGAGAACCTAAATTCCAAGTTGCCACCAGAACAGGAACAGAGGAGAAATCTCCCAACTGCTACATGTCTAAAAGGGGACTTTCCTTACATTGGAAAGATATCCTCTCGCTTCCAGTTGATGCTACAGGACAAGGAGGGGATGGAAAATCTCCCTAATCAGACACAATTGACAAAAAAAAAAAAAAAAAAAAAAAAAGTGTTTTTAACCCACCCATACTTTATCCAAACTTAAAGAAAAAAAGTTTGTGTTTCAGATATACCTTATATACTAGAGTATAAGCCGAGTTCTTTTTTTGTGCTGAATGTGCCCCCCTCGGCTTATAATCAAGTCAATGTGTCCAGTTTCATACCTGATCAGCCGAGTCACACTCAGAAGGCAGCCAGTGTTCAAAAGCTGCGCCTCCTCCTCGTCCATGATAGAGGAACACTCAGTTTCCCAGCAGTGAGTCAGTGTTCAGCCTATCACGGATGTCCTCTCATCCTCATCCCACCGACGAGAATGAGAGGATGTCCATGATAGGCGGAACATGCTGTCATGCATGTTCCACCTGTACTTTCCATGGTTCTGGTGAAAGCCCTCTGCCAATCCCTCCATTGGCTGCCACTCAGTCACCGAATTAAATTCAAGATACTAACTAAAACTTACAAAGCCATCCACAACCTGGCCCCAAGCTACATCACTAACCTAGTCTCAAAATACCAACCTAATCATTGTCTTCGCTCCTCCCAAGACCTCCTGCTCTCAAACTCCCTTGTCACTTCATCCTATGCTCGCCTTCAGGACTTCTCCAGAGCCTCTCCCATCCTCTGGAATGCTCTACCCCAATCCGTCCGATTTTCTCCTACTTTATCCACTTTCAGATAATCCCTGAAAACTCATCTCTTCAGAGAAGCCTATCTGGCCCCCACCTAACAACTGTACATTTATCTTCTCAATCAGCACATCACCCACAGTTATTACCTCTTGTATCTCTTGACCTTCCCTCTTAGATTGTAAGCTCTAAGGAGCATGGCCCTCTGATTCCTACTGTATTAAAGTGTATTGTATTTTTACTGTCTACCCTCAAGTTGTAAAGCGCTGCGTAAACTGTTGGCGCTATATAAATCCTGTATAATAATAATGATAAAAAGCCAGATGCTTCATGTCCCTGCACCTCACAATGAGGTGGCAACACAGTTTTGCCTTTGTCCCTGTACCTGCTCTTCTATTGAGCTTAGATGTATATTTCTGTTTACACGAAGGCATACACTGAGGCATGCAATGGACAGTTAGGCTCACCCTCGGTTTATACTCGAGTCAATACGTTTTCCCAGTTTTTTGTGGTAAAAGTAGGTACCTTAGCTTATATTCGGATCGATTTATACTCGAGTATATACGGTACTTTAATTATAATGCAACAAGTAGTAAGTACAGTACTTTCAGTTTTTAGGATACTACTTTGCAAAATACACGTACACAATATTGTTCTTTAATTAAATAATGAAAAGTAACATTTAAGGACTCAAAGGAAACATTTTAAACATTTCACTGACAAACAGCCATCCATGTAGTTATAAAAGAATGCATAAATAAGATCGATGGTCGAAGAACAGTATTACAGCAGTTTTTGCTTGTTAACCCTAGGTCAAGCTAAAAATAGCCTTCAGTAAACACAATCTGCTTCTTGTAATATGTACACATATTTGAAAATTGAAATGTATATAAACTGCAGACATGGACAAACACACACAATCTTCTGTCATACTCCATAAATACTTGCCTTTACAAATATGTTTTTTTTTTGTTTTGTTTTTTAAAAATAAAAAAAATCTGTTATATATTTATAAAATACTAAGTTATACAAATGAAGAGTTTAATAACATTGAAAATAGGCAATGCCCTTTTATCACATCACTATGTATTAAACAGGGGAAATTCGGCTTCCTCCTCTGCACATATTAAAAACACAAACTTCAGCAGCCTCCGGTTAATAGTATATAGCAAAGGCACATTAAATAGGAAAACTCCAGTTTTCGTAATAATTGATAGAACAGATATTTGCTATACGAATCATTTTGTAATTTAACGTTATAAAAAATTAGTTCAGTACTAATATACAGGCAGCCCACTGACGTCTACGTAGTATACTACCACATGCACAGTACTGCAATCAGCCCGCTTAGGGAAATCTGTTGTAAACACAAACAGTGGCCCAGGCTGGTAGAAACTAAAATAATTCATACATTAAACAGTGCAGAGTGTCAAATCTACTGCTGAGGATATTGTATTCTGACAGCCTGCGCCTGCCAGAATGCAGTGGGTGCTGCCAAACAGTTAGCTACAGTCACTGTTTGGTCAAGAGTTATTTGCCCAACTCCTTCAGATTGAAGGATGTCAGGAGGTAGGATGTACAGGTTGTATTCTATGTTACATGCCCAATACCGAACTCTGTTTTCTTGGCTCTCTATTACCAAAAAAACTCTACATGCTGGCATTTTTTCCCCATTTAGTTCCACTTTAAGCTCCTTAAATTAGTTGAACTATGCTCTTCTTAAAGTGGTTGTAAACCCACTCCACACAAAAAAAAAAACCTGCAAGACAAAAAGGCATAATGAGCCAATATGCCTCGCATACTAGCTCATTATGAAATGCTCACCTTAGATTGAAGCCCCCGCTGCGGTCCCCATACACTGGTCTGGCCAGCGACATCGCTCCCAGAATTATTTCCGGGTATCGCGGGCTCTGGCGCTGTCATTGGCCGGAGCCGCAATGACGTCACTCCCACGTGCGGGAGCCGCCGGCAGCGGCACTTCACCTGAAGCAACGGCACAAACATGCCGTTGCTTCAGTGCGTATGTGCCGATGACGTCAGCACATGCCGATACAGGGATATCTCCTAAGCCGTGCATGTTTAGGAGATATCCAGGGTAGCTACAGGTAAGGCTTATTCTAGGCTTACCTGTAGTAAAAAGTGGATTGTGAGGGTTTACAACCACTATAAATTTTCCAGAAACATATGAACAGAAGAAAAGGATTTTTGTACCCACCAGTAAAATCCTTTTCTTGAAGTCTATTGAGGTGGCACAAAAAGTCTTAACCTTTGGGTTATAATGTCACCTACAGGAGGACTAGAAACTACGTCCACAGCTGGCATCAGCGCGGGCCACAAAATCCACTTGGTAGAAATTAAAAAACAAATGAACTGAAAATCAAGTAGCAGCTTTGCAGATCTGGAAAACAGGTGCTTGATGCAGAAATCCCAAGCGCTCAGATCTAGTAATGGCCCCTTGACAGAAAAGCTGCCTACCACTGGAACTATTGCCTTTGTGCGTTCGATATGCAATTTTACCTGCGACTTTTGTGAGTAGCTTTTCACCTTGTTTTTAATTTATTAAACTTGCCAAGGATAATGCGCTAGGCTGGTGCGCTCTCTTGTTTCTTTCTTTGTTTTTCAGAAAAGGGTTGAACCTGATCCTTGAGACCATAAGCTTGAATGATGGTCTGTTTTACTACTCAAGGACTGCCTGCTGCAGTACTGCGGCAGGTTGGCTCCCCTGCGCGAATCGCTGTCATTGTACGGAGGCTGGCACTGTGGCAGAGCACTTTCGCGCCTTCTACACAAGCGTGCCCGCGGGTCGGGTGGGCTCTATGTCCGCCGGGGACCCACGATCGCCTAGTACAGAGGCAGAATGGGGATCTGCCTTTATAGGGTGGATGCCCATTCTAAAAGGGGACATGACAGATCTTCTGTTCCCAGTGATCGGGAACAGTGACCTCTGTCGTCATGTCCCAGGCAGCTCATCCCCTCTACAGTTAGAACACACCTAGGGAGCACATTTAACCCCTTCCCTGCCAGTGTAATTTTTAAAGCACTGATCAATGTAATAATGTCACTGGTCCCCAAAAAGTGTAATTTGGGGTCAGATTTGTCTCCCGCAATGTAGCAATGCCGCAAGAAAAAAAATAAAAATAAATAAAAAATAAAAAAAACACCGCCAGTAGAAACAATAGAAAAAAAAAAGTCCCTAAATCTATCCCATAGTTTGTAGACACAATAACTTTTGCGCAAACCAATCAATATACGCCTTTTGTGATTTTTTTTTAACCAAAAATATGTAGAACATATATCGGCAAAACTGATAAATAAATTACCTTTTTTATATTTTTTTTTGATATGCATTATAGCAAAAAAAAAATTTTCAATTTTTTTCAAAATTGTCGCTCTTTGTTTAAAAATAAAAACCGCAGAGGTGATCAAATACCATCAAGAAAGCTCCATTTGTGGGGGGAAAAAAAAAAAAAAAAAAGATGACGTCAATTTTGTTTGGGTACAGCGTTGCACGACCGCACAATTGTCAGTTAAAGCAACGCAGTGCCGTATTGCAAAAAAGGCCTGGTCATTAAGGGGGCAAATCCTTCCAGTCCTTAAGTGGTTTAAAAGTGTTACTAAACCCAGCAATATGGAAATAGTTCATCCGCCCCCCACCCCCCACAATGCCCACAGCTTATAAATCATCTTTTTTAATTAAAATACTGCCACTATAACCTTTTTGGCTGATCTGTATACCATGGTCATGTGATAAACTGCAGGGTTTGCCCGAGTGCTAAGTGTTTAGGTAGGAGGAGATTTCCACTAAAGCTTGTGTCCTCATGCTGTTATTGGAGGTGGAGCATCCATCAAGATGTGACATTCCACCAACTGTGTTCTTTTTTAGTTACTGGGCATGGAGGAAGAAGAGAGGGAGGGACTGTGCTGTCATTTAGGATCTGTATCCACACCCACAGGTGTGATGTCAATACCATGTGACCTGACTAGCCTAGCTCAACAAGGAAATATTCTCTACAGCAAGAGAGACTAAACTGAGCATATGCAGGGGAACCACTCTGTCTTATTTTGCCTTTCCCAGAGTGACCCTGCAGGAGGGGAAGGATCTGTGCAAACAGGATCAAAGAGCCCTTTTACACAATACAGAGGATTAACCCCTTAAGTTCCACAGTGAATATAACAAGCATGCTATTCTACATATATAGGCAGATTTTACTGTTGTGGGTTTAGTAACATTTTAAGACACCAAGAAATGGTGGAATGGAATAAGAAACTGATGCACCCTCACTGCATTCTGCACAAAATTCTCATTAGACAGATACAAGACTAACAGATGTTTAGGGGGAACAATTTGTAAGGATGTTTGCAATCTCCAAAGAGAAATAGCTGGAAAAGCAGGTACTGTACAAGGGGAAGTCTTTGCAGTCTTAGGAGTTTAAAACAATCCAAGACTAGAAACACTAGTAGAAGCAACAAGCTGATTCTCTAGATTTAGAGTAATGTGCACTGAAACAATACGAGCCGAAACGGTGTCCTTTAATTTGAACAATTATAGTAGTAGATTGCGACTCCTGGAGTGCAAGTTCATTAGTCAAGGACTAGAATAACTCAGAATCTCTGTGGCTCAGAAGCCACTAAGGCCACAGCCTAATCAGATACAGAATCAGCAGTGGAGTTTGTGGGAGTACACTTGTGGCCTCTGCGATCAGAGTCAGAAAACTAGGTAAATTTGGGTCAAACGCTCTCATGATCATATTGAAAACCTCAGCTGAGAAAGTCTAAAGGCTGTCATACACAAAATTTGGATGATTCATGCTGAACTGGCCGAAATTCAAGCCATGGGTGCCCCAGTCAGTGCCACCTGTGTGCTAATTTTTAGCTAAACATCTGCATCTAATCCCAAGCAGGCACTGTTCAGTTATTATCAAAGCCATGGGTGGCAGATTACCATAGCCAGCTTGGAAAATCCATTCATCTTTTTAGCATGGATGGAGAAATCTGTTAGACATCTTTTGTTTAGCCCGCATGCTCCAATTCACCCTGTGGAGGACATCAGCATACTATATAATCCTTTTCCACCACAGAAACAGTGTTGACAGGGATTTAAGCAATCCAGAGATAAAAGGTAGCTCCCAATGTGCGGTCTACTAAGTTGCAAGTGCTGAGGCAATGCCAGTGGTTCTGGATCTATAAAGCACTCCACAGATAACTTATCTGAGTCTGGAAAGTGCCCTACATGGGGCCCAGTGCCCATAGTTCACTTCCAGGCTAGAACTGTACATTCTGTCCAGTGAGATTTGGACACAGTACTCCAAAAGCCATATTGAAGGAGATTGTTCTAGAAAGCTGCAAATGGAAGAGAAAGTTCAATAGCGATACAGAGAAGAGTCTTGAAAAAAACAGAAGAAAAAAGGTGTTCGCAAAAATATAAGTTGAAACATGGCAAAGCTGTTGAAAAGATGACCATCTTCTCAGGGCACTAGCTGAGACATGCTGGTAGTAGATGGGGTTATTCTGGGCTGGTCTACATGTTTTTTTGTGTTTACATTGTCCAATCCTAATCTAGGCAATAGGATACCCTGAAGGTTAAGCCTTACTACATCATCCCACAATGGATGAGAAAGAAATACGTCCATAGATACACCACTTATTACATGTGTTCTGCTTTGCGGAGTTCTGTTCATCACAATATACATAAAACTCAGGCAGTATAACAGATATTTGGAGAACCACTTCTGCTGTAAACGAAGATTTGTATGGAAAGATAAATGTGTCCCATCTGCTTTGTATTTGAGGGAGGACTCTGAACGCCCATGTACTGTATGCAGTAAACAAAAATTGTTCCATAACATTTCACACAACCTGCTGTAAATGGAAGCTAGCACATAGGCAACACATGTGAACTTAAGTCCTAGTGTACATCCACATATTCATCAAGCTGCAATAGCAGCCACTGACACCTCTGAACTGAAAAGAACACATTGTTCTTGATAAAGGAAGACAACTTAAAAACAGTGGCTTCACTTCACAAAATACTTTAAACTCATCTTGTTGCTAGTGATGTAGTAATGACCAAATATAATCTAAAATACGTTAACTATACAGGATTAGGACCCATTGATTTAAATCCCCGCAGTACTTATTTCATGCTACCTCCCTGAAAGTGTATAAACCCAGTGTCACCCCATATCTTCTAAATGCAGCGAAGACTTTAATACCTAGATTTTGGAAACAAAGTCAATGTCTGAATTTACGAGATTGGCAAAAAGGGAAGCAGAGAGGACTATGGAAGCAGAAAGATGGGTCCATATTGCAAATAAAAGGAACGTTTTTCGAGATAACTTAGAAATTGCTGAACGTTTTTGATTACACCCCTCCCTTCATATGTCCACCCCAGTCGACCTATGGAGCCCACGTAAGAACTCGTTGGAAATGTCCTTGGCTTATACCTACTGCCCTTTGCTAACTTATTCTCTGTTTGGTATCAGATAACTATTAAAATAATTGCAAGACCAATTAATCTCATGCACTATGTTGATTTTTGAAGTTTTCTATCATTTTTGATTTATTTGCTTTTTTTTTAGGATCTGTGGTTACCCATTATTATTTTTAGGTTTGATAATAGTGACTATGGTTCTACAGAGCCATGCGATGTCTACGTACCTGAGGCATTTTGTCTCACCTGATTTGTTTTTATATGTATTTGTACAAACCTTGTGACTTTCACCCCCAGGGTTTACATATGAGGGTGGATATCGGTAAAAGCTACGTATATACAGTGGGGATGGAAAGTATTCAGACCCCCTTAAATTTTTCACTCTTTGTTATATTGCAGCCATTTGCTAAAATCATTTAAGTTCATTCTTTTTCCCCCATTAATGTACACACAGCACCCCATATTGACAGAAAAACACAGAATTGTTGACATTTTTGCAGATTTATTAAAAAAGAAAAACTGAAATATCACATGGTCCTAAGTATTCAGACCCTTTGCTGCGACACTCATATTTAACTCAGGTGCTGTCCATTTCTTCTGATCATCCTTGAAATGGTTCTCCACCTTCATTTGAGTCCAGCTGTGTTTGATTATACTGATTGGACTTGATTAGGAAAGCCACACACCTGTCTATATAAGACCTTACAGCTCACAGTGCATGTCAGAGCAAATGAGAATTATGAGGTCAAAGGAACTGCCTGAAGAGCTCAGAGACAGAATTGTGGCAAGGCACAGATCTGGCCAAGGTTACAAAAAAAATTCTGCTGCACTTAAGGTTCCTAAGAGCACAGTGGCCTCCATAATCCTTAAATGGAAGACGTTTGGAATGACCAGAACCCTTCCTAGAGCTGGTGTGAGAGGTAAAGAAGAACCCAAAGATCACTGTGGCTGAGCTCCAGAGATGCAGTCGGGAGATGGGAGAGAGTTGTAGAAAGTCAACCATCACTGCAGCCCTCCACCAGTCGGGGCTGTATGGCAGAGTGGCTCGACGGAAGCCTCTCCTCAGTGCAAGACACATGAAAGCCAGCATGGAGTTTGCTAAAAAATAAACACCTGAAGGATTCCAAGATGGTGAGAAATAAGATTCTCTGGTCTGAGACCAAGATAGAAATTTTTGGCCTTAATTCTAAGCGGTATGTGTGGAGGAAAACAGGCACTGTTCATCACCTGTCCAGTACAGTCCCAACAGTGAAGCATGGTGGTGGCAGCATCATGCTGTGGGGGTGTTTTTCAGCTGCAGGGACAGGACGACTGGTTGCAATCAAGGGAAAGATGAATGCGGCCAAGTACAGGGATATCCTGGACGAAAACCTTCTCCAGAGTGCTCAGGACCTCAGACTGGGCCAAAGGTTTACCTTCCAACAAGACAATGACCCTAAGCACACAGCTAAAATAATGAAGGAGTGGCTTCACAACAACTCCGTGACTGTTCTTGAATGGCCCAGCCAGAGCCCTGACTTAAACCCAATTGAGCATCTCTGGAGAGACCTAAAAATGGCTGTCCACCAACGTTTACCATCCAACCTGACAGAACTGGAGAGGATCTGCAAGGAGGAATGGCAGAGGATCCCCAAATCCAGGTGTGAAAAACTTGTTGCATCTTTCCCAAAAAGACTCATGGCTGTATTGGATCAAAAGGGTGCTTCTACTAAATACTGAGCAAAGGGTCTGAATACTTAGGACCATGTGATATTTCAGTTTTTCTTTTTAAGTCTGCAAAAATGTCAACAATTCTGTGTTTTTCTGTCAATATGGGGTGCTGTGTGTACATTAATGAGGAAAAAAAAATGAACTTAAATGATTTTAGCAAATGGCTGCAATATAACAAAGAGTGAAAAATTTAAGGGGGTCTGAATACTTTCCGTCCCCACTGTATATTATTGGTTATCTGTATCATTAGGTGCACTTTGCAGAATCCATAATCCCCTTTTTTTCTGTATTTTCAGGTTTTTGACATATGTTTTTGTACCCTTTTCTGTTTATGCTAAATCTTAATAAAAGTGGATCGTATATATATATAGATATATATATATATATATATATATATATATATATATATATATATATATATATATATATATATATATATATATATATATATATATATATATATATATATATTCCAGGGAGATAGATATTTTCAAGAAATGGATGCTTTGTATTAAGGTTGGGACTGACTTTACTGCAAATCATTTTTGCTACCTATTAATATACTGTATAAAACATGATCATTTGCTGTTCTGGGTGTAATCTAAAGGCAGACAAAACCTTGGGAATTCTTCATAATCCATGGAGCACATACTTTCTGGAAACAAGATATAAATAAAAGTTACAATATTGTAAAGTAAAAAAAGTATAAAACAATAAAATTAAATTAGGTTTACAATTGTAAAAGATGTCATTCTTTTTCCCTTGCTTACATGTAAACCCCCAAGTACAAATCTTTGCATTTTGCAAGAACTACTGCTATGAAAGGTTTCACTGCCTTCAGTCCATTTTGACATTTCTAGTCTTAGAGTTATAGCCAGCATAATGACTCAGCAGGTTTTCTTGCTTTGCTCATTTTTGTCCAAGTGCAAATCTGAGGTGGCTATAGACAACGAAGTCTGTAACTTCTGCTGTCTGGGAGCATCATGACAATCAGCCTGTCTTTCTAAACTGGCAGCTGAACTCTCTGATAACCAAGGAACAGGAGAACTTTTGCCACTGTCTGTTGCATGTAGGGGATAAAAAGCCTGGCATTCCCAGTGCCCTTCTTGTTCATCACTTTCAGAAGTCTGAACAGCTATTTGTGGAACTAAGCGATGCTGCTGCTCCAGGACTGTAGATATCGATGATATACTTGCAGGTCTTGCTTGAACCCAAGAAGTTTGGTGAGGTAACCGTTCCCATAGCACCAAATTGCCCCCTGCCTTTTGCCCTTCAGAGACCACCTCACCATCCCCTGAATCTTGTTCATCAAAACTTACTTCTTGCACAGCTTCTTGCTTTTTGAAGGAGTCTCTGCGTTCTGAGAGGTTAAGCCGCCTCATTACTACTACTTCTTGATCCCGCTCATGTTTTTCTGTTCCCCAGTCTTTACAATGGCTTGCAGCATCTGTCAAACTTTCAGATGTCTCAAGTAGCTCACCACACTGATGGCTGTCTGGAGGTGTTGTCTTGCGTCCAATAGCAAAGTGGGCAGCCATCTTCTCTACAGACTGTACTCTTTTTAACAAAGGTGAACGAGGAGGCTCTGTCGTCCGACCTCTTGCTCCTTGGCGAACAACTGTTGGGGGTGACAAAGTTGATCCCTGGAAAACATTATGGCTGCTTCTTGAATGTCCAGAGATTAATGGAGGAGATGCACGCTGTGGGGAAGATGGTGCTTGAGAGACTGAAGATGGAGTGCACGCCAAAGGAGATGGAGGAATGCTGCTTGTGGATTTCCTGCGTCCCACCTTGTACCGTTGTCCACTTAGCTTGGGTGCTAAACATTGGAGCGAACTGGGTCTGATGTGTCCAGCAGGGGAACTGGGTGTACTAGAGCATGGAGATGTGTTTTGAGGTGATACTGCATCTGAAAGACATAAATGTTAGTTCAATAATAATCCTTGGTAAGTTTCAAATCTTTTCTTGCAAAAAGATATTCTGTAATAAGGCCTCATGCACACAGGAAGTTTTGCAAACTAGAAGCTTTTTCTCCTGGCAGCTGTGTTTAGGCAGAAAAAAAAACCAAAAACACCCCACGCTTGTAAAAGCATGTAATGCTTTTAGGCGCATTTACAGGAATTACGCGCTTAGGGGTTTATTTAGATCATTGTATTTCATTGGCTAGAAGCGCCTAGCGTTTAGATATGTTTACAAGTATTAGCGTTTTTTCTGCCAAAACTCTGTTGCTCCTGGATGCACTGGCAGTGTTTTGTTTTTTTTTAATATAAAAGGAAGAATACTGTGCATGTGTAAAAACAAAGTTAATCACCACCATTACAGTGTAAATTGTCCAGCAGCAATACAAAAGTGAGATATAATCACAATAAAAAAAAAATTAAAAAAATGATGCGCTAAACAAAAATCTCATACTGGGTTATTAAAATCCAACTGTAGAAGACACAAATCCGTGATAAGTAGTTGAATCAAAAAAAAAACCTCCACCTCATGCGTGCAGCATCACCACAGGCAATATAGACTCTCACCAGAGAGCCTGGACCCTTTAATAGGGAAGTGTCAAACAGGCTTGATGTAACAATCTTTGCAGAGGTCATCAGCTGGAGATGTGTCCTCAGATCAAACAGGGCATAAGCAGGATATTCAAACCAAGATCCATCCACCCCACAATCAGATATAGACGCCAGATAGTGTAATATCCCAAAAAGTTTGTTTAAAATAAAGTATTGCACTTACATTAGTACAGGTAAAAACCAGTGTTGCGTACAAAATAGGCGGCCACCTTAAGATATCCAGGCACTGTGCAAACAAACGCGATAGCAGGAAACAGCTCCTAACTTGACCGGTTTCATCACAAAGAGGACTTCTTCCGGGGCATGCCGGTCGGGTTAGAAGCGGTTTCCTGCTATCGCATTTGTTTGCACATTGCCTGGATAGCTTAAGGCGGCCTATATTGTGCACAACGCTGGTTTTACCTGTACTAATGTAAGTGCAGTACTTCATATTAAACAAACCTTTAGGGATTCTACACTATATCTAGTGTCTTTCATTTTATGATCAATCTGATCATTGGGGGAAAGAGTCTGGTTCGAACATCCTGCTAATGCCCTGTTTGATCGGAGAACACATCTCCAGCTGATGACCCCTGCAAAGATTGTTACATCAGGCCTGTTTGACCCTTCATTATAAAGGGTCCAGGCTCTCTGGTAAGAGTCTATATTGTCTGTGGTGACTGTGCATGTACGAGGTGGAGGTTTTTTTTGGATTCAACTACTTATCACGGATTCGTATTTTCTACAGTTGGATTTTAATAACCCAATATGAAATTTTTGTTTAGCGCATAATTTTTTTCTACAGGGTCTTTTTTTTACCTACCTCTAAAAGCCCCTGCCACTCAACGCTGCTAAAGGCCTATGTGTGCATGGACAACAGCCAGGGGAGTTTAGAGGCAGGGAAAAAAACGCCCGACGACCAGTGTGCTAGAGACCCAATTATTAAAACAAGAACTAACTTAAAGTTGTTACATTTGGTAACTTAATTGACAACATCAGTGACCAATTCGTCTGGCAGCTGATTGTCAAATGATGGGTCAGGGCTTCGTGCCAATTTAGAGGCTGATGCCCTAAAAAAGCACATTATCCAAAAATCTACCCAGGCAATTATTAGCAAGCATGAAGATAAACAGGCCTTTTACTGGAGTTTTGGCATAAAAATGGGAAAAGCTGTACAACTTAAAAAAAAAAAAAAAAAACAGTCAAGGACTGCCTCTAGGTGTCATGACTACAACTGAGTATTTCCTGTAACTGTTGTCAATTATCTTAGATCATTAAAAGAATTTTGCAAAACTGCTTTAGCTCAACATTTTACATTTTTAGTACCATGAGCAGCTGTTTTTACTTCTTGATACAAGATCTCAGTCTGACTAGGATTAATACAACTTAAAAAATTGAACACAGGCCCAAACAATTTTTAGTTTGATAACATAGGGGATAATTCGAGCTGGTCTATGGCACCAATGTACCAATCTACCCTCATCTCCTCAGGGATAGGAAATAAAGAAAATGTGGCAAACTCCAGAGGACAGCTGATATTTAGACACCTTTTTAGGACCCCTTTCACACTGAAGGTGCCTTTCAGGCGTTTTAGCGCTAAAAATAGCGACTATAAAGCCTGAAGAAGAACCTCTCAAGCACTCGGGCTTTCACACTGGGGCGGTGCGCTTGTGAGACGTTAGAAAAAGTCCTGCAAGCAGCATCTTATACACGGCTTCTTAAACGCTCTGCCCATTGAAATTATTGGGCAACGCTTCCGAAGCGCCTTCAAACCGGGTGCTTTTAGCCCTTTGTTCGGCCGCTAGCAGGGGTTAAAAGCACCGCGCTAGTGGCCGAAAGACTCCGCTAAACCTACTGGCGCTTTACCGCTAATGTGGCCGCGCTACAGCGTGAAAGGGCTCTAAATGTTTACTAAAAACACCTGCTTGATGTACAATGCATCCAGAAAATATTCACATCGCTTCACTTTTTCCACATTTTGTTTCATTACAGCCTTATTCCAAAATGGATTAAATTCATTATTTTCCTCAAATTTCTACAAACAATACCCTATAATGACAACGTGCAAGAAGTTTGTTTGAAATCTTTGAAAAATTAATAAAAAAAAACCAAAAAAAAAAAAACCACATGTACAGTATTCGACAGCCTTTGCTCAATACTTTGTTGAAGCACCTTTGGCACCAATCACAGCCTCAAGTCTTTTCGAGTATGATGCTACAAGCTTGGCACACCTATTTTTGGGCAGTTTCTCCCATTCTTATTTGCAGGACCTCTCAAGCTCCATCTGGTTGAATGGGGAGTCTCGGTGCACAGCCATTTTCAGATTTCTACAGAGATATTCAATCGGGTTCAAGTCTGGGCTCTGGCTGGGCCACTCAAGGACATTCAGATTTGTCCTGTAGCCACTCCTTTGCTATCTTAGCTGTGTGCTTAGGGTCGTTGTCTTGTTGGAAGATGAAGATTTGCCCCAGTCCAAGATCCAGAGCGCTCTGGAGCAGGTTTTCATCAAGGATGTCTTTGCACATAGCTGCATTCATCTTTCCCTCGCTCCTGACTAGTCTCCCAGTCCCTACCCTTAAAAACATCCCCACAGCATGATGCAGATATGGCGTTTGCTATTCAGGCCAAAGAGTTCAATCTTTGTTTCATCAGACTAGAGAATTTTGTTTCTCATGGTCAGAGTCCTTCAGGTGCCTTTTGGGCAGCTCCAGGTGGGCTGTTGTGTGCCTTTTACTGAGTGGCTTCCGTTTGGCCATTCTATCATACAGGCCTGATTGGTGGAGTGCTGCAGAGATGGTTGTTCTCCTGGAAGGTTTTCCTCTCTCCACAGAGAAATGCTGGAGCTCTGTCAGAGTGACCATCGGGTTCTTGGTCACCTCCCTGACTAAGGCCCTTCTTCCCTAATCGCTCAGCTTGGCTGGGCGGCCCGCTCAAGAAGAGTCCTGGTGGTTCCAAACTTTTTCATTTACGGATGATGGAGGCCACTGTGCTCATAAAGACCTTCAATGCTGTATACAGTGGGGACGGAAAGTATTCAGACCCCCTTAAATTTTTCACTCTTTGTTATATTGCAGCCATTTGCTAAAATCATTTAAGTTAATTTTTTTCCTCATTAATGTACACACAGCACCCCATATTGACAGAAAAACACAGAATTATTGACATTTTTGCAGATTTATTAAAAAAGAAAAAAAAAGAAATATCACGTGGTCTTAAGTATTCAGACCCTTTGCTGTGACACTCATATTTAACTCAGGTGCTGTCCATTTCTTCTGATCATCCTTGAGATGGTTCTACACCTTCATTTGAGTCCAGTTGTGTTTGATTATACTGATTGGACTTGATTAGGAAAGCCACACACTTGTCTATATAAGACCTTACAGATCACAGTGCATGTCAGAGCAAATGAGAATCATGAGGTCAAAGGAACTGCCTGAAGAGCTCAGAGACAGAATTGTGGCAAGGCACAGATCTGGCCAAGGTTACAAAAAAAATTCTGCTGCACTTAAGGTTCCTAAGAGCATAGTGGCCTTCATAATCCTTAAATGGAAGACGTTTGGGACGACCAGAACCCTTCCTAGAGCTGGCCATCCGGCCAAACTGAGCTATCAGGGGAGGAGAGCCTTGGCGAGAGAGGTAAAGAAGAACCCAAAAGATTACTGTGGCTGAGCTCCAGAGATGCAGTCGGGAGATGGGAGAAAGTTGTAGAAAGTCAACCATCACTGCAGCCCTCCACCAGTCGGGGCTTTATGGCACAGTGGCCCGACGGAAGCCTCTCCTCAGTGCAAGACACATGAAAGCCCGCATGGAGTTTGCTATAAAAAAAAAAAAAAAAAAAAAAAACACCTGAAGGACTCCAAGATGGTGAGAAATAAGATTCTCTGGTCTGATGAGACCAAGATAGAACTTTTTGGCCTTAATTCTAAGCGGTATGTGTGGAGAAAACCAGGCACTGCTCATCACCTGTCCAATACAGTCCCAACAGTGAAGCATGGTGGTGGCAGCATCATGCTGTGGGAGAGTTTTTCAGCTGCAGGGACAGGACGACTGGTTGCAATCGAGGGAAAGATGAATTTGGCCAAGTACAGGGATATCCTGGACGAAAACCTTCTCCAGAGTGCTCAGGACCTCAGATTGGGCCGAAGGTTTACCTTCCAACAAGACAATGACCCTAAGCACACAGCTAAAATAACGAAGGAGTGGCTTCACAACAACTCCGTGACTGTTCTTGAATGGCCCAGCCAGAGCCCTGACTTAAACCCAATTGAGCATCTCTGGAGAGACCTAAAAATGGCTGTCCACCAACGTTTACCATCCAACCTGACAGAACTGGAGAGGGTCTGCAAGGAGGAATGGTAGAGGGATCCCCAAATCCAGGTGTGAAAAACTTGTTGCATCTTTCCCAAAAAGACTCATGGCTGTATTAGATCAAAAGGGTGCTACTACTAAATACTGAGCAAAGGGGCTGAATACTTTGGACCATGTGATATTTCAGTTTTTCTTTTTTTATAAATCTGCAAAAATGTCAACAATTCTGTGTTTTTCTGTCAATATGGGGTGCTGTGTATACATTAATAAAGGAAAAAAAATGAACTTAAATGATTTTAGCAAATGGCTGCAATATAACATTTAAGGGGGTCTGAATACTTTCCGTCCCCACTGTATATTTTTCTGTACCCTTCCCTAGATCTGTGCCTCAATACAATCCTGTCTCGGAGGTCTATAGAAAATTCCTTGAACTTCATGGCTTGGTTTGTGCTCTGACATGCACGGTTAACTGTGGGACCTTGTATAGGCAGGTGTGGGCCTTTCCAAATCCTGTCCAATCCACTGAATTTACCACAGGTGAACTCCAATCAAGTTGTATAAACATCTCAGGGATGATCAGTGGACACAGGATGCACCTGAGCTCAATTTTGAGTGTAATGGCAAAGGCTGTGAAAAACTTATGTACATAGGTTTTTTTTTTTTTTAGTAAATTTGCAAAGATTTCAAACAAACTTCTTTTACGTTGTAATTATGGGATATTGTTTGTAGAATTTTGAGCAAAATAATGAATTTAATCTATTTTAGAAGGCTGGAACACAACAAAATGTGGAAAAAGTGGGGCACTGTGAATACTTTCCAGATGCACTGTAACTCTTTTCAGACTAAAGTTCACATGCCTATGTGTACCCACCTTTACTTGTATATTTGTGATCAGTTGGGCAGGTGTAGAAATAAGGATTGTCAACTCAATTGAACACAAACTGTATTAGCACTGTTTAACCACCTCCCACTGCACATATACTGCCGGGTGGGCACTTCCTCCTGAGTGGACGTTCAGGAATGTCCCCTCAGAAGGAGGGGGATCACGCGTGCCCACACATCGGCGTGATCCCGATGCGCTCGTGTCACCCGGACACGGCGCATCTCCGATCAGAAGGAGGGCTCTGTGATTTGCCCTCCTGATCACATGACGGCTGTGTCCAATTACAGTCGTCATGTGATGTAAATAGAGAGCCAGTTGCTAGCCAATTGGCTCTCCTCTCCTCACATTGAAGTTGTCAGTGAGGAGGAAAGAGCGGATCGCTGAAGCCAGCCAGCGATCGGTGAGTATGAGCTGTTTTTTTACACACAGATCACCGGCCCAGTGTCCGCACACAATGTAAAATCATAATGTCCCCAAAACAGTGTCCCCACACAGTAAAAACACCTGTCCCCCACATATGCAACAGTAAAATCATATGTCCCAATGATAATCTGCACACATATGTCCATGATCATCTGTGCACATCTGTCCGTGATCACACAAAGCAATTATTATTATAGTAAAGTGTTTTCTTCTATAATGTGTAAAAAAGTGTGAATAACACGTGGAAAAAAACAGTGGCGCTTAATTCAAACAAAGAACTACACTCTTACAGTAACTCTTTAAACTAATTAAACACCTAATATAGTGTAAATAAAGTGTAAACAAAAAATTATATAAATAAATATATAACTACATATATAAGTATAGTGAACACCAGGTGATAAGTGAAAATCACATGAGTTATACAAAAAAATTTGTTTAAAAATTCCACACAAAAAATTATATTCTACTGTAACTCATTAATTTGCAAGGATCTAATCCAAGACAAAAAAACATTTAGCAGTGAAAAAGTGTTCATTAGGTTGTTGTGATAAAGTCTTTCAAATAGTGATGTCTTCCTTCTAACTTCCACCACACCCGAGTGTTGAATGGACCCACTCCCAATGAAAAACTCACTCACAAGCTCCAATAGCCCCCACTTGCGTGTAAGGCTACAATACTTATTGTTTCCAAACACGAAGGATTATGGTGACAAGCCAGCCATCCAAATATAAATGCACAACCCGTTCCACATGTGAATAAAAGAAATGCTCCAATAGTTTTAAGTTTTACTGTGCAATTTTTGAATTTTAAAAGTGTGAGTTTAACCATTGAAGATTTGGCTTGTGTGTTTTTCATTAAACTGGTTGTACGAATTACACTACTGGAGCATTTCTTTTATTCACATGTGGAATGGGTTGTGCATTTATATTTGGATGGCTGGCTTGTCACCATAATCCTTCCTGTTTGGAAACAATAAGCATTGTAGCCTTACACGCAAGTGGGGGCTATTGGAGCTGGTGAGTGAGTTTTTCATTGGGAGTGGGTCCATTCAACACTCGGGTGTGGTGGAAGTTAGAAGGAAGACATCACTATTTGAAAGACTTTATCACAACAACCTATTGAACACTTTTTCACTGCTAAATGTTTTTTGTCTTGGATTAGATCCTTGCAAATTAATGAGTTACAGTAGAATATAATTTTTTGTGTGGAATTTTTAAACAAATTTTTTTTGTATAACTCGTGATTTTCACTTATCACCTGGTGTTCACTATACATATATATGTAGTTATACATTTATAAAAATTTTTGTTTACACTTCATTTACACTATATTAGGTGTTTAATTAGTTTAAAGAGTTACTGTAAGAGTGTAGTTCTTTGTATGAATTAAGCGCCACTGTTTTATTCCACGTGTTGTTCACACTTTTTTACACATTATAGAAGAAAACACTTTACTAAAATTTCATATAAAGTGGCAGCTATAGTTAGGTATCTGCATCAACACTTATCACATAATAAGAATAATAATTGTGTGTGTATACTCCGAATGCGCAGTGGTGGAAAACAAGGTGTAGGTGGGCAGTAATACTTTGTGGACCAATTGATGGTGTGCAATTATTATTATACACTTAAAGGTTTTTTTTTTGTTTTTTGTTTTTTACCAAAGACATGTAGCAGAATATATTTTGGCTTAAATGTATGACAAAATTAGATTATATTGGATTTCTTTTAAAACAGAAAGTAGAAAATATTGTTTTTTGTTTTTTAAATTTCTGCTCATTTTTTAACTTATATCGCAAAAAAAAAAACAAAAAAAAAAAAAAACGGATTTGTAAATAAATACCACCAAAAGAAAGCTCTATTTGTGTGAACAAAATGATAAAAATTTCATTTGGATACAGTGTTGCATGACCACGCAATTCTTATTGAAAGTGCAAGAGCGCTGAAAGCTGAAAATTGGCCTGGGAAGGAAAGGGGAGAAAGTGCCCGGTATTGAAGTGGTTAAGAATGTTCTAATGCAAAGCTAATTCACAATACAATATATGCAAACTGTGTCTATTTTAAAGGGTGACTTGAATGTTTAATAGAACTTAAAGTTGGGTTGGACAATTCCCGCTCGTCAGTTCAAAAAAAAAAAAAAGAACACTGGCATCTGGAGCATTGAGAGCTTCTGTCATAGTTTCGACAGGTGCACAAACCCTTCCAACTTGTGTAGACGAAGGTGTGCAGGGTCAGGGATGTGTCTGAGCTCTGCACAGCTGCTAGGCTAATCCGCCCCCTTTCAACTGGGATGATGGCAGTGCAGTGAGTAGGGCAGGTGGGAGTCCTGGTTCAACTACTTTTACTGTACATAGGCTGATGACACACTGAGCGCTGACTGATGCCGCCATATATTGCACTGTGTACCGAGTCTCAGTGTATCTTGTGCTGCCTCAGCTGTGCCTCCCTGTCTGTACCGCTCCAAAAGGTGGGCTGCACTGTGCACTCTATGTACTGTGTGTGCTTCAGCAGTGCAGTGCCTCAGTTGTGCGGCACTGCATGTTCTGTGTGTATTGGGTTTCACAAATGCTGCACTTCGCGTGCGGTGTATCTTGCCTCAGGTGTGATGCCTTGTGTGTACTGTGGAACACTTGGAAACAGTTTGAGCTGTCAGATTATTTAGAAAAGCATGGAAAAACCCCACAGTGCCATATTCTGCACCTTATTAAGTGAACATAACTTGAGATGATAGCAACTGATTGTATATACTTGAAATAAAGACCCCAGATTGTGCGAGAACAAATTCCATATTCCAGAGGCTTGATAGTTAAAATTTTCCCCATGTGCCAATAGGTGTATTTATGCAGTAAAAGTGATTGAGCGGCTCTGTAGCCTACCAGATTAAATTTTACACAAATGCCACAAGCCTGTTAAGGTGTTACTGTAAGCTTTTACTGCAACCATGAGCTTGCTTTAATTTCTTCAGATTTTGGACATAAAAGATATAGTCGGGGGTAGTGGTTCCAGTGTTCGATCATCTTTACAGTTTTTCTGTAAAGTGAACTAGCCCTTTAACCGCTTCCCGCCGCTGGCCATCAAATGAGAGCTGGGCAGCGCGGCTCTCGTTCTGGGTGGACGTCATATGACGGCCTCCCAGGACGACCACTCTCGTGCACCTGTGGGGGCGCGCATCATGGCAATTGGTGGTGCGGTGCGTCAGTCAGACACACCGATACCAGTAAAGAAGCTCTTTACCCCATGATCAGCCGTGTCTAATAAATGCTTATCACGATGTAAACAGGAAAAGCCGTTTATCGGCTTTTCCTCACTCGCGTCCGACAGACACGAGTAGAGGAGAGCCGATCGGCTGCTCTCCTGACAGGGGGGGGGGGTCTGTGCTGATTGTTTATCAGTGCAGCACCACCTTGGATGCCCACCCAGGACCACCAGGGATTGGCACTACCCTGGACCACCAGGTATGCCACCCTAGACCACCAGGGAAATGCCAATTAGTGCCCAGGCAGCTGCCAATCAGTGCCCATCCCCAATGCCTGCCAGTGCCATCAGTGATGCTCATCAATGCCATCTATCAGTGCCCCATATCAGTACCACCCATAAGTACTCATCAGTGCAGCCTTTCAGTGCCCAGTGTCGCCTATCAGTGCCCACCAGTGTCACCCATGAGTGCCCATCAGTGCTGCATATCAGTGCCACCCATCAGTGCCGCCGAAAAACGTACTTATTTACAAAATTTTATAACAGAAACAAAAGCATTTTTTAAAACAAAATTAGGTTTTTTTCTTTGTTTAGCAAAAAATAAAAATGCAGAGGTGATCAAATACCAAAATAAAGCTCTATTTGTGGGAACAAAATGATAAAATTCTGTTTGGGTACAGTGTAGCATGACCACGTAACTGTCATTTAAACAGCAACAGCGCTGAAAGCTGAAAATTGGCTTGGGCAGGAAGGGGGTGTAAGTGCCTGGTATTGAGGTGGTTAATGGAAAAAAAAATACCGTATATACTCGAGTATAGGTCGATCCGAATATAAGCCGAGGCCCCTAATTTGCCACAAAAAAAAAAAAAAAAAAAAAAAAAAAAAAAAAAAAAAATGGGAAAAACTTATTGACCCGAGTATAAGCCGAAGGTGAGAAATGCAGCAGCTACTGTAAGTGGAAAAAGAGGGTCAACAATGCCCATCTGCAGCTGCATGCCTCCCTGTGTCCTGTGCAACCTGCCTGTGTCCTGTGCATGTGTCACCTACCTGTGTCCTGTGCATGTGTCCCTGTATAGATCTGCATCGTGTCCTGCTCTGCATCCACCGATCAGCGTGTGATAACAACATTCAGTGGCCATTCCACTGTTCAAAAGCCGCGCCTCCTCCTCGTCTGATAGGCAGAACACTCAATTTCCCAGCAGTCAGCCTATCACGGACATCCGCTCATCCTCATACCACGGATGAGGATGAGAGGATGTCCATGATAGGCTGAACGCTGAATGGTGGGAAATGGAGTGTTCTGCCTATCATAGACGAGGAGGAGGCGCGGCTTTTGAACAGTGGAATGGCCACCGTCTGTCTGCATGACACGCTGATCATGTAGGCAGACAGCGATGACTCGAGTATAAGCCGAGGGGGGCACTTTCAGCCTAAAAAAAAATGGGCTGAAAATCTCGGCTTATACTCGAGAGTATACGGTATAATAAAAAAAAAAAAAAAGGAGGAGCACAGACAGCAATGAAAACTGACAGGTGTTCTAATCCTTCTCCACTCTATCCAAAACTAAAAAAAAATCCACAAACAACTTTTGCCTCTAGTGACACCTTTACTGCTTTAATACTGGGCTCTTCCACCCCCTTCCTACACAGGTCGCACTTTGAATGACAATTGTGCAGTCATACAACATTATACCGATATAAATTTTTTTTTTTTTTTTTTGGACAGACTTTTTTTTAGTTTAAAGACCAAAAATTTTGAAAAAAAAAAAGTTTCTCTGTTTTGCAAATAAGTAATTTTTCTCCTTCACTGCTGTGCATTGATGAGTTTGCACTGATGAGGTGGCACTGATCATCAGTGCCCTGATATTAGTGTAAGTGCGCCCAGTCAGAATTGCCTGTTTCCGGTGTTCTATCGAATAGTGCCCTCCGTCGAAAAGTGCCCACACATGCGCAGTACGAAAGGCCACTCCAGCAGATTTCCCGATCAGCTGGCGCGACGTCACCATAGCTCATGCGCACATCGTAGGAGGCATTTTTTCGCTGGGAGATACCATTTGACGGGCAGAATTTAAACCTATGCAAACAGAGAGAGACCGTAGTTGTCAGATTGTGCCTTGCTGTTGCAGGGTGGGTTGTGGCTATGTTGCAAGCCGCCCTTAGACACAGGCAAAACCTCCCGTTCAACACACCAAACCCACCCTGCAACACAGACAAAGCCTGACCTTGAGCACGCTGTAAACCCGCCCCACAACAACTACGGTCTCCCTCCGCTTTTTGCATAGGTTTAAATCCTGCCCGTTAAATGGCATCTCCCATCGAAAAATGCCTCCGACAATGTGCTCATGCGCTATGGTGACGTGATTGGGAAATCAGCTGGCGTGGCCTTCCGTACAGCGCATGCACTATTTGACAGAACACCGGCTCGCCTCTCCCCATGCTTGACAGCACATGAGGAAAGGAATGCCGAAAACTGGAAAGTTTGTTTAGAAGTGATCAGCTGTGATTGGCAACAGCTGATCATATGGCAAAGGGCCACTACAACTGGCCTTTTACTACAATCTGATCAGCTGTGTCTGAAGGAAACAGCAACCATAGTGAGCACAGGGGGCGTGGTTCTGGGAGGACATCCATGGACACCCTCCCGGAACTGGACGACCACCGTGTAGCTGTCTTTTGTCTATAGCGCGCTTGGAAACGGGTTCATTTTTTAATCACGCCCTCGGCTGTTGAGTAACAGCATTGCTTCTTTGGATCCTGTTGGTATTGTGTGTGTTGGAACGTAGGGCTATGGTCAGTAGCGGTCCCTCAGGTATAGCACATCAATATTTAGTTCCTGCTTACTTTGTCTTAATATGTGACAGTTATCAGGATGAAACATAACATGTTTGTGGGAAGTTCACTTGTTCTAACTGTGAACCGTTATTTGTGCTCTGTATTGTACTGTATTTTGTACCTTCATGCCTTAAAAACACTAAACAGACCAAAAACATTTCTATACCAACATCTTTGGCTATTGGCTTTACAGGCACTTACCAATTGGCATATCAGGAGCTGGGCTACGGCTTGGGGTTGTGGGGCCTGGAGACAAGCTGTGGGTGGGGGAGGCTGGGAGGCTCTCACTGGAAGACAAGGACTGATGGAAGCCCGAGGAAAAACTCTTGCTTGTTTGTAATACTGATGACTGCTTAGAAAGCTTCCTGAAAAGTGAGGATTTCCTACAGTAAGAAAAATAATTAAATTTAGTAATAATTCTGGCCATTTAAAATTGGACAGTATAAATTTCTGTACAAATCCATTTAAAAAAAAATCCAGCAATATAAAAAAAGTAACCTAAAGCCAGTCGCAGAACTCTATAGTAAGTGAACAAGCAAAACAAGATCTGGTCACCAAATGATAATTTTCACAAATAAACTTTGCCTTGCATTGCCCAACCGTGCATGTTTATGTGATGAAGTACAGATTATGTACAACACCAGCGCTGGCCTTAAATTAAGGAAAACAATAGCAGCCAAAATTTAAAAAATTCCCATAAAATCTTTATAGAGCTCCATTATTTGCCATTAGGCATAGGAATAAATAGGAATGCCTCTTCTATACATTTTTTATCAAATGCATCTTACTGTAAATTATGATCATCAAACAGCTAGATTACAAGAAAATGGCTCTTTATTGGACTTCATCCAGATTAATAGAGGCACACGCCAAGGTTAACCTCTTTTTTCATATCTTAGCTATAGAGCATTTAGCGAATGCCCTTCATCTTAACCCTACCATACAAGGTATAACCCCAGGTTTTATCCATCATAGATTAGGTTTGTATGCCAACAACGTATTAACAATTGTAACAAAGGCGAAATTGATGTTTCCTTACATACTGAAGGAATTTGAGACCTTCGACTGCTTTAGCAAACAAAGTTAACACCAATAAATGCATTGCACTTTATAGCTCTCTACCAAAATGCTTCTTTCACATACTGAAAACTTTTACTGTAGAATATTTTAGCACAATTGCCCCCCTGACTATGCTACAGTATTTTGGTCAGGCATGTCAGCTGGCAGTGTGGTACTTCCTTGACTGTAATTGTACTACAAAGTGGCTCTTAACTTACATACTTGACTGGATAAACCATGGTGAAGACAATTTTTGGGTGACAATTAAAAACCATTTCTCAGCCATCTTATTGACTTACCTCCCATAGATACCACCCCAAAATTACCCCTTAGTTCCCACTGTTCTTTTTGGGATTACAATCCCCTTTTGAAGGCTTGGAATTCCATTCTTTAACACCAACACTTATCCCCATATATTAGACCACTTACTCCTAACTTAGATAACGGAGATTATCTGGATCTTCCCAAACCTATTTTTCTAAATGGACACATACAAGATTCTTCCCAAATCTTAGAGCCATCCATCATGGTAAACACATTAGCCCTTCTCCACCCTCAACTTAACTTACAACTTGTCCCAGGATGCTAGCTCCAATACTTTCAACTGCAAAGTTATGTAACTCACTCAAAAAGCAAGGATCAGATTTCTGGGGACACGACTTCCCTTAAATTCCTTTGTCTACAAGATACACTGCTTACAAACATTATAAAACAATTATATAATATCTTATTAGAACACACATAGTATGCTACACTACGCTACCAATATCTCTCTATAAACTTATTGTTTTAAATGGGGTAATTTTAATAAAAGTTTTCCGCTATAAGTATAGTTTTCTGGCTTTCTTCCTGTTGGTGCATGGGATGAACAAGTCAAGTATCGGTCCTTGGTTGATGGCATAATCTGCATAGCGGGTCTGTGACATAAATCTTTATCGACCTTCCTAGGCAAATGATTAGAAGGTCAACAACCATTGGTAAGTTTGGAAGGCACAGTGGTGGTGACGCAAAGTAGAGTTGGTTGGAGTGGAATACAGAACACAAGTCACTTTATTTCTAGAAGAATTGCAGCACACGTGTATAGCACTTTGGTTCAATATTGTACACGGCACCTTATGGAAATTGCACTTTTAAATTGATTACATATATTTATTGGTTTTTGTCAAGTTTATTTTTAAGAACTTGTTTTATCACCAACACAGGGATTGTACTATTTAAAAAGGGGTAAGTGCAGCTTGTTATTTTATACTATAGTTATTATTTATTGTCTAGGAATACATTAGCATGGACTAATAGAAAATAAAACACAGAAAATTACTATGACCCACATTTTGTCAATGTGTCATTGAGAAACCAAAGAGGTAAAACGCGTCTTTTATGGTAAGCCATATTCTTCATCCCCAATTCACTATGATATCAAGCCTTAGCTTACCTGTCTTGAGTATCTTTTTTCCTGTTCTTCTTGGTTCTCCTTGCCATGCGACCTTTGCAACTATTTTTTCTGGCAGGTCCAATCTTTATGGAAGTGTTTTCTAGTGGGGTAGTCCTTAGAGACACTTTGTTGCCACTCTGTTAGGAAAAATCAAAGTTTCCATCACTTAGAAATCAGTTTGAAAGCAGACACAAAAAGGGAAACTACAATGCTTTTGGTTTCACTGTAATTTAAAAAAAAAAAAAAGTTCTTTAACAGATCTTTTAAATCAGTTTTTGTGTGTATAAAAATGTGTTTTACAAATAAACGTTTAACCCCGACAAAGTGTTCACAAAACTCTTCTAAAGCACAGCTTAGCAGACTACTACTAAGCTGGCTTTGTTTGACTGAAAGCTTGGAATAAACCCTTTGATAAAGGGAAAAGTCATTGCTAATGAGTCATTTGGTTCTGTATAAAAATTGAGCCTACGGAGCTCTGTAAAAATTGACTGTCTTGTTGTAAACTGCTTACAACAAAAAGCCAAGCAGTTTCATATGGAACATATAAAAAGCAGACCACTAAAATATACTGAATATTAATTTACAAAGTTTTATATTTCTGTATTCCTAGGCCATAAAAAAAAGGGGAAAGAAAACACATAAGGCTGCTACATATTTTTTTTTAACAAAAAATACATTCTTGCGTGTACTGAAGGCGGTGCTACCTTCAGCACAGATCAGCCAAAATACAAGAAAGTACTTCCTGTAAAAGTAATTTCACATATACTGTACACCTCCTTTGTGTAGTTGCATGTATATAAATATAAGAACATACAAATAAATTAAAATAGGTATACCTTTAAAAGCAGCTCTACAACATCCATATGTACCAGGCCAAGAACAGATTCCCCATTCACATGGGTTATCAGATCTCCAGCTCTTAACCCCGCTTCATGAGCTGGACTTCCATCTTCTATGTTCTGGAAGATCACAATAAAAAGTATTATGAAATGCTCAAAATAGGCAGTGTTCAAATTGACCAAAAACATTACTCACCCAAACCATGTGGTGTACAGTATACACATCACTTTCTCCCATGTAAACACGAATTGCACGCAAAGTGAAGCCATACTTCTTTCCAGAGCTGTGAATAATTATTGGGGGACGCAGACTTGCTATTGCCACAGCAGAGTATCGATTTGGAGAAGAATCTCTGGAAGAAGGATTAGATGAGACGGAATGTGGAGAAATTGGGCTTGTAAGAGATCCACTGCTAAAATCATCTGTGGGAAAGAATAAACAATCCATTTGAATTTCTCCCTGCTAAGAAATAATCCAAACAATTGTGACAGTGACTATTTACTTACAAAGATGTCAAATACACACCATCAGTTAACATTTTCTGCTACATTGTTGTAGTAACAAACTGCTTAATATTTTATTTTTTTGTATAAATGTACAAATATAAAGCAATCTACTTACTGAGAACAACATACATATTCCCAGATTGGCAGGACAAGAAATAACTGGATAAATCTTAAAATTAGAAAAGCACTGAATATATTTTATTTTCTCACATTTTTAGATTTACGGTTTGCAGTTTTGGAGGGTCCTTTTAGTTCAAAATGGGGTTGATTTGCTAAAGGAGTAGAGAATGTTTACTTTAAAATGTGGATTTTTACTGAGTTTAGTAAATGAGGTGAAACTGTGCTAAACTATCCAATCATTTGGAAGCAAACATCTGTTTTCTTTTTTCATTGTCCTTGTACATTAAAGGGCAATTTTCACTTACCTTCCCCTTATTTACTAAGATAAAATCCACATTGCTCTAGTAAATCAGCCCTAAAGTTAAGCACTGTTAATTTTAAAATTGAATATCGATTTAGTTTTAGTTATAGTCTTATGACTAAAATGTAATTTTATCTTTAGTCGTATTTTAGTCAACTTAAATCTCCAGTACCGTGTTTCCCCGAAAATAAGCCTGGGTCTTATATTAATTTTGGCAACCAAAAACACACTAGGGCTTATTTTCGGGGTAGGTCTCATTATTCCATGTGCTGTCTTCTTTCCCCCCTGCCTGTCAGAAATCCCCTGTGGAACTGTGTAAAAGTGCTTGTAAATTCCTAAAATCCACAGCACCACATATTGCAAAATGTGTATGTCTGCAATCCAATTGTGCCACATACCTTCTTCTAGTGCTAGGCGTATCTGTAACCCACGGAAGCTCTCTTCCCTTCTTTGAGCACAACAGAGAGAGGGGGGGGGCCCCCGACATCAGCTGAGCGCCGCTCGGCGCTTCCATGGCCCGCCGGAGGCCTCTTCCCAGCTCTAAGGAATGCAGAGGGAGGGGAGCCCCGAGATCCCCCGCTGACAGCTTGCAGAAGAGCAGAGCGACATCAGCTGAGAGCAGTGGGAGGTCAGCGCTATACCAAAGGTATTTGGCACAACTAGATCACAAACACACACAGTCTACACTATCTAACACTGTAAGAGTGAACTCTAGTATTTCACTAGCACTTTAAACTAGGGCTTATTTTCGGGGTAGGGCTTATATTGCAGCCCTTCCCGAAAATCAGGGTAGTTCTTGTTTTCGGGGAAACACGGTACATTCTAAAGCAACTAAAAACTCCAGTGCCAATCTGAACTTCTGTTTTCCTCGGAGCTCCGCCTGTTTGTTAAAGCCCCATCCCCTGACTATCGGCAAGCTGTATTGGATGAGAGACGCACGTTCCCTCTGTCTGCCTGCGAGTTCTAGAACAATGCCCTGCAAACCACACAAGACACTCCTCTGGCGGATTCAGATCTGTCTGGATGTGACATGGCGAGTGTTCCCCCTCCCAGCAAGGTAAGAGTGCTCAGCACTGTGTAAAACAGCCTCCCCAAGACTGTCCAGTTATCTGCTTTGTGCGCTCCCTTACTCCCCCATCCCCACTTGCAGGTGACCTCCCCATCCACAAAGTATAATGCACGCTGCCCAGTGTACTAACCCCCCCACCCATTTACTCCCCCATCCCCACTTGCAAGTCACCTCCGCATCCCCAAAGTATAATGCACCCTGGCCTGTGCACTCCCTCACTGCCATTTACATCCCTATCCCCACTTGCAGGTCACCTCCTCATCCACAAAGTATAGTGCACCCTGCCCAGTGCACCCCCCCCCCCCATTTACTTCCCCATCCCCACTTGCAAGTCACCTCCGCATCCCCAAAGTATAATGCACCCTGGCCTGTGCACTCCCTCACTCCCATTTACATCCCCATCCCCACTTGCAGGTCACCTCCCCATCCACAAAGTATAATGCACCCTGGCCTGTGCACTCCCTCACTCCCATTTACATCCCCATCCCCACTTGCAGGTCACCTCCCCATCCACAAAGTATAATGCACCCTGGCCTGTGCACTCCCTCACTCCCATTTACATCCCCATCCCCACTTGCAGGTCACCTCCCCATCCACAAAGTATAATGCACGCTGCCCAGTGCACTAACCCCCCCCCCCCCCCCATTTACTTCCCCATGCCCACTTGCAAGTCACCTCCGCATCCCCAAAGTATAATGCACTCTGGCCTGTGCACTCCCTCACTCCCATTTAAATCCGCATCCCCACTTGCAGGTCGCCTCCCCATCCACAAAGTATAATGCACGCTGCCCAGTGCACTAACCCCCCCCCCCATTTACTTCCCCCATCCCCACTTGCAAGTCACCTCCCCATCCCCAAAGTATAATGCACCCTGGCCTGTGCACTCCCTCACTCCCATTTACTTCCCCATCCCCACTTGCATCCTGGCATTACAGCCAATAGTTTACAGTTTGTTTGTTTTTTTATATTTTAAAGTTGCACTTTTGTTTGTCAAAAAATAGGATTTTTTATTACAGCTTACCTGTAAAATCCTTTTCTTTCGACGGACATCACAGGACACAGAGCCACAGTAATTACTGATGGGTTATAGGGTATCACTAGGTATTGGACACTGGTCACACCCTAATCAGGAAGTTCAACCCCCTATATAACCCCTCCCCTTCCAGGGATACCTCAGTTTTGTAGCAAAGCAGTATAGGTGTATTAGAAGAGGGGCGGGACCTCTGTGTCCCGTGATGTCCGTCGAAAGAAAAGGATTTTACAGGTAAGCTGTAATAAAAAATCCTATTTTCTTTTCTCGGACATCACGGGACACAGAGCCACAGTAATTACTGATGGGATGTCCCAAAGCAATGCCAACTGAGGGGGGGGAAATCACAACCAAGTAGGGTGCTATCAGACCTGAGGACCCTGTACCACTGTCTGCAGCACACTACGCCCAAAGGCGATATCCTCATGCCTTCCTACATCCACCTGATAGAATCTGGTGAATGTATGAACTGAAGACCAGGTTGCGGCCTTGCAGATCTGAGCCATAGAGGCCCGGTGATGCACTGCCCAAGAAGCACCAATAGCCCTTGTGGAATGTGCCTTGATCTGAAACGGAGGAATCTTCTGTTTCAAACCGTAAGCTTGAATAATCAACTGTCGAATCCATTTAGAAATGGTCGCTTTTGACGCTGCCTGTCCTCTATTGGGACCCTCCGGCAGCACGAACAAGACATCCGTCTTGCGAATCTGAGCAGTTGCCTCCAGATAGGTCTTGACTGCTCTTACTACATCCAAAGAATGTAATGACCTTTCTTCCGAAGAACAAGGTTCTGGAAAAAAAAGGAAGGTAGCACAATGTCTTGGTTTAGATGAAAATCTGAAACCACCTTCGGTAAAAAACTAGGATGAGGGCGCAGTACCACTCTATCCTTGTGTATAATCAAGTAAGGCTCTTTACAGGAAAGAGCTGCTATTTCTGATACTCTTCTAGCAGAAGAGATAGCTACCAGGAAAATTAGTTTCCTCGTCAGTAAGACCAAAGGAATCTGACGTATTGGTTCAAAAAGGTTGTTTTTGTAACACCGATAGAACCAAGTTCAAGTCCCAGGGGTTTAGGGGCGCCTTAACCGGAGGATTAAGACGCATCACCCCCTGTATAAAGTTTCGGATCAGAGAATGCGAAGCAAGCGGCCGTTGAAACAACACTGATAAGGCCGACACCTGGCCCTTGATGGTACTCAAGGCCAGCTTCATCTCTAATCCTAATTGTAGAAAATCCAGAATTCTACTTATGACATATTTCCTGGGATGCCAACCCCTGGATTCACACCAGGATACATAAGCTTTCCAGACTCTATGATAAATCATTCTGGAAGCTGGCTTCCTTGCATTGATCAAGGTAGATATGACAGGACCTGAAAGCCCACGATTTTTCAGAACGTGGGATTCAATAACCCACCCGTCAAATCTAGCATTTGTGAGGCAGGCTGGAACACCGGACCTTGAGCTAACAGGTCTGGGTGTATCGGTAGGGTCCACCGGGAACCCACCATCATCCCTGCTATTTCTGCTTATCAGGTTCTTCTGGGCCAAACGGGGGCCACCAGAAGTGCCGACTTCCCTTCTTGCCTGAGTCTGCGAAGGAGCCGTGGTAGTAGCAGAATGGGAGGGAATGCATAAATCGGTGAGAGCCGATGCCACGGAATCACCAACGCATCCGTCCTGCCTGCAAGAGGATCCCAGGCAACCTGTAGGAAGGATTTCCCCTTCTGTAGGTTTTCGGGTATGAGCCTTCAACTGAGGCTCTGACGCATCGCATGCGATAGGTGCATTGGAAAGTTTAATGCCTGCACCTTCCTGTTCCAGGTCAACAGAATACTGTGTTGCAACAGTTCTGCTTGGAACTGCGCATAGGGAACTGCTTCGAATGAAGCCACCATCTTCCCCTGCAGCCTCATACAAAGGCGGACAGAAAGACCCTTCTTGGCCCTGACTGTCAAAATCAGCTCCCTTAGAGCAGTGATCTTTGCCTGCAGACACTTCAGTTAAGCAGGAAAAATGGGCACATATAGGCCTGTATCTCTGATGCCTATTGATATCAGAAATTCTCCTCCCTGTAGGACGGAGATTACGGTCTGAATTGATTCCAAACGAAAGCACTGCATCCTTGGGAATCGTTTCAGATCTCTCAAATCCAAAATGGGTCTGTCGTCCCCATTTGGTTTTCGGACCATAGAAAGATTGGAACAGAGTCTCAATCCTTGATCCTTTGTGGGAACCCCCACAATGACCTCTTGCGACCAAAGCCGCTTTATCGCTAGAAGGAGCGACTGCTTCTCTTCTGGTTTTCTGGGAACACCTGATCTGAGGGAACGAGGAGAGGGACATTCTTGGAACTCCAGTCTGTACCCTAAGGTTACCATGGAGATTACCCATCTGTCCTGGAAGTCCTTCTGCCAGGGCCCTGAGAGCTGCAGCAGTCTTTCCCCCCACTCGAGCGAGCAGGGCGCCCCTTCATGAAGAGGTCTTAGTGTCTTGCTTAGAAGACCTTTTCCCCCAGGATTTCTTGTGTCCCTGGGGTCGACTCTTGTTTCTTGCCCCAGACGGAGGAGCCCGTCGTGACTGCCTGGAGGCTGATGCCCCTGGTGCTGGGGAAAGAGTCCATTTAAAAGAGGGACGCTTACTCTTCTTCTTATCAGGTAAGAGAGTGCTTTTCCCACAGGAGATCGTCTTGATATAATTATCCAAGTCCTCTCCAAACAACCTTTCACCACGGAAGGGAAACCCAGCCAGAAGCTTCTTACATGGTGCTTCGGCTGACCAGTTTTTCAACCATAAGATTCTACGTATATGCACCAACCCAAGCGAGAGGCGAGAGGTTTGCACGATAGAATCTCTAATGGCGTCAACAGCATAACATAAAGCCGCAGGAAGGTTAGCAAACCCCTGGGCCTGCTGTTCAGGCAATACTTTGATGACCTGCTTAACATGGTCTCTTAAGTATTGACAGACTCCAATCGCTGCTACTGCAGGTTGGGCCACTGATCCTGCTAAAGAGAACACATCTTTCAATAAGAAGTCCATCTTTTTATCCACAGGATCTTTGAGCATCTGAGCGTTGTCTACAGGACAAGTCAGATTACTATTTACAGAGGAAATGGCCGCATCAATGGCCGGTATTCCCCACCTCTTAATAAACTTTTCTTCCATAGGATAAAGTGTAGAAAACTTTTTCGGCTGAAGAAATCACTTATCTGGGTGATCCCACTCAGAGTAAAGCAGCTTTTCAAGTAAATTATGAACAGGAAAAGCATGTGCTGCTTGGAAAGGTTTCAGTGACCCCAAAGTAGAAGAGGTTTCTGTAGTAGTTTCAGGTATGGGCAACTTAAATGTGGAGCGGACCAAACCAGTGAGGATCTGCACTAAGACGTTCTCCTCTTGGGAAGTCGCAGAGGGTCCCTCTCCACCTGAATCCTCCGAAGAGGAATCATCTGTCCCATCCCGATCCTCTGAAAGGGATTCATCTCCTTTATCCCAGAGCTCCTCTGACTGAGGGTCTTGGGGAGCAGAGGAAGGCCTTGTGCGTTTTCTTCCACTCAGTGAAGATGTAATCGCGGCCATTAGTTTTTTCTCTAATCCAGAAATGGGTGAGGAAAAAACTTCTTGTGTAATGTACACAGGGGCTGAAGTGCCGGCAGCAGATGTAGCCCCTAACCCCAAAGGCTCTCCCTGTCCAGCTGCCCCTGGTCCCTCAGGAGGGGATGGTGTAGCAGACAGGGGGTCCTCAGAACCTGAACGAGACCCCCTAGTGCCTCCGGTTCTAGGGGTGCTTGAACCTCTTCTACCCATAGTGCAAAGCAACAAGGTGTGAGGTATCAAAAACGAACACTGACTGCTGAGCGATGTAGTCTGGCTAAAAGCCTTGCTACCAAATGCCCAATCCGGTGTTCTTTAGTGAATGCAGCCTAGGGGAATGCCTGTGTCCCACCTTACATGTGACTGTCAGCTCTGTGTCTCTCCAAAGCTCAGAGCACCTATACAGTGTGCTTTAAATAGCCATGCTTTCAGGCAATGTGGGCGTCTGGGCACGCTGACGCCCCGCCCCCCCCTCCCTCCCTCGTTTTTGAAAAACGAGCGCTTCCCGCGCGAGCCGACCTTTTCTGACAAGCCTGAAGGGAGGCTGGGGTTTGGGGAATAAGGAGGAGGCCGGCAGTGATGGGCCCTGCATCGCAATGCGGCTTCGGTGGCGGCGGCGGTAGCGGCTGTGACAGTGCGGTCTCACCCGCCTTACAGCATACCTGAGTCTTTCCCTAGCCTGAGGGGACCATCCCAGCAGAGAAAACCCCCACCATCTACCTTTGGAGCTGGAGGAAGAGCCTGTGCAGCGGACGCTGAGACAGATCAAGCATGAGAAGGTTTGTGCTCTTGGCCGCCCCCGGTGGTCACAATAGGCACAGCATGCATACACTTTAAAGGAGAAGAGCCACTAGAATTTAAAATTCTGTGGAATCTCCTCTTACCTTATCCAGACCGCAGGGTTCAGTTTACACAGACCCAGCCTTCGCCTCTCATGGTGGGCTCCGTTTGTGAAAAACCGTCAGAGACTGGGGCCCCCATCAGTAGGGGGATCCTTCAGTTCTGGGCCTGTAAAGCACCTCGCCAGAAATTAGGAAGTTTAAAGCCATTTTCTGATCCGCGGGTCCAGCTCTCTAAAAAGAGAAGCGTTATAGGTAAAACCTCGTTTCTTTAGACACGAGGCCCAGGTACCATTCAATTCGGCCATGAGAAGACACTTTGAATGGATCCGGTCGCCTGGCTTGCCCCAGTATAGGATCTTAGGATATTCCTTTTGGAGCTTCAGCACAGGACATCTTTGCACGTCCAACACCTAAGACACTGGTGTAAAAACTGAGGTATCCCTGGAAGGGGAGGGGTTATATAGGGGGTTGAACTTCCTGATTAGGGTGTGACCAGTGTCCAATACCTAGTGATACCCTATAACCCATCAGTAATTACTGTGGCTCTGTGTCCCGTGATGTCCGAGAAAAGAAAAACAATTTTTGTTCATCAAACTTGGTTTTATTTATAAAGACTTTATATATCACAATGGCTAAATCTGTGTTTTAAGTGCATGTTTAAACCTTAATACCATAAATAACAACATGTTATTTGATTTTTATTCCAGGAGTATATAATGATTTTGAAATTCTAGAGAAATTCTTAACCAATTCATTACAATTTAACTAAACCCATTCGATTTTAGTCAAGTAAAAACGTATTGGAGATTTTAGTCGACTAAATGACAATTTGAATTGATTTTTATTTTCCATCACTGAAAACATGCAGCTGACGAAAAAAGGTTCGGACTCTTTGGCCACTTAATTGGCCTGGCCATGATGATGTCACTACTGCGCATGTGTATGGAAGTCACATCATCACAGCAGAGAGGCGTACCATAAATATCACTCTGAGCTGTACATGCGAGGCTCAGTGTACTCAAATGCTGACAGATAAGCAGTTATAACAGTAGAAACAAAGAGGGTCTCGTCTTTCATAAAAATCCTGTTTTTTTTATGAAAGATGAGACCCCCCCCCCCAATTATCCTATAAGCCATTTTGCTAAAGGAAACAAATATATGCACTCAGTGGATAACACACTGCTTGGAATTTCTGTGCACCAGTGGCAGCTTTGACGGCCCACAACAGGAAGATTGACGCAAAGGGATTTCTCACAGGATCAACAGGAATTTTTCAGCGCTTGCAACATTTTAAAAGGCAAACCATGGGGTATCTGTACGTATTGCAAAGATGTACTGCATATGCCTTTGATTATTTTACCCACTTACACTTTAATTTAATTAAAAAAATAAAAAAAGTTCTGGGTTATAAAGTTTTCTTCTTACTGGAGTACAGAGCTGAGAGTTCTTCAGTAACCAACTAGGTTTTTTATGTTGAACATGGATATGATAAAATGCTATTCTTATCTTGGTATTTTTATTTTGTGGCAGACACAAAGTATATTGCCATTTAAGCAGACATGCCCAATACCAGAGAAGTAATGATAGTAGATAATGCATCACATTTGTAAAGGAGTTGTGAGAATATTGTCAAAGTGGCTCACCAGAAGTAATAATCAGTGAAAGAGCAGAAACAGATGCAGACTTGGGTACACGTCTGCCTGGGGTAGAGCTTTGTGTTTCAGTTATCTCTCTCTGACCACGCAGGCGACGACTTGAACTCAGATCCAGGTTAGGTGTGATAGAATTTTTGGCACCAGTGCTATTACTGCGCAGACGAGTTCGGCTAAGGCTGACAATTTCTGAAATAGAATTAGACACAGACAATTTATCATAATCAGTGTAAAATACTGGAATACATAAATGTATTTACAAGCTATGGGGGGGTTGGCTCTGCATGCATGGTGCAACTCCATACTAATGTCCATGCTGTGGGAATGGGATGTTCAATAAGCTAATATAGATGTGACTAGTGCCGTGTAACTTTCTCTTGCTCAGACCCCATCGTTATGGAGGAGATTAAAGTAGAACTATAGGCAAGAATTTTTTTTCTTCATTTTGGAAAGAGTAGGGAGGATTATAACCCCTGTCAGTTTTTGTTTGCCGTTTTTGTCTCATTGAAGAGATTTTCCTTCACTTCCTATCCCATAGCCAAAACAGGGAGGGAGAAGAAATCCCTGTAAATTAAAAGAATCCATTAGAGCCAGCCACAACACCAGATCAAATGTCTCCATTAGAAGATTTTCCCTCTAGAACCCTTCTGGCAACAACCCATACTTTGGGATTTTCTTTTACTTTTGATTAGAACGGTAAACAGAACAAATAGGGAGGCTGAATCTCACCAATGGGGCAGAGGTAACAAAAACAGGTGTTCTAAGCCATCTCCACTTTGGGAAGAAAAAAAGTTTTGCCTTATACTTTAAAGCTTACAAGGCAGGTTTGAATCTGCCGGATACCAGTGAGAAAGGCAATAGTTACCACACCAGGCTTCAAATATACAGAATACAGCAAATAAAACGGCAGAATGTGTGAAAATACCTCTGCTGCAGTACTAATAAAAGGCAAGTAAGAGGGGATCCTGAATCACCAAATCACAAACAAAGGAAGTAGGGTGGACTACCAAGATGCAAAACGGAGACCCTGATCAAGTAGGCTGTGTTCATAAAATGAAAGCATCTCAAAAAGATAAAATTTTCAATTTTTCAGTGACTTTGTTTCTAGCAAAGATTCTTACCAGAAAAAGATGTGTGCTTGGAAGATGCCCGTTTCTTCTCCTGTGCAGAGAAGGTGGGCTTCTCAGATTTGTGGTCAGATGTCTCATCTTCAGAGGAGAAAGCAAATTTTGGCATGGCATCCAGACTGCAAGTGCTGGTCAGGAAGACGGGGCTTGCACTACGCTCACTTAACCATGAGTTGTAGGAGGATCCAGAGGAAGTCCATGACCTCAGCCTGAAGGACGATAGAACAGAAAATGAAAACCTTACATTCATCTACCACTAAAATAGTTAGAGAATAATTGTAAAACTCATAACAAGACAATTTAAAAGGTACATCTTAATCCCCATCTTTCCCAGCCCCTTAAGAGCTTCTAGATGCCAGGAGGCGGAGGTAGGTATTTGGGTTATGTGACCGATGTGATTGGCTGTCACAGTGGTCACATGATCGGAAAGCTCCCGATCGCAGGGCACGCGCTCACAGCACAGGGAAGTGTTTACATAGAACGGCCTCTCATCATTCAAGCCCACCTGGTGAGAGGCTGCAAATATGCACACGGCCGGAGGGAAGAGGTTAAAAACTATGATAAAACAAAAAAAGGAACTTAATTCAAGGAAGGGATAAGGAGACTATGATCTTGGTCACCTCTGACCCCTACCTGCCAACAGCTCTCTAGGCCTTGTAGTACCTGAGGCCTTGTCTTGTATCTTGAGCTTAAATTGACTTAAAAGTTCAAGGTTCAACATGTCTACTTCTAAACACAGAGGGGACAGTCCCACTGCACAAAGCCAAGTTGATCCTCCAGTGGTTACAGAATAAAACGGTGAAGGTCCTGGACTGGCCATCACAGTCTCCTGAAATTAATATCATCGAGTCTCTCTCATCTCATCTCTCTCAGCTCATGCGAGACGACCAAAGACTTTGCATGACCTGGAGGCATTATGCCAAGACAAATGGGCAGCTATGCCATCTGCAAGAATTTGGGGCCTCAGACAACTATTGCAAAAAAACTGCATACGGTCATTCATGTTAAAGGGGCAATATACAGTATTAAGAACTAAGGGTATGCAGACTTTTGAACAGGGGTCATTTAATTTGTTTACTTGTTGCCATGTTTTGTTTTATGATGCCTGTTATGACCTACAATTGAATATGAATTCCATAATAAAAGAAACATGTTTTGCCTGCTAACTCATGTTTTCTTTAAAAATGGTACATACAGTGCCTTGAGAAAGTATTCGTACCCCTTCAAATTTTCCACATTTTGTCATGTTACAACCAAAAATGTGACTGTATTTTATTGGAATATTACATGATAGACCGCCACAAAGTGGCACATAATTGTAAAGGGTAAGGAAAATGATCAATGGTTTTCCAATTTTTTTACAAATACATATCTGAAAAGTGTGGCGTGTATTTGTAATCAGCCTCCTTTACTCTGATATCCTGAACTAAAATCTAGTAGAACCAATTGCCATGAGAAGTCACCTAATTGGTAAATAGAGTCTACCTGTCTGGAGCCTTTAGAGGTTTAGAGAACCCTATAGAGCAAACAGCATCATGAAGGCCAAGGAACACACCAGACAGGTCAGGGATAAAAGTTGGAGAAGTTTAACCCTTTTGCTGCCAGGCCCGGTGCTTAATTTTTAGCCAGACCATTTTTGCAATTTTCCTTAGCTTTTTTATTTTTCACTTGTAGCTTTCAACGTTTTTAAAAGACCCCCCCCCCCCACCCCAACCATATATTTTCTGAAAGCACATGACCAGCAGAATAAAAAAATAAAAATAAAAAAAATAAAAATAAAAAAAAAGGTGCTACTGATTTCTAAGGTCCCACGATATTTGCGCAAATGTTTATCAAAACATTACTATTTACTAAAAATCCAATAAAATCATGATTAGCAGATAAATACACAGCGCATTTTTACAAAATTCCCACCAAATGTAAAAGCTTAACCTGTATGGAGTTAAAAAATAACAAATATTTGTAATTTTTACATTGCCCCTTTTTGCAAAATGGTGAAAATCGAACGTACGCAAAAATGTGAATATCCAAATTTCTCTAAAAATCTGAAGGTTTTCATTTTTCCCTTACAGCTTTCAGAATTTGTGAAAGACCCCCAAAACCATATATTTTCTGAAAGCATATGACCGCTAGATTAAAGAAAGGTGCTACAGATTTTTTAGACCCTGCGGTATTTGCGCAAATGTTTATCAAATCAGTATATTTGCAAAAATACACTAAAACCATTATTAGCCGATAAACACACAAAATTCTTGCTTAGTCCCTACTAAATATAAAAGCATAACCTGTATGGAATTAATAACCAACAAATATTTGTAAATTTTAAATTGCGCCTTTTTGCAAAATGGTGAAAATCGAAACGTACCCAAAAATTTCTCTAACAATCTGGAGGTGTTCATTTTTCACTTACAGCTTTCAGGTATTGTAAAAAAGTCCCCCCAAACCATACATTTTCTGAAAGCACATGGCCAGTAGAATAAAAAGAAGGTGCTGATTTTTAAAGGCAGAGCGATATTTGCGCAGATGTTTATCAAAACAATATTGTCGCTAAAAAAAAAAAACAAAAAAAAAAAAACAAAACACTAAAATCATTACACAACATAACAAAATTCCTGCTAAATTGCTACTAAAGCATCATTCATAATTGGCATACTGAAGTGTACGCCCATGGGGGGCCATGTTTACCCGCACAGGGGTTCCATGCATCCCCGTAAAGGCAGTCCCATTTATGTTAATTGGGATGAAACGGGTGCACAGGGATAGCTGCTGTTCCCAATCTAACATCCATGTGGGTACATGACCCCCGAACGCAGACAGTGTGAGCTCAGGGACATGCATGCGGAACTACATGGATGTAAAATTGGGAGCAACGGCTCTGTTCATGCAGGTGCACGATGGGACTGCCTGCAGAGAGATGCACGATACACCTGTGCATCCCCGTAAAGGTACGCCGTGTATGCCCTGTGTGAACAAGGCCTTAGGCCCCTTTCACACAAGCACACCGATTGGGTCTGCCTCTCCGTTTTTCAGACGGGCCCAATTGGACCACCCATTGTTCTCTATGGGGAGGCTGATGTAAATGGACAGGAGATAGAGGTCTTAACAGATCCCCATGTCTCTTTTTTTTTCTTTTTTTTTTTTTTAAGACAGAGAAAGGGACTGAAGTCCCTTTCTCTGTAGCACTTTACATGAATGAATGAGGAATCTGTATAGAGATTCCATTCGTTCATAAAATGACAGTCTGATACATTGGATCGCGGTTCCAATGATCAGCTGTCAGTGGATATAGAAGCGATCGCTGACTATAACCATTGTACTGCAGGGGGGAGCTTGGTATACACAAGCAGAAGAGGGATTCCGGCTCATGATGGTGGCTGCGGGGGATCGGATCGGGTGGAGGGGGGTAATCAGTGCTGGGGGGGGGGGGGGGGAGAAGGGGGGTGAAGGGGATAGTAAAGGAAAGTGGGGGTAGTAGTTTTAGAAGAATAGGATCAGTGGGAGGTGGAGTGGCTGTGGGCAGGGAAAAGGCGGCATGGGTGGGGGCGGTCACATTAGGGGATAATAACTCTGATCAGCGGGTTGTAATTCGCTGATCAGTTATAGAATTGTTCAGCAGAGTCTGCTGAACAATTCTGATATAAGTTTATGGTAATTGAAGTGACCATGAGCTTATAGGAGAGGGAGATATGAGGTCCGTACGGACTCTGCCACCCGCAGGCCCCTTTTAGGTGCGTACGGACCTGATAGTGAAAGGGTTATAAAAATAATAATCCCAGGTTTAGGGTTATAAAAAAATATCCCAAACTTTGAACATCGCACGGAGCACTGTTTAACCCATCATTCAAAAATGGAAAGAGTATGACAAACAGCTAACCTACCAATACATGGCCGTCCACCTAAACTGACAGGCTGGGCAAGGAGAGTATTAATCAGAGAAGCAGCCAAGAGGCCCATGGTAACTCTGGAGGATTTGCAATGATCCACAGCTCAGGTGGGAGAATCTGTCCACAGGACAACTATTAATTGTGCACTCCACAAATCTGGCCTTTATGGAAGAGTGGCCAGAAGAAAGCCATTGTTGAAAGAAAGCCATAAGAAGTCCTGTTTGCAAGAAGCCATGTGGGGGATGCAGCAAACATGGAGAAGAAGGTGCTCTGGTCAGATGAGACCAAAATTAAACTTTAAAAGCAAAACACTAAGTGTGGCGGAAAACTAACACTGCACATCACCCTGAACACACCATCCCCACCGTGAAACATGGTGGTGGCAGCATCATGTTGCGGGGATGCTTTTCTTCAGCAGGGACAGGGAAGCTGGTCAGAGTTGATGAGAAGATGGATGGAGCCAAATACAGGGCAATCTTGGAAGAAAAGCTGAGTTAGACTTACCGGTAACTCCTTTTCTGAGAGTCTTCCAGGACAGCCCATGAGACCTTGCGCTCCTCCTACCAGGACAGGAAACACGTCACCCCCACCAGATAAAAGGGCGGTCCTCCAGGCCCATGTCAGTATTCTCAAGAACCGTAGGACCCTGCAAAACATATGCATAATACACATAACTTCAGACAATACCGGGTGGGAATCCGGCTGTCCTGGAAGACTCTCAGAAAAGGAGTTACCGGTAAGTCTAACTCAGCTTTTCTCCAAGCGTCTTCCAGGACAGCCCATGAGACGATGAGCCAGAACTTACCAGTCTAGGGAGGGACAACTGCCTGAAGGACCTTACGACCAAACGCCTGCTCCTGAGCTGATAGGAGATCCAGGCGATAATGTTTAATGATGGTCGAGTAACTGGACCAAGTGGCAGCCCTGCAAATTTGTTCCGGTGAGGCACCAGCCCTCTCAGCCCAAGACGTAGACAAGGCTCTAGTTGAGTGCGCAGTAACAAAAGGTGTAGGGACCTCCCTAATTTTGTAAGCTTCCAAGATGGCTTGCTTTATCCATCTAGCCAATGTGGCTTTAGATGCACTATTCCCCTTGTGAACTCCAGAAAAGAGGACAAACAAGGCATCAGTTTTCCTAAAGGTCTTCGTGACCTCAAGATAGACCAAGAGAATCCTTCTTACATCTAGAAAACTAAATTTTCTTTCTAAGTCGCCCTGTGGCGAACTACAAAAGGTTGGCAATACAATGTTCTGAGATCGGTGGAATGTACTTGCTACCTTGGGCAAAAAACCTGGATCGGTTCGTAACACAACTCGATCCTCAAAAATCGTGAGGAAGGGCTCCCTAACTGATAGGGCCTGCAACTCACTTACCCTACGAGCTGAGGTAACAGCTATAAGGAACACAGTTTTTAATGTAAGTAACTTAACTGACATACTTTCCAGAGGTTCAAACGGAAATTCTACCAGAGTTTGAAGTACTAGGGACAGATCCCACGTTGGACAACTTCTCACTACTACTGGTCTGGCCCTAGAGATAGATTTGAAAAATCTGGCTATAGTGGGATTTTCCAGGAGAGAAAACTGGAGGAGCACACTAATAGCTGCCGCCTGTACCTTTAAGGTACTAACAGAAAGACCTTTGTCGACACCCTCTTGGAAAAATTCCAAAATAGACGGAATATCATGAGTTAATCATTTTCAGATAACCACGAGTTAAACCTTTTCCAAACTTTGGAATATATGGCTCTAGTAACTGGCTTCCTGCAATTAACGAGAGTCCTGACTACTTTGTCAGAGAACCCTTGGGCGCTCAGTATCTTCTCTTCAGATACCAGGCCGTCAAGTTTAAGGAAACCACCTGAGGGTGTGATACTGGACCCTGCAATAATAGGTCTTCCCTTTTCGGAAGACTCCACGGAGGCTCTGAAACCAGAGACTGTAGCAGGGAAAAACCATGGCCTCTTGGGCCAAAACGGGGCAATTAGAATCAGATCTGTCTCTTCCAGCCGAAACTTCCGGAAGACTTCTGGAATCAGCCTGATTGGCGGAAAGGCATAACATAGGCATGGAGGCCACGGGTTCGCCAGAGCATCGATCCCCAAGGCTTGGTCTGCCGGGTTCATGGAAAAGAATATCTCCGTCTTGCGGTTGTTTCGGTTTGCGAACAAATCCGCTACCGGATAACCCCATCTCTTGGTGAGGTCTGCAAAGACTTCGGGATGAAGGGACCAGTTGTCTCGGTCTATCCTGTGACGGCTGAGATAATCTGCCAGGCAATTGTTTTTCCCCTTCAGGTGTACAGCAGAAATGGAGGCTAGATTCCCCTCTGCCCATGAAAGGATCTCCTGGGCAATGGACTGAAGCCTCCGGCTTCTCGTGCCTCCCTGCTTGTTGATATACGCGTCTGTCGCTATATTGTCTGACAGGATTTGGAGGTTGTGACCCCTGATCTCCATCTGAAAAGACTGGGGGGCTCTCTGGACGGCAAGCAGCTCTCTTTGATTGGATGAGGCCCTTGCCTCCTCTGGGGATCACTCTCCTTGTGCTACTGCATTGCTGAGGTGGGCCCCCCATCCCCAGGAACTCGCATCCGTGGTAATCCTTCGGGAAATGGGAAAGGACCATGGGAGACCTCCTGCTAGGTGCTGACCAGCTCTCCACCACCACAGGCTTCTTTTTATCCTGTCGGGAAGCCAGATCCTTGACTCCAGGGACCTTACGTCCCCGTCCCAGTTTCTTAAAAGAAACCTTTGTAACGGACGCTGACGGAGTCTCGCCCATGGTACTGCGGGAAAACATGAGGTCATAAGACCCACTGCCCTCAACACCTGTCTCAGAGAGACCGACTGGTTGGTCTGCAATGTTGACATAGTCTGGAACACTTTGGTAATCTTCTCCTGAGGAAGAAAACTGGAGTTAGACTTACCGGTAACTCCTTTTCCAGTGGTCTTCCAGGACAGCCCTTGAGAGATGGAGTCCCTCCCATCGACCCAGGAAACACATTGCCAAAACAGTTCAAAAGGCGGTCCCTCAGGTCCCTGGTCAGTCATTCACCAAGAACCGAAGGATGGAACTGCAAAAAACATAACCATAACAGGTAATAATGTTAGTACATTCACATAATCAAAAAAGGGTGGGATCATGCTGTCCTGGAAGACCACTGGAAAAGGAGTTACCGGTAAGTCTAACTCCAGTTTTCCCCAGTTGTCTTCCAGGACAGCCCTTGAGAGGATCCCCAAGTACTCACCAGATTAGGGGGGGACCACGGCTTGGAGAATTTTTCTCCCAAAAGCCTGATCCTGACTGGACATTAAGTCCAGTCGATAATGCCTTGTAAAGGTGGAAAAGCTTGACCACGTGGCTGCTTTACATATTTGCTCCGGGGTGGCACCAGCTCTTTCTGCCCAGGATGCTGATAATGCCCTTGTGGAGTGGGCTTTAATACCCCCAGGAGGATCTTTGTTTACTGTCTTATAGCCCTCTGCTATAGCTAGCCTAATCCACCTAGCTATGGTGACTTTAGAAGCTTTTTGCACCTTACGTTGTCCGGAAAAAAGAACAAAAAGTGAATCTGAGATTCTAAATGGACTGGTTACCCTAAGATACTCTAGGATACACCTTCTCACATCTAATGAATGAAAACGCCTTTCTTTCTCGTTTGAAGCCTTTTGACAGAAAGAAGGGAGGACAATATCTTGTGATCTATGGAAATTAGATGCAACCTTTGGTAAGAACCCAGGGTCTGTCTTTAGGATGACTCTGTCTTCCAGAATCTGGAGGAAAGGCTCTCTGACAGAGAGAGCTTGGATTTCACTAACTCTGCGTGCTGAAGTGATTGCTACAAGCAGTACTGTCTTGAAAGTGACTAGTCTTAGAGAGGCCTCTGAGATAGGTTCAAAAGGTGACCCCAAAAATGCCCTTAGAACAACTGACAGATCCCAGGATGGGGCTATGTTAAGTCTAACAGGTTTGCGTCTGGAGATTGCTTTACAGAACCTAGAAATAAAAGGATCTTCCTGCAACCTTTTCTCTAAGTACACACTTAAGGCCGCTATCTGGACCTTAATAGTACTAGGAGTTAGCCCTTTATCTATCCCTTCCTGGAGAAACTGCAGGATATTTGCTGTATCCGTATTTACCTCCCCTCGGCTGTTCAACCAGCTGTTAAATTTTCTCCAGACCTTCCTGTAAATGGCCTGAGTGACAGGTTTTCTACTTTGTAGCAGGGTCTGAATCACTCTGTCAGACAGGCCCTTGCTCCTCAAAATTTCCTCCTCAGTAACCACGCTGAGAGGTTCAGCATGGATACTTGTGGATGAAAGAGAGGTCCCTGCGACAGAAGGTCTGGTCTGTAGGGAAGTCTCAGAGGAGGTTGGTCTGTCAACTGTAGCAACGTTGTAAACCATGGTCTCTTGGGCCAAAACGGTGCCACTAAGATTAGACACGTTTCCTCTACTAGAAATTTCGCTAAAACTCTTGGGATGAGGTGAAGCGGAGGAAACGCATACGCTAAACTGAAGTTCCATGGGGTCTGTAAGGCGTCTACTGCCCAGGGCTGATCTCCTGGGTGTAGCGAGCAAAAATTTGGAACTTTGGCATTCACCTTGCTTGCAAACAGGTCCACTACTGGTTTCCCCCAGTAAGCTGCTATATATTTGAACACCTCTGGGTGTAGAGACCATTCTTGATTCGACACTTGTTGTCGACTCAAGAAATCTGCCGTATTGTTGAGCTCCCCTTTCAGGTGGACTGCGGAGATGGAAGCCAGATTGGATTCTGCCCATAAGAACATGCGATTGGCCACCAGCATTAGTCGACGACTTCTGGTGCCCCCTTGCTTGCTTATGTACGCTACAGCCGTCATATTGTCTGAACGGACCTGTAGATGATGACCCTGTATTGCATTCTGAAAGAATAACAGAGCCCTGAGGACCGCTGTTAGCTCTTTCCAATTGGACGAAAGGAGTCTCTCCTCTGGCGTCCACCTGCCTTGTGCCCAATCTGAGTTGAGGTGGGCTCCCCACCCCCAGCTGCTCGCATCCGTGGTTAGTATGGACATGATGGGAGAGATCCAGAGAATCCCTTTGTTCAAATTCTCTGAGTCTTTCCACCACCAGAGGGAGCGTTTTACTCTGGTGGGGATTGAAACCTCTTCTTCCAGATCCCTGTCCTTTAATTTTTCCAACAGAAAACTTTGAAGGTCTCTTTGGTGGAACCTGGCCCATTGTACAGCTGGAATGGCCGCTGTCATCAGTCCCAAGACCGACATCACCTCCCTCACTGTACACTTGGCGCTGCTTTGAAGAAAAGACATTCTGTGGTGTAAATTCAATATCTTCTCTTCTGGCAGAACTATCCTCTGTTCTACTGACAGGATCTTGTACCCCAAATACAAAATTTCCTGTGTTGGGGTAGTCTTGGACTTTTCTAGACTGACTATCCACCCCAGCTGCCTCAGGTTGAACTGAGTCAACTCTAGGTCCCGACGAAGTTGTTTCTCCGAATGGGCCGTGAGAAGTAAGTCGTCTAGATACGGGATAATCGTGACTGACTGTAGTCTTAACGGAACTAATGCCTCCCCGAGAACTTTGGTAAAGATTCTCGGGGAGGACGACAGTCCGAAAGGAAGTGCTCTGCACTGGAAATGATAAACCTTGGTGTCCATCTGAATCGCCATCCGAAGAAATTTCTGGCATTCCTTCCTTATTGGGATATGCAGATAGGCGTCCCTTAAATCCAGGGTAGCCATGAACACCTCCTTTTGGAGTAGATTCCTTATTGAGTAAATAGACTCCATCCGGAATTTTTTGTATCGGATGGAGCGGTTCAGAGGCCGGAGGTTCATTATTAGCCTGAATCTCCCGGACGGCTTTTTTACTACAAAAATGTGCGAGTAAAAACCGTCCCCCTGTTCCTGAATAGAGACTGGCGTCAATACCTCTTGATCTACCATTTCATCTATTAACAGAGGCAAGGCCCTGGCCTTTTCTGAGTCTCTTGGAAGCTTTGTCACAAGAAACTTTGAGGGTGGGTCGCTGTGAAACTCCAGCGCATACCCCCTTTTTATAATGTTCAAGACAAACTCGTTTGAGGTTGTCTTTTCCCACTGTGGGAGAAAGTTCATCAATCTTCCTCCCACCGGGACCCAGATGTCACTGGGGTTTGGGGTTTGAATTGGGGCGGTTAAAAAGTATGCCCCCTTTTCCTTTCCCTTTTTGTCCTGTCCAATTCTTTTTGGGCTTGAACTCCTTCTCTGACTTAGAGGGTTCTTTTGAGGGACGAAAAAACTTTCTTTGAAAATTTTTCTTTTTAATGGGAAAGGTTTTCTTTTTATCCGCCGTTCTTTCCAAGGCGGTATCAAGTTCAGGCCCGAAGACTAAGTCTCCTGTAAAGGGGACACTGCACAAACGTGTTTTAGACGCCGTGTCTCCCCCCCAAGTTTTCATCCAGACTGACCTCCTAGCTGCGACCGAAAGCGCTGCTGTTTTAGCCGTAAATTTAATGGCATCAGTGGAGGCGTCAGAGATAAAACTTGTCGCCTTAAAAAGCATAGGGAAGGTTTTTAAGATCTCCCCCCTAGGTGTGCCTGCCTTTAGATGTTCTTCTAGTTGGGCTAACCAGAACTCTAGGTTCCTGGCTACACAAGAAGTGGCCAGAGCTGGTTTTAAACCTGCCATAGAAGCATCCCAGGCCCTCTTTAAGACTATGTCTGTTTTTCTGTCCATGGGGTCCTTTAAATGACCCATATCCTCAAAGGCAAGGTCAGACTGCTTGGAGACTTTGGACAGGGGGGCGTCTAGTTTAGGATTTTTATTCCAGACCGCCTCTGGGCTCTCGTCAAAGGGGAATCTCCTTTTAAGGGAATTTGGGAAGAAGATCTTTTTATCTGGCTCGGCCCATTCCTTGCGGACAAGGTCAGAAAGCACATTATGTATAGGGAATACCTTAGCTTTCTTTTTCCCCAGAGCCTCATACATTTTATCATGTCTGGTCAATTGAGTTTCTTCTTCATCAATTTCCAGCGTATCATAAATGGCGCTCAACAGCTCGTCTACATCCTCCAGAGACCGCTTGTATTTTGCGCCTTTGTTAGCTACAGCCTGATCCTCATCTGAATCTGCGTCAGAGGATTCAGGGCTAACTAACACGGGGCTATGCTCCCTGATTGTACGGGGCTCCCCAGAGCTGGGTGTTGTAAGGCATGGTGAGGAGGGAATCGCAGCTGCTTTACTGGTGGAAGCAGACGTGCCTACATCTGCGATTAATTCGCGGAGAGATTTAAAGGTTGATGCCATCTCATCTTTAAAGGAGCCAAGGAATCTTGCCAAAGGAGAGTCTGCCTCTGTTTTAAGTAAGCCTGCAATACATTGCTTGCATAGGGCTTTGTTAGAGCCTGAGGACAACTTATTTCCACAGTTAGGGCATTTTTTGCGGCCTGACTTGTCTTCCCTTGGAGCTTCCTTCCCCTAAAAATAAAGAATAGACTTTTTTAGCATCAGGAACCCCTAAAACTCTAAAAAACACCTGTGCTGCAACCACCACTGCATCCACCCGGGACTGTGAGGAAACCACCACCATGGGGTACTACAAATCCCCGCCTTACAACGAAAAACCCCAGAAAAAACCACAGTAAGGGCTTGCCCAGCAGCCTACCTGGGTTTGGCTGGTGCCTGCCTCCACCGGAGTGTCCTGGGAAGTAGCCTCCATGGTCCCCCTCACGCTCCGTGTCCCGCCGCTAGTCCGGTATAGCTGGACGCTGGTCGGAACTGCAGGCCTCAGCGTGGGCCTTCCCCTCCTCCTTGTGCCTGTGAGACCCGGAACCGGAAGTCTCGGCACCCAGGATGACGCGGTTCCGCCGGAAATGACGCTCGGCGTCTCCGACCCCCACCGCTGTGTATAGCAAGGAGCTGTGATGGAAGAGTCCATCTGCACCGCTCCTGGGGGAACCTGCGCCAACCTGTCCCTGGCACACCTCGGCACTGGAAGGAGGGGGGTAACGGGTCGGCTCCTAATCAGCTGGACGGTACCCGAGCCCCAAATTGAAAAGGTAGGACTAGATTGGAGCCGCTGGATAGGACCCGGTCCCCCTGTGCGGCTCCAATCCCCTCAGGCAGCCCCTGAGAGATAGAGTCCTTCTCTGGTTCCTGGCAACATGTTCCTCCGACGGAGGAAACACAAATGACTGACCAGGGACCTGAGGGACCGCCTTTTGAACTGTTTTGGCAATGTGTTTCCTGGGTCGATGGGAGGGACTCCATCTCTCAAGGGCTGTCCTGGAAGACAACTGGGGAAAAACTCTTTGGTTCACGGAGCAAAAATCGTAACCCAGATAAGTTACTTTCTGGGCCGGAATCAAGGACAATTTTTCTTTGTTTATTAGCCAGCCTAGGGACTGTAAGAAGTCCTGTACAGCCTGGAGATCTTCCAACAGCCTTTGGTATGATTTTGCCACTATCAGGAGGTCGTCTAAGTAAGGGATAACCGTTATTGCCTTTAATCTTAGAGGAGCCAGCACTTCCCCCAACACCTTCGTAAAGATGCGTGGGGCTGTGGAAAGACCGAAGGGGAGGGCCTGAAATTGAAAATGTCGGGTCCCCATACCCGTCTTCACTGCCAATCTCAAAAACTTTTGGAAGGCTGGATGGATAGGGATGTGAAGATAAGCATCCCTTAAGTCCAACGTGGCCATAAAGCAGTTTGGGTATAGTAGGTTTTTGATTGTAAAAACCGTCTCCATACGGAAATGCTTGTATCTGATGGACTTGTTTAAGGTCCGGAGATTCAGGATAAGTCGAAACTTTCCTGCCGGCTTTCTGACCACAAATACATGGGAATAGAATCCCTTGCCCCGCTCCGATCGAGGAACAGGAATCAGGACTTTTTGATCTAATAAGTCTCCGATCTGGAGACCCAGAGCCCTCGCTTTCTCCCGATCTTGTGGAGGAAATGTGACCAAACGTTCTGGTGGTTGGTGAACAAACTCCAGCCTGTACCCGTTGGTCACTAGGTCCAGGACGAAGGGGCTCAGAGTGACTGCTGCCCACTGTGGGATGAAGGCCCTCAATCTCCCTCCCACCGGGGAACAAAGTCACTGCGGCTTGGCGGGCTGTTGAGGAGGGTTAAATAGCACTCCCCCTTTGCCTCTGCCTTTGTGCCCAGTCCAATGCTTTTTCGGCCTGCTGTCCTTTTCTGTAGGACTCTGTTGCCTGTTTTGGCCACGAAAAATTTTTCTGGCTGTCTGAACTCTCTTTTTCTCTGGAAACGCCTTTTTCTTATCAGCCGTGCGTTCCAGTGCCTCTTGTAGACCTGGGCCAAATAAATGATCGCCAGTTAAAGGAAGGCCACAAAGGCGCAACTTGGAGGCCGAGTCCCCTGACCAGGTCTTAAGCCAAAGGCTTCTCCTGGCCGAGTTCACTAGAGCCGAAGTCCTGGCTGACATTCTTACCGACTCAGCGGAAGAATCTGCCAAAAAACCCACTGCCTGAAATAGGAGAGGAAAAGACTTTAAAATTTGCTCTCTGGAGGTACCTGCTGACAGATGTGACTGAATCTGAGTCAACCAAACCTCCAGATTTCTGGCCACACAAGTGGAAGCCAAAGCTGGTTTCAGGTTTCCAACTGCTGAGTCCCAGGCTCTGTGGAGAAGGATATCCCCCCTCTTGTCCATCGGATCCTTAAGCGTACCGATATCATCAAACGCCAGGTCCGAGTTTTTTGTAACTTTTGAAAGAGGTGCGTCTAACTTGGGATTCTTATTCCATGGCTGCGCAGTGTCCTCATCAAAAGGAAACCTCCTTTTTAGGTTACTAGAGAAGAATGGTTTTCTCTCAGGATTATCCCATTCCAGTTTAATAGTATCAACCAAAGAACTATGAACTGGAAACACTCTTGATTTTCTCTTATGTAATCCTTTATACATAAGATCATGTTTGGATAACTGAACCTCTTCCTCTTTTAATTCAAGGGTAGTATAGATAGCCTTTAATAAGTCATCTACATCCTCAACAGATAACTTAAATCTTGAGCCTCGAGTGGATTCTCTATCTCTGGGCTCTGTATCTGACCCTGATTCTTCCAGAGAAGAACAGGTAGATCTGACCTCAGCCTCAGAGTCTTCACTCTCTGCCTGCTGCAGAGTGCTTACTGACGCCTTCAGTGAAGACGGACTCTCTGCTGGAGTCTGGAGCTTGTCAATAAGCGTTCTAAAGGAACTGAAGGTGGACGCAAGCTCATCCCTAACAGAAGTAAGCATCTTCTGGCAAGAGGCAACCGGGTCATCCTTTACTAGGCTTTCTATACAGGTGCGACAAACTGCTTTGCTCCATGAGGAGCTCAATTTGTTTGCGCAAACCGCACATTTCCTTTTAAGTGGCTGCGCTTGGGCCTTGTCCTGAGTCTTGGTCTGCAAGACAAAATAAATGACCCACAATGTAATTAAAGCCACACAATCACTCCGTAACACCACGTGCAGGGGGGAGGAAATGTGTCCCCTTACACCCACTACTACAGAGGGGGGAGGGGGAGGGAACACTCACAGGGATAGCAAGGTGGTGACAGAACACCCCAGGCTTACCTGTGAGGTGCTGGTGTTGGGAACTGCATCCGCTGCCTGTGCAGGTACTGCAGGAGGATCCATTCTGCCCCTCTTGGTCATCCACAGCCTGGCTGCTTAACACCAAGAAACACCAGCAGCCAGCGTTCTCTGTTCGCGCCGTTTATGAAGACTGGAACCTCGTCTCCGGCGCCCGATGATGATGTCATATGCCCCGGAAGTAACCCTCTCCAGGCATTTCCTGTGGGCCAGCTTGGAGCGCAATAGCTCCGCCCCCTCGAACGCTGCGGCTTCCTCCATTCCTTGCTCAGATCAGCCAGGCTGTCGGCAGGGAAGGACAACCGAAGCTCAGCTGAGCTAGAGTGCAATGCACTGCGCTAGGGGCACGACCTTACACCGGTCCTGGCCCTCTCCAGGCACTGAGGACAGAGAACAGCAACACAGCCAACCTCCCCAGCGGTGTGCTGCTTCTGGCAGAGGAAGAGGTAAGTGATATGCCCCAGAAAAAAGCCATACAAAGCCCCTGCTTATAAGGCCTATGGGAGCAGGTTCCATGAACATGTTACCCCCCCGTCCGGAGGAAACACAAATAACTGACATGGGCCTGGAGGACCGCCCTTTTATCTGGTGGGGGTGACGTGTTTCCTGTCCTGGTAGGAGGAGCCCAAGGTCTCATGGGCTGTCCTGGAAGACGCTTGGAGAAAACCTGTTAAACTCTGCAAAAGACTTAAGACTGGGGCGGAGGTTCACCTTCCAGCAGGACAACGACCCTAAACATACAGCCAGAGCTACAATGGAATGGTTTAGATCAAAGCATATTCATGTGTTAGAATGGTCCAGTCAAAGTCCAGACCTAAATCCAATTGAGAATTTGTGGCAAGACTTGTTCACAGATGCTCTCCATCCAATCTGACAGAGCTTGAGCTATTTTGCAAAGAAGAATGAGCAAAAAATTTCACTCTCTAGATGCCCAAAGCTGGTGGAGACATCCCCCAAAAAAACTTGCAGCTGTAATTGCAGAGAAAAGTGGTTCTACAAAGTATTTACTGGGGGGGGGCTGAATACAAATGCACGTCACGCTTTACACATATTTGTAAAAAAAAAATTGAAAACCATTTATCATTTTCCTTACACTTAACAAATATGTGCCACTTTGTGTTGGTCTATCACATAAAATGCCAATAAAATACATTTACTTTTTGGTTGTAACATGACAAAATGTGAAAGATTTCAAGGGGTATGAATGCTTTTTCAAGGCACTGTATATTACCAATTCTCCAAGGGTATGCAAACTTTTAAGCACAACTGTATCCTCTGCTCGTAAAGTCTAACTCGTCATCAGAGTCCTCCCTAGCCCTTGCAGGTGGGGCCCAGTCCCCTGCCTTGTCAGCCGCAGTCTATACTAGTCATGCAGGAATTTGTAGTCCAAGTCACCCAGATCTTGGATGACTGACTGTTGTGGATGTTTGCAACATCCTGCAAAGATTCTATGGCCCATCAACTCACAGTCCTATCCTAGTGGCTTCTAAGCCATCGGTCACAATGACTATATCTGGCATGGAGTCAATCCAATCACTACCTGGTGAGATTAGTCTTGAGGAATCAGTCTTTCACTATTACTCTGGAGCAGTGATCTCCAAACCACAGCCCAGCTTGCCACTATCTGGCCCTTAGGGCACTAATTCTCCCACTGATACAGGAGACTTTTACTCGCTGACACCAATGATGGGGCATTATTCCTCCCACTGACAATAATGGGTCACTATTCCTTCCAGTGACACCACTGAAGGGGCGCTATTCCTCCCACTATTCCTCCCACTAATACCAATGATGGGACATTGATTACTTCCTCTGACACTGGGCATTTTCTATTCCCACTAAAGTCTGAAGGACAGTAAATCTCAGCACTTGCAGGCAGATCATGCCCTTTGCGTTATTCTGGCTGTGACTTCAATTTGTCAAACCAGGGCATGGCTAATTCCAGCACTGATTTCTGGAGATTTAGGATCCACCCAAATATCTGTAGGGTCTGAACGATCTGTTTTCTGACAGAGTCTTAATCAAACATTTTCCACAGAAGGTGGTCATCTAGATATACCACTATGGGGATTCCCTGAGAGAGAAGCAAAATGAGAACACTTGGTCTTTACATCTTGGTGAAGATCCAATGTGTAGTGGACAGGCCAAGGGGAAGGGCAACAAATGTGTGCCAAGAGCAAAATGCAGGTATGCAGGTAGCACCGATGCCCTGGGAACACCGGGACATGCAAAAAGGCATCCTTGATGGCCACAGAAGCTAAAAGTTCTTCCGGATAAAGGAAAGCAATAAAAACCTGTAGATTCATACTGAGCAGCCCCCCCCCCCCCTTTGCTTTGGGGGCGATGAATAGGTTAAAATAGAAACCTTCAAACCTCCTTTTCAGAGACAATGGCTATGAGCCAGAGATTATTGGATATGTACCGTATTTTTCACTCCATAAGACGCACCTAGGTTTTAGAGGAGGTAAACAAGAAAAAAAAAAATATTCTGAACCAAATGGTGTATTAATATATTTACCAGTGCCCATGAAATGCAGCCTGACCACTGCCATAGAAAATGCAGCCTGACCACTGCCATAGAAAATGCAGCCTGACCATTGCCATAGAAATGCAGCCTGACCATTGCCATAGAAATGCAGCCTGACCATTGCCATAGAAATGCAGCCTGACCATTGCCATAGAAATGCAGCCTGACCATTGCCATAGAAATGCAGCCTGACCATTGCCATAGAAATGCAGCCTGACCATTGCCATAGAAATGCAGCCTGACCATTGCCATAGAAATGCAGCCTGACCATTGCCATAGAAATGCAGCCTGACCATTGCCATAGAAATGCAGCCTGACCATTGCCCGGGCTGCCCTGTCTTCTATCTCAGCAGGTCCCAGCCAGGAGATCGCCCGGTGCTCGCGGGGGCCTGGGATGTCTGTCTTCCGGTCTAGCATTGTGACGGTGGCGGGGGCGGTGCCTGGCGTATATTCGCCCCATAAGACGCAGAGACATTTTCCCCCATATTTTTTGGGGAAAAAAGTGCGTCTTATGGTACGAAAAATACGTTAGTTTCATCACAGGAAGTGTCAGGTTTCACACTACAGAGGGAATGCATTAATCTGCGCAGTGCACTGCCACATGCCTCATGTTTCAACACCATCAAAACTGTCAACACAGGAGCTGTGTGAATACAGGGCAACACATGAAACAATAAAAAATGTACATCTATGCAAGTGAAAAACACAAGGGGAAGGTAAGAATTTTAGATTTCTTATGTAAATTACCTAGTCTCAGTGTGTAGTTGATTGTTTTCATCTTCTCTTGACATGACTCTGTCCCACTTCTCTCCTTCTTTTTCATCACTATGACTTCTTTCAGTTGATGAGAAGCTGAGACTGAGTTGTGTCGCAAGATGCTCTGTGCTGCTATAAACCTACAAGTTTAAGAATTAAGATTTTAAAACAAAATTAGCTATTGCCCCACTCCAGCTAGAAATTCTATACTCATTGCGCTTAATTCTTCCACCTGTACACATGCTACTATGGCACACTACAGTCATCACAAACAACTGTATCATTCTGTATAATAGGACTTTTGTACAATGAGGGACATTACTGCTAAAAGTACCTTGCTGAATCGATGAGAACAAGAAGAAAATTGCCTAATTTCCACAGAGGGCTCCTCATCATTTGTTTCATCATCTTCTTCAGAGGCCAGATGATGATACCGTTCAGAACGTGCTGAAATCAAAGCAAGAGAATATAATTTAAAAAACACACATGCTAGTTCCATGTACAGAGACAATGCAGTCAATTTACCATAGAAGTAGAGGATACCAACTTGAAAATAAATGTTTGCTTTGTGCTGGGAGAAGAGACATGGTAGAAAGGTAGTGGGGGTTCAGGCATGGTGATGAGAGAGAGTGTGTGTGTGTGTGTGTATTTGGGGGGGGTGGGCGGGCATATACAGACATAGTAGTGAGAGCATGGGGGAGTTGTGGTGGTGAGAAAAGGTGGGGTGCTACTGTTGCAAGGGCCTTCCAGGAGACGAGAAGCAGTATAAGTTTTGGCGCCTAGGGCTGAGTGTTAGACCCCTTTCACACTGAAGGCGTTTTTCAGGCATTTTAGCGCTAAAAGGTCATTTAAGCCTGCAAAGCACCTGAAAAACGCCTCCCATGCCACCCCAGTGTGAAAGCCTGGGTGCTTTCACACTTGGGCCGTGCGCCTAAGGACGTTAGAAAAAGTCCTGCAAGCAACATCTTTGGGGCGGTTTATACATCACTTCCAAAACGCCCTGCCCGTTGCAATGAATGCAACATGGGTGCTTTTAACCCTTTCTTCGGCTGCTAGCGGAGGTTAAAAGCACCTCGCTAGTGGCTGAAAAGTGCCACTAAAACTAGGGTAAAGCGCTGATAAACATAGTGGCGCTTTACCTCTAACGTGGCCGCGCTACAATGTGAATGGGGTCTTAAAGGAATAAGGAGGGCAGTGAGGATTTTTTTAATCAACTTCTATTGCAGGTACATGTTGGAAAATATTCTGACAATCAGCCAACATATGTTGCAGCCACTGAGCAGTGTATTCAGACAGCGGCAGGGGAAATGCCTCCACCCATCACACACAAAGTAAGCATAGTAAGAAAAGAAAACAGCAATCAACACACATTACTCAGTGTTCTCAACATCAGTGCCTCTTCAAACAAAGGCATTATTAAAGTCGATGTAAACCCGAATTTTTTTTTTTTATTATTATTATTATACTGTAGAGTATAAGATTTCCTATCATTTGAGCCCAGTCTTGCCACACAGAGTTAATCCATCTCTGAGCAAGCCTCTTATTGTTCAGTGAGAGAAATCTTGACAAACTGAGAAAAACTTTGTCAAATCCTCCCCCTTGCTGTGAGTGACAGCCTAAGACACGGGCATGATTTTTTAATTCCCACCCCCACTCCTTTCTTCAGCAGCTCTGCAAGGATTGGCTGTTCCACACCTCAGCATGATTTGGCATGCTGAAGTCATGTGGTTACTTTCCTGTCTTTTCACTAGATGTTAGAGATCATAGCAGAAGTTCATGGTAAGAAATACACAGGAGAAAATGCATATTGACAAGGGGAGTGTAGAGGTGGGCGGGGAGTCTACTGACATCACGACTCCACCCACCGAGCTCCAGACAACAGACCCACCCACAGAATATGCAGTTTTTCGGCTCTCATAACAGACAGAGGGGAGACATTTGACAGGTAAAGATACATGCAGGAGGCGTGTATATCCTTATAAATAACCCCTATGGCAGTAGTTTAGAAAGGATGACATTGGGTTTACATCCACTTTAAAGATTTTTTTTATCACAGGTACTTATATGGCGCCGTCAATTTACGCAGCGCAGATCAGGAGAAGCAAAACATCTCTCCATGCACTGCACTGACAGAGCTTTTCCACTGTATAGCAAGGCATACCTCACCTACACATTTGCAGTCTGTATACAAGCCCTTCTGAGCACTGCTGTCATTGTGGATGGTATATAAAGAGTCAGGCTGCAAAGCACACACAATGCAGTCACCTTCTCTCCCGTCACCACTGTGCACATTGTGTATAAAAATCCTGTGTGCTGTCACTGAATGGAGGGTAGAGGATCAAGGCTGCACACAATACAATCTCCTCCTTGACGTCTCCTCAAACTACTGTGCCATGTCACTGAATAAAGGTATAAGACCCAGGCTGCACATAAGAGACAATGAAGCCACTTCCTCTCCCTCCATCTACAGCTGATATGCTGTAGTTACTTTGTACACTTCTGGTTCAGTCTGCATTCCTTGTGCCTTCAGCTATTTGCCTCATGCCTGTGCTGATACAGTGACATCATTAGTAGGTGTAAAAAACAAAACAAAAAAACACCACACTACAGAGGAGGGGTTGAGGAGACCAGTTCCCTCAACAGAAGGTTAGCTTCATGGTTTGTGTGTTCACGGCTGAATTAATCCAAATCCATTAAAGGCTACAGGGGGAACCTGGACAAGAAAAACTAGGAAACTTCTGCTATAAAATGTTAATGCTGCACTAACTTAAATTTTTTTCTGCTGCTACAGTGGTTTTAATACAGTGTTTCTTCTACCATAGGGCAGAATGCAATCAAGTTCTCCTTGCTAGAGAGCTATGGTATACCAAACTACCAAAAAAACAAAAAAAACATATGCTTAGTGGAAATGTACAGATCAGTGTCAAAATAAAAATATACTGTATTCGATTTGCTGCAATGGTACTATTTACTAGGGATATACTATTTACCAGCCCTAACTATGATCAAAAAATGGAAAACTTTAAAAGTAGAGATAAAACATGCAGTGCATGCAAGATCTAAGGAGAATATATATATATATATATATATATATATATATATATATATATATATATATATATATATATATATATATATATATATATATATATATATTATATATATAAAAATGACCCGAGAGCCCACAAATTTACACATGACTGTAGGCCTCGACTTAAAACATCCTACTTCCCAACAACTATTTCTCCAAAGCCAGCCGAAGACACCAAACGCCTAAATATTTTAGAGTCAAGGGCACCATACATTTTAACAGTAAAAAGGTAAAAATATGTAACCATTGCAAAAGTACTTTAACAGGAGTCTAGGAATGATAGCAGAAATTACTACTAGACAAAACAACTTGTATGTGCACCATGTACATGTTAAAGTGGGGTTCCACCCAAAAAAACAAAAATACCTGAAAAATTCTAAAAAAAGAAACCCAAAAAAAACATTTGGATATACACTACCGTTCAAAAGTTTGGGGTCACATTGAAATGTCCTTATTTTTGAAGGAAAAGCACTGTACTTTTAAATGAAGCTAACTTTAAACTAGTCCTAACTTTAAACAAATATACTCTATACATTGCTAATGTGGTAAATGACTATTCTAACTGCAAATGTCTAGTTTTTGGTGCAATATCTACATAGGTGTATAGAGGCCCATTTCCAGCAACTATCACTCCAGTGTTCTAATGGTACAATGTGTTTGCTCATTGGCTCAGAAGGCTAATTGATGATTAGCAAACCCTTGTGCAATCATGTTCACACATCTAAAAACAGTCTAGCTCCTTCCAGAAGCTACAAAACTGACCTTCCTGTGAGCAGATTGAGTTTCTGGAGCATCACATTTGTGGGGTCAATTAAACGCTCAAAATGGCCAGAAAAAGAGAACTTTCATCTGAAACTCGACAGTCTATTCTTGTTCTTAGAAATGAAGGCTATTCCATGCGAGAAATTGCAAAGAAATTGAAGATTTCCTACAACGGTGTGTACTACTCCCTTCAGAGGACAGCACAAACAGGCTCTAACCAGAGTAGAAAAAGAAGTGGGAGGCCGCGTTGCACAACTAAGCAAGAAGATAAGCACATTAGAGTCTCTAGTTTGAGAAACAGACGCCTCACAGGTCCCCAACTGGCATCTTCATTAAATAGTACCCGCAAAACACCAGTGTCAACATCTACAGTGAAGAGGCGGCTGCGGGATTTTGGGCTTCAGGGCAGAGTGGCAAAGAAAAAGCCATATCTGAGACTGGCCAATAAAAGAAAAAGATTAAGATGGGCAAAAGAACACAGACATTGGACAGAGGAAGACTGGAAAAAAGTGTTGTGGACGGATGAATCCAAGTTTGAGGTGTTTGGATCACAAAGAAGAACGTTTGTGAGACGCAGAACAAATGAAAAGATGCTGGAAGAATGCCTGACGCCATCTGTTAAGCATGGTGGAGGTAATGTGATGGTCTGGGGTTGCTTTGGTGCTGGTAAGGTGGGAGCTTTGTACAGGGTAAAAGGGATTCTGAATAAGGAAGGCTATCACTCCATTTTGCAACGCCATGCCATACCCAGTGGACAGCGCTTGATTGGAGCCAATTTCATCCTACAACAGGACAATGACCCTAAACACACCTCCAAATTGTGCAAGAACTATTTACAGCAGAAGCAGGCAGCTGGTATTCTATCGGTAATGGAGTGGCCAGCACAGTCACCAGATCTGAACCCCATTGAGCTGTTGTGGGAGCAGCTTGACCGTATGGTACGCCAGAAGTGCCCATCCAACCAATCCAACTTGTGGGAGCTGCTTCTAGAAGCGTGGGGTGCAATTTCTCCAGCTTACCTCAATAAATTAACAGCTAGAATGCCAAAGGTGTGCAATGCTGTAATTGCTGCAAAAGGAGGATTCTTTGATGAAAGCAAAGTTTGATGTAAAAACAATGTTATTTCAAATACAAATCATTATTTCTAACCTTGTCAATGTCTTGACTCTATTTTCTATTCATTTCACAACGTATGGTGGTGAATAAGTGTGACTTTTCATGGAAAACACAAAATTGTTTGGGTGACCCCAAACTTTTGAACGGTAGTGTATATATTTTTTTTTTTTTTACTTACCTCTAAATGCCTGTTGCTAGGTGGTCCCTCGTAGTCTGCCTCTTCCAGTGCCTGGGCTGGTGACATCACTTCCCCCTCGGCACAGGAAGGGCTCTGCTCCCTCCCTCCTGTCAATCATCTGGGACCCATTACAGGTCCCAGGTAATTGAGCGGCCAATCACGGCGCGCGGCGCCGCTCTCGCATGCGCAGTGGGTGCCAGGCTGTGAAGCCACAGCCCGGCGCCCACAGCTGAAATGCCGGCGCAGACGAGCGGAGGGGGGGGGGGGGGGGGGCGAGCGGGGCTTCAATCCCCCGCATCGCTGGACAGTGTCCAATTAAAAGTCAGCAGCTGCAGTATTTGTAGCTGCTGACTTTTAATTTTTTTTTTTTTTTTTTAATGGACCCACTGGGTGGAACTCCTCTTTAACATCACAAACCCTCAATCGAATGGACTCTTATGCCGCGTACACACGGTCGGACTTTCCAATGGAAAATGTGTGATCGGAGCTTGTTGTCGGAAATTCCGACTGTGTGTAGGCCCCATTGGGCTTTTTCCATCGGAATTTCCGACACACAAAGTTTGAGAGCTGGATCTAAAATTTTCTGACAACAAAATCCATTTGCGTAAATTCCGATCGTGTGTAGACAATTCCGAAGCACAAAGTGCCATGCATGCTCAGAATCAAGCAGAAGAGCAGCACTAGCTATTGAACTTAATTTTTCTCCGCTCGTTGTAAGTGTTGTACGCCACCGCGTTCTTAACGTTCGGAATTTCCGACCAACTGTGTGACCGTGTGTATGCAAGACAAGTTTGAGCCAACATCCGTCGGAAAAAATGCGATGGATTTTGTTGTCAGAATGTCCGATCGTGTGTACAGGGCATTAGTCTTTATGTACATGGGATGTTTTTACAAAACTCACCCAAACGATTTAACCTGACAGACAGTAACCCACGTTTAAAATGATACATATAGATAGATAGAGATATATATCTCCATCTATCTATCTTATTTATTTTTTTCCAAATAGCCAAAAATGAAAAACGCCTATAAACGCAACACTGCTAAAGGTGAGTTGCCGTGTTTAGCGCTTGAAATGCCTGTAAACTCAACTTCTGAATGCTTTTTTTGCGTTACAAAAAATGCCTTCAAACTCAACTGCCTAGAAACGACTGTAAACGACCCTGTGTACATGGACATATAAGATAACAGAGGAGAGTTCAGGGGCAGTTGAAATAAACACCCAACTGCTCCTAAACGTCCGTTTACCAGCAGCAGTGTACATGAGGCCTTACTGTCAAAATAGCTGGTATCATCTTCGGCATCTAACTGTGGAACAAACTCAGCCTTTTGCCTCAGGAGCCCATTCCAGTCCAAGGAATAAAAGAAGAGGTGATGCTTTACTTCGTGTGCCCCACCTAAGCATAGAAAAAAAAACAAAAAAAAACAAACACATTTATCAAATCAATTATCTACAATTTAAAAAAAAAATATATGGATAACCTACTAGATATCAGTTCATTGCAGGCAAGACAAGTGTGAAAGAAAAGTGGGAACAAAAATAAAGTATAAAATAGAGCTTTTTTTGCTATAAAACATATCCATTTAAAAAAGTAAAAAAAAAATCATTTTTTTTTTCCATAAATTTAGGTCGATATGTATTCCACTACATATTTTTGATAAAAAAATTTTAATAAGTGTATATTGGTTCGTGCAAAAGTTATAGCATCTACAAAATATGGGATGGGTTTATGGAATTTTTATATTTATTTTTACTAGTACTGGCGTCGATAAATGATTTTTAGCAGGACTGCGATATTGCAGCGGACAAAATCGGACACCAAGTGACTTTTTGGGGACCAGTGACACCAATACAGTAATCAGTTCTAAAAAAATATATATATATATATATATATATATATATATATATATATATATATATATATATATATATGCACACTGGCAGGGAAGGGGTTAACACAAGGGGCGATGAATCGTGAACGATCGGCGGGTCCCATCGGACATCGGGTCCCCTGGACCTGATTGGCTCCCGCTGTGTCCAATCACAGCGAGAGCGGATCGCCGGTGGCGCACGCGCCCCAGACCAGGAAGTTTCAGATCACATACGAGGTACGTGATCTGGCACAGAGTGGTCGCCTTGCCGCAGTATATCTGTGTGGAGCGGTCCGCATGTGGTTAAATTCACAGCTACTGCTTACCTGTTCCTAGGCGCTCCAATGGATTCTGCCGCAACAGTCGTGTGATGAGGTCCTGAGCATCAGCTGGAAGAGCTTCTTCCCCTCCTGGCCAAACAATGTCATCTGGAAAAAAAAAAAAAAAAAAAAAGCAAGATGTCATCTTACTTAATTATAAGTTCTAAGCAAATTGCTAATTTAACGCTGCATTACTTCCAAGTAATAATCTGAACAATGTCAAGATTTTAAATGATGCCTAAGCCGTCCGGGACTGATTGGCTGAGACAAAGCAGCGGCTGTCAAAGTCACCAAGCCAATCAGGGGAGAGAGGGGGCGGGGCAAGGGCTCTGTGTCTGAATGGACACACAGGGAGCTGTGTCTCTGCTCCAGTGCCCCCATAGGAAGCTGCTGACTGTGGGGGCACTCGATAGGCGGAAAGGGCCAGGAGCAGCAAAGAGGGAGGAGGATCTGGGCTGCTCTGTGCAAAGCCAACTGCACAGAGGAGGCAAGTATAACATGTTTGCTATTTTTTTTTCTTTTTTAAACGAGACTTTACAATCACTTTAAATATAAAAAGCGAAAGGTAAAATAATATATATGTATGTGTGTTCCAATTGTGTAAAGAAATCCACCACTGAGCTGATAAAAATATTGTGTGATCCATTGCTTGTAATCTCCAGGTGCACCGTCACCTCAAGTTAGGAGGACTCTTACCGAGACCTTCGGACTCTATTACAGAGTCAAATTGGCATGTGGGTTAAAATGTAATCAATGGAGGATATATATAGAAGCTATCTCCAGAAGATCCTATAATATCTCCCAATCTCCGGGGGAAATCGGCTTATAGTGCCATCCATCCACTGGTCCCCAAATGGCAAAGTACGGAAACTCACATAGTGTGAAACTGTATAAAACTTTAATAGGAGTCAAAGATAAGTATACTATTCACAAGCTCTTAGTACAAAAATGCCATTCCCAGGAATCAATCCAAACACTTCCGGGTACAGATGAGCGCGGTTACGTCACAAACCTAGGCTCCTCCCTACGCGTTTTGTCAAAAAGGACGTCATTGGGGGCACGAACACCTCGCCAGAAGTGTTTTGATTACTTCCTGGGAATGACAGCGTAGACTGGGGATTCATGATGGACACAATAGAGAATGTGGGGATAGGCCCCAAAACGGCCCAGTGGATTAAAACTCTGTATAAATCACCCTACTGCATTAGTAAAGGTCAACAGGAGTCTCTTCACCCTTTGAAATCTTCAATGGAATGAGACAAGGATGTCTACTCTCACCCCTCCTGTTTGTCGTTGGAACCGTTACTGGCTACCATACGAAATAGCATAGGGTGAAGATTGGACAGGAGGAACATAAAGTAGCGGCATATGTTGATGATGTCCTGTTTTATATATCCAACCCTAGAACAACATTACCAAATTTCATAAAAGAGCTTAAAAAGTACGGAGAATTTACTAACCTGAAGATTAACCCTGTTAAGTCGGAAATCTTAAGTATGAAAAGCACTGCGTAAACTGTTGGCGCTATATAAATCCTGTTTAATAATAATAAAAAATAAGGAAGAAGTGACAGCCCTAAAAAGAAAGTTCCCATTTACATGGGGGGAAAAAAAAAGATCTAAAATACCAGGGGGTAAAATTAACATACTCATTAGGGAATCTATACAAAGCAAACTATATCCCATTACTTAATGAAATAAACACAAATAAAAAAAATATCAACACGACTACTCTCATGGGTAGGAAGCATAAATATAATAAAAATGGCTATACTCCCAAAAATCCTGTAAAAATTTCAAATGATGCCAATTGCACTTCCACAGATATTTTTTAAAACATTAAAAATAGGATTTTTTAAAACAGCTTACCTGTAAAATCCTTTTCTTTCGAAGGACATCACGGGACACAGAGCCACAGTAATTACTGATGGGTTATATAGGTATCACTGGTGATTGGACACTGGCACACCCTATCAGGAAGTTCAACCCCCTATATAATCCCTCCCCCTTGCAGGGATACCTCAGTTTTGTAGCCAAGCAATATAGTGTATTAGAAGAGGGGCGGGACCTCTGTGTCCCGTGATGTCCTTCGAAAGAAAAGGATTTTACAGGTAAGCAGTTTTAAAAAATCCTATTTTCTTTCTCGAACATCACGGGACACAGAGCCACAGTAATTACTGATGGGATGTCCCAGAGCAATGCTACCTGAGGGGGGGGAACCACGACCAAGTAGGGTGCAATCAGACCTGAGGACCCTGTACCGCTGCCTGCAGCACACTACGCCCAAAGGCGATATCCTCATGCCTTCTCACATCCACCTGATAGAATCTGGTGAATGTATGAACTGAAGACCAGGTTGCGGCCTTGCAGATTTGAGCCATAGAGGCCCGGTGATGCACTGCCCAAGAAGCACCAATAGCCCTTGTGGAATGTGCCCTGATCTGAAACGGAGGAATCTTCTGTTTCAAACCGTAAGCTTGAATGATCAACTGTCGAATCCATTTAGAAATGGTAGCTTTTGACGTTGCCTGTCCTCTATTGGGACCCTCTGGCAGCACAAACAAAACATCCGTCTTGCGGATCTGAGTAGTTGCCCCTAGATAGGCCTTAACTGCTCTTACTACATCCAACGAATGTAGAGATCTCTCTTCCGGAGAACAGGGATCTGGAAAAAAGGAAGGTAGAACAATGTCTTGGTTTAAATGAAAATCAGAAACCACCTTCGGTAAAAAACTAGGATGAGGGCGTAGTACCACTCTATCCTTGTGTATAATCAAATAAGGCTCCTTACAGGAAAGAGCTGCTAATTCTGATACTCTTCTAGCAGAAGAGATGGCCACCAGAAAAATTAATTTCCTTGTCAACAAGACCAAAGGAATCTGACTTATTGGTTCAAAAGGCTGTTTCTGTAACACAGCCAGGACCAAATTCAAGTCCCAGGGGTTTAGGGGCGCTTTAACCGGAGGATTAAGACGCATCACCCCCTGCATAAAGTTTCCGACCAAAGAATGCGAAGCAAGTGGCCGCTGAAATAATACTGATAAAGCAGAGACCTGGCCCTTGATGGTACTCAAGGCCAGCTTCATCTCTAATCCCATCTGTAGAAAATCAAGGATTCTACCTATGACATATTTCCTGGGATGCTAACCTCTGGATTCACACCAGGTTATATAAGCCTTCCAGACTCTATGATAAATCATCCTGGAAGCTGGCTTCCTTGCATTAATCAAGGTAGATATGACAGGACCTGAGAGCCCACGACTCTTCAGAACGTGGGTCTCAATAGCCAAACCGTCAAATTTAGCGTTTGTAAGGCAGGATGGAACACTGGACCTTGAGATAACAGGTCTGGGCGTACCGGTAGGGTCCACGAGGAACCCACCGTCATCCTTACTATTTCTGCATACCAAGTCCTTCTGGGCCAAGCGGGGGCCACCAGAAGTACCGACTTACTTTCCTGCCTGATCCTGCGAAGGAGTCATGGTAGTAGCAGAATAGGCGGGAATGCGTAAATCAGTGAGAACCGATGACACGGAATCACCAACGCATCCGTCCTGCATGCAAGAGGATCTTTTGTCCTTGCCACAAATCTGTCTATCTTTTTGTTGAATCGGGATGCAAAGAGATCTACATCTGGAACCCCCCATCTTTGGCTTATGGCCCAAAAGACGTCGGGATGCAGAGACCATTCCCCTGGAAGTAACTGCTGGCGACTTAGATAGTCCGCCTGCCAATTCTCTATTCCCGGGATGAAAACTGCCGATATGCATGGCACATGCATCTCTGCCCAGACTAAGATCTGGTTCACCTCTTTTTGAGCAGCTCGGCTCCGGGTGCCTCCCTGATGATTGACATAAGCCACTGCTGTGGCATTGTCGGACTGGATCCTGACCGGACAACCCTGTAGCCTGATAGTCCAAGCCTTTAGAGCTAGATGTATCGCCCGGATCTCCAGAATGTTGATGGGTAAGGTCCTCTCTGTCTTGGACCATACCCCTTGGACCGCAGCCTGTTCCAGAACTGCTCCCCAACCTGACAGACTGGCATCTGTTGTTACCACCGTCCAGGTAACCGGTAGAAAGGATTTCCCCTTCTGCAGGTTTTCGGGTATGAGCCACCAATTGAGGCTCTGACGCACCGCATGCGACAGGTGCATCGGAAAGTCTAATGCCTGAACCTTCTTGTTCCAGGTCGACAGAATACGGTGTTGCAGCATTCTTGAGTGAAACTGAGCATAGGGAACTGCTTTGAATGAAGACACCATCTTCCCTAGTAGCCTCATACAAAGGCGGACTGAGGGACCCTTCTTGGTCCTTACTGTCAGAATCAGCTCTCTCAAAACAGTGATCTTTGCCTGAGGTACAAATATTTTCTCCTGGCTTGTATCTATAATCAGACCTAAATACTCCAGTCTTCTTACTGGTTTTAGGAAAGACTTTTCTAAGTTGAGGATCCAACCTAGGTGTTCTAGATACCTGACCGTGGTCCTCAAGTTTCCATTCAAAGAGGCTACCGACCGGTCTATCAAGAGCAGGTCGTCTAGGTATGCTATGACAGCTATACCCTGAGCCCTTAATCTGGCCAGAGGAGGAGCCAAGATCTTTGTGAACACTCGAGGTGCAGTGGCTATCCCGAAAGGCAGAGCCACAAACTGGAAATGGCGCCCTCCTACCTCGAAGCGCAGAAACTTCTGATGAGCAGGAAAAATGGGCACATGCAGATATGCATCTCTGATGTCTATTGATGCCAGAAATTCTCCTCCCTGCAGGGTGGGAACTACTGTTCGAATTGATTCCATGCGGAAGGATTGAATCCTTAGGAATCGGTTCAGATCCCTTAAGTCCAAAATGGGCCTGACATCCCCATTTGGCTTTTGGACCGTAAAAAGGTTGGAATAGAAGCCCAATCCCTGGTCCTTTGCGGGAACTATCATAATGACCTCCTGTGACAAAAGTCGCTCTAACGCTAGAAGGAGCGACTGCTTCTTCTCTGGGTCTCTGGGAACATTTGATCTGAGGAACCGAGGAGAAGGGAATTCCTGAAACTCCAGCTTGTACCCTAAGGTTACCGTGGAGATTACCCATCTGTCCTGGAAGTCCTCGTGCCAGAGCTCTGAGAACTGTCGCAGTCTTCCCCCCACTCGAGTGAGCGGGGGCGCCCCCTCATGCAGAGGTCTTAGTGTTTTGCCTAGTAGGCTTCTTTCCCCAGGACTTCTTTTGTCCCTGGGGTTGACTCTTGTCTCTGGACCCCGATGGAGGCGGCCGTCGAGACTGCCTGGAGGCTGAAGCCCCCGGCGCTGGGGAAAGAGTCCGTTTGAAAGAGGGACGCTTACACTTCTTGACAGGTAAGAGAGTGCTTTTCCCACAAGAGATTCTCTTGATATAGTTATCCAAGTCCTCTCCAAACAACCTTGCACCACGAAATGGAAACCCAGCCAGTAGCTTCTTACATGGTGCTTCGGCTGACCAATTTTTCAACCATAGGATTCTACGTATATGCACCAACCCCAGTGAAAGACAGGAGGTTTGCACGATAGAATCTCTAATGGCGTCAACCACAAAGCATAAGGCCGCTGGAAGGTTAGCAAACCCCTGTGCAAAGCAACAAGGTGTGAGGTATACAAATGAACACTGCCCGCTGAGCGATGTAGTCTGGCTAAAAGCCTTGCTACCCAATGCTCAGTCTGGTGTTACTTCAGTAAATGCTGCCTAGGAGAATGCCTGTGTCCCACCTTACATGCGACCGTCAGCTCTGTGTCTCTCAGAAGGCTGAGTGCACCTGTACAGAGTGCCTTTAATAGCCTGCAGCTGGCCTGAGTGGGAGTCTAAGCACCTGTGCTGACATCCCGCCCCCTCCTCTACCGCCCCCCCCCCTTGAGTTTTGAAAAAAACGAGCGCTTCCCGCACTGCCGACTCTCCTGTCATGCTTCTGGAGAAAAGGCTGGGGATGGGGGGGGGGGGGAGGGAGACTGGTAACAAGATCTGCCTGAACGGCTATCTTCAGAGATGGTGGCCATTAGGCCGCAGAGCCCGGGTGGTATAACCACTTTCTAGACCCCTGTGGCCCCTCTCTAGCCTGGGGGGGAACATTCACACATGAGAAATCCCCCTTTCCACCTTACCTGCTTGCAGCCTGCTTTGAGATGCTGGGCCATAATCAGCACTGAACACCTGAGACAGACAGTCAGCATGTGTAGGTTTGTGCTCTTGGCAGCCCCCGGTGGTCACAATAGGCATAGCATGCATTTACCTTAAAGGAGAAAAACCACTAGAACTCAAAAATTCTGTGGAATCTCCTCTTACCTTATCCAGCCGCAGGGTGCTGTTTACACAGGCCCAATCTTCACCTCTCACGGTGGGCTCCGTTTGAAAAAACCGTCAGAGACTGGGGCCCCCATCAGTAGGGGGATCCAACAGTTCTGGGACCGTAAAGCACCTCGCCAGAAATTAGGAAGTTTAAAGCCATTTTCTGATCAGCGGGGTCCAGCTCTCTAAAAAGAGAAGCATTACGGGTAAAACCTCGTTTCTTCGGACACGAGGTCCGGGTACCATTCAATTCGGCCATGAAAAGACACTTTGAATGGATCCGGTTCGCCTGGCTTGCCCCAGTATAGGATCTTAGGATATTCCCTTTGGAGCTCAGCACAGGACATCTTTACACGTCCATCACCTAAGACACTGGCGTAAAAACTGAGGTATCCCTGCAAGGGGGAGGGATTATATAGGGGGTTGAACTTCCTGATAGGGTGTGCCAGTGTCCAATCACCAGTGATACCTATATAACCCATCAGTAATTACTGTGGCTCTGTGTCCCGTGATGTTCGAGAAAGAAAAGAATGATTCTAAAGTTTATTTGGCAGAATAAAAAACCTAGAATTCAGTTCTCAATAATAAGTAAAAGTAAAGCACATGAGGGATTAGCTGCACCAGACATCAAAAGATATTACAATGCAGTAATACTAGCACGAATGATTGCATGGACAAGGAGTGATAAAAGATGGGTGAAAATGGAAAATACACTAATGCCTCGTTTCCACTGAGCGGATCGGTTCGGTACGCTATTTTGGGTGTTTCCATTATGAACGCAGCCCATACAACCGAACCAAACCATTCAGGGTCCTGCTTCAGATGTGGGGCCATAGAAAATGGAACGGTTCGGTTAGGGCAGAGCTACAATACAATCCACTGATTGGCGAACGTGTGACGCCATGCTAGGCATTTTTTCTAAACCCACGTATGGCCCCTGTCTGTCCGACTTGCAGTGGAAACGCTCGCCTGAATAGGCCGGACCATTCTAGGCCTTCCAAACTGTACCGACCCGAACCGCTCGGTGGAAATGAGGCATAAGTAGAGCACAATTAGGTAAGAATATTTGAACACCACGAAAATATAGAACGCTTAGTGAGGATACACATGTATTGACTAGGATTTTTTTTTAAAATAGGGATATAATTTACAGACAGGTAAAATGGGAATATAACTCGCCATTAATCTCACTAGGGGGGACAATTTTTTTTCTACCTGGTAATGGGACACATTGTGGAAATTGGGTAAAAAATGCACAGTTAAAAAACATTATAAAAAAAAAGGGGAAATCCAACCATATCAGGAACTAAAGCACATTAGAAAGGTGAGATTGGATGAATAGTGGTATTTGCAGTTAAAACATTTAATGGGAAGTCTGCTGCAACCATAGATGGGGATTATCGGAACCCAATAGAACAATTATGTAGCCTATCAAAAAAAAAAAAGAAACATGGGGTTTCTCACACTTATAGAGCCCCCACGCAATAGGAAGGACTGGGAACACCTCCATTCATCAAAAAATGGGAAAAGGAACTAGGGTCACGATTAAAAGAGCAACAAATAAGTAAAATACTAGGCGCCGTACATGGTTTTGCTGTGGATATAAATACAATAGAAACAAACTATATATGTTTGGCAAGATAGTACATGACACCAGATAAAAGTACAGAAATATTCACCAGGGAAATCCCACCTGTGTTGGAGAGCGTGTAATCAAAAAGGCACAAAGTCCCACATATGGTGGGAGTGCCCAAAGATAAGGGAACACTGGCACGAGATACAACAGTATGTCGGGGAGATTATGGGGTTAGAGATTCCCGATGACTCATGGTTTTGTTTATTCCACAATGTAAATATTACAAAATAACAAATACAAGAATAAAAATTATGCCATATTTGATAAACGCAGCAAAGGGGGGTTAATACCAGGCAGAAAGATTTGCCAGTATATGGGAAAAGTGGATAGAATTTAAGAAAACCAGGAAATATGCTGAGGGCTTGGTAGAGTAGAGGGGGAAGGGAAGAAGAAGAGGGGAGGTGGGAAATCAGGATAATGGGGGAATGTATATTTTTTGGTGAATGTGTTATGTGAATTATATATCTTTTATATAGAAACTCAAACTCTAAATAAAATTTAAAAAATTTCTGGGAATGGCATTTTGTACTAAGCGCTTATTTATTTTAATCTTGTGAGTAGTAGATTTTTGACTCCTATTAAAGATTTATACAGTTTTACACTATGAGTTTCCCTACTTTGCTTTTATGATACAGTGAACCAGGGCACCAGTGGATGGCACTATAAGCTGATTTATACTGGAGATTGGGAGACATCACAGGATCACCAGGAGATTGCTTCTATATAGATCCTCCATTGATGAAATTTTAACCCTCATGCCTTTTTGACTCTGTATTCGGGTCCAAAGGTTCTGTTAAGAGTTAACTTGAGGTGAAGGTGCACCTGGGGATTGCAAGCAGTGGCTCACACAACATTTTTATCAGCACAGTGGTGGATTTCTTTACACAATTGAGACACACACACACACACACACACACATGCATACATACAGTTTACATACCCTGGCAGGGTTTATTCAGAGAATATGAATGACAACACAAACTTTTTTCACTCATGGTTAGTGTTTGGCTGAAGCCGTTTATTATCACCCGTGTTTACTCTTTTTAAATCATAATCACAACAGAAACGACCCAAATGACCCTGATCAAAAGTTTACATACCCCAGTTCTTAATACCGTGTATTGCCCCCTTTAACATCTATGACAGCTTGAAGTCTTTTGTGGTGTTTGTGGATAAGGCTCCATCTTCTCAGATGGTAAAGCTGCCCATTCCTCTTGGCAAAAAGCCTCCAGTTCCTGTAAATTCTTGGGCTGCCTTGCATGAACTGCATGTTTGAGATCTCCCCAGAGTGGCTCAATGATATTGAGGTCAGGAGACTGAGATGACCACTCCAGAACCTTCACTTTATCCTGCTGTAGCCAATGACAGGTTGACTTGGCCTTGTGTTTTGGATCATTGTCATGTTGGAATGTCCAAGTACATCCCCATTAGCTTCCTGGCTGATGAATGCAAATGTTCCTGCATTATTTTTTTATAACATACTGCATTCATCTTGCCATCACTTTTGACCAAAATTTCCTGTGCCTTTGTAGCTCACACATCCCTAAAACATCAGCGTTCCACCTCCGTGTTTCACAGTAAGAATGGTGTACCTTTCATCATAGGCCTTGTTGACTCCTCTTCAAAATTTGTAGCCAAAAAGCTCAATTTTGGTCTCATCGCTCCAAATGACTTTGTGCCAGAAGGTTTGAGGCTTGTCTCTGTGCTGTTTGGCATATTGTAAGTGGGATACTTTGTGGCATTTGCGCAATAATGGCTTTTTTTTTTGCATCCCAAACAATTTTCCTGGCAGTTGTGGATGAAATTTTAGTTTGGACACTGCCAATTGGCATTTTCAATTCCTTGGATATCTTTTTATATCCCTTTCCTGTTTTATACAGTTTAACTACCTTTTCCTGCAGATCCTTTGACAATTCTTTTGCTTTCCCCATGACTCAGAATCCAGAAACGTCAGTGCAGCACTGGATACACACACACACACACTAATTACAAGCAAACAGATCACAGGGGATGATGGTTACCTTTAATAGCCATTCAAACCCCTTTGTGTCAACTTGTGTGTATGTCAGTGTTTCTCAACTCCAGTCCTCAAGGCGCACCAACAGGTCATGTTTTCAGGATTTCTCTCAAATGAAAGGGCTGTGGTATTTACTAAGGCAGTGAAACTGATCAAATCACCTGTGCAAAATTAGTGGAAATCCTGAAAACATGACCTGTTGGTGCGCCTTGAGGACTGGAGTTGAGAAACACTGGTGTATGTTATCAGGCCAAAATCACCAGGGTATGTAAACTTTTGATCAGGGTCATTTGGGTAGTTTCTGTTGCCATTATGATTTAAAAAGAGTAAACACAGTTGATTGATAATAAATGGCTTCAGCCAAATACTAATCATGAGCGTGAACAAAACGTTTTTGTGTTATTCATATTCTCTGAAAAATGGGCAGGAACTCAAATTCTGCCAGGGTATGTAAACTTATGAGCACAAATATTTATATATATATATTTTTATATTATTATATTAAATACAATTGTTTTATAATGTTGATGTTGCACCTTTATAAAATTTTAAAGTGATACTAAAGTCTTGGTGTTTTTTTTTTTTACTATAAGAATAACAAAACATGTTACCTGTTACATGAAGTGATTTTGCACAGAGCAGCCTGGATTCTCCTCTTCTCGGGTCCCTCGTCGCTGCTCCTGGCCCCTGCCTCCTGTCGAGTGCCTCCACAGCAAGCAGCTTGCTATGGGAGCACCCGAGCTGAGCCGCAGCTCCGTGTGTCCATTTAGACACAGAGCCACGGTCACGGTCTCTCGCTCTCCTGAATTGCTCACCGACTTTGATCGAGCGGGAGCCAATGGCACTGCTGCTCTGTCTCAGCCATTTAGGAGGGAGAGGCTGGACAGCCGAGGCACTTGTGCACATCGCTGGACAGAGATGTGCTCAGGTAAGTATTTGGGGGGCAGCTACACAGGTTTTTTTAATCTGCATGCATAAAGATGAAAAACCTTCTGCCTTTACAACCACTTTAAAGCATGGCAATTTGTACCTATTTTCATATAAAGTCCATCTAACTGTTTTTGCCAGCAGCTACTTTTAGATCTGTGCGCTTTCTTTATCATGTTTAATCAAAGTCAGATAGCTGATAAAAGCACTTAAAAAAATAAATAAAAACACCTCAGATCAACCTCAAACAGAAAAGACATGCTCCTAATTCAGGGAATAAGATTTGTTATAAGAGAAAGCCCAACAAATCTGCATAGAACAATAGCTATACAAAAAATTAACATGCCACGCAAATGTGCAGAAAACGCCAGACGACTCAAGATAAAAACACACACTATATTGTCAGAAGTATTGGGATGCCCGCCTTTTAACTCACAGGAACTTTAAATGGCATCCCAGTCTTCGCCTGTAGGGTTCAATATTGAGTTGGCCCACTCTTTGCAGCTATAACAGCTTAAATTCTTCTGGGAAGGCTGTCAATAAGGTTTAGGAGTGTGTCTATGGGAATGTTTGACCATTCTTCCAGAAGAAGATGTGTGAGGTCAGGCACCAATGTTGGATGAGAAGGCCTGGCTGGCAATCTTCACTCCAATTCATCCCAAAGGCGTTCTATCGGGTTGAATTCAGGACTCTGTGCAAGCCAGTCAAGTTCATCCACCCCAAAGTTGCTCATTCCTATCTTTATGGACCTTGCTTTGTGAGCTGGTCCAAATCATTTGGTGGAGGGGAGATTATTAGGTGGGGCTGGGCTTAGCCCCTTAGTTCCAGTGAACGGAAATCTTAAGGAGTCAGCATACCCAGACATTTTGGACAATTTGATGTTCCCATCTTTGTGGGAACAGCTTGGGGGTGGCCCCTTCCTACTCCATCATGACTGCACACCAGTGCACAAAGCAAGATCCATAAAGACATGGATGAGCAAGTTTGAGGTAGAGGAAGAACTTGACTGGCCTGCACAGAGTCCTGACCTCAACCCAATAGAACACCTTTGGGATGTATTAAAGTGGAGCCTGCAGGTCAGGCCTGGAAGAATGGTAAAACATTACCATAGACATTCCTAAACCTTGTGGACAGCCCTCCCAGAAGAGTTGAAGCTGTTATAGCTGTAAAGGGTGGGCCAACTCAATATTGAACCCTACAGACTAAGACTGGGGCACCATTAAAATTCATGTGTGTGTAAATGCAAGCGTCCCAATACATTTGGCAATATAATGTATATTTAATCAGTGTCTTCATAAAATCTTTTAACCAAAATTAAGTTTTGGATATTATACCTGCTTGGGGATTGTACAATGCTTTAAACCACAGATATATCATCTCTTATGCCGCGTACACACGGTCGGACTTTTCGTCTACAAAAGTCCAACGGACGCTGACGGACTAAAGCTGGCTGGTAATCCGATCGTGTGTGGGCTTCTCCGGACTTTCAACGTACTTTTTTAGCCTCAAATCCGACGTACTTTAGATTTGAAACATGCTTTAAAACTTTCCGACGGACTCGAGTCTGGTCGAAAAATCCGCTCGTCTGTATGCTAGTCCGACGGACAAAAACCCACGCTAGGGCAGCTATTGGCTACTGGCTATGAACTTCCTTATTTTAGTCCGGTGTACGTCATCACGTAAGAATTCGATGGACTTTTGTGTGATCGTGTGTAGGCAAGTCTGTTCGTTAGAAAGTCCGCCGCAAGTCCGTCGAAAGTCTGCCGGAAGTCTGTCGGAAGTCTGTCGGACAGGCTGTCTGACTTTTGTAGACGAAAAGTACGACCGTGTGTACGCGGCATTAGTTTCCTAAAACTGCTAAACATTAAAGTTAATAATACAAAAAACAAAGATGACTACAAAAGCAATACAAATATTCTATACGATGCGCTTTAAAAAGATACCAAGCTTGGTAATTCAGAAAACACTAAGCCATGCAAACATGTCTATTAGGGGCATTCCCCATTTTCAAATAACCCGATAGATATTGGTCGTGACTACTTCACACTCAGGAGTTCCATGTAGAAGATATCTCCCTTATAGTGCAATGATTTGCATATGCAGTCAGACAGAACAAGTGGATCAAATTTTTAACTTTCCTGGGATTGAACGAGGTCAGATTGCCTTTTTGTTAGTCACTCAATCCAAAAAAAAAAAAAAAAAAATCACCACAGAATTACTGTCAATACACCTTCAATGCATATACAATAATGTAAAAGTGACAAAGGAGCAGATATTGCTTGCTCTCGCAATCTGTTCTCAATGCTCAGTATCTAAAAGCAGAGCTTCTTAGATGGAAATGATCCCCAATAAACTTAGTGGCATGTTAAGTATACAAGTATATGGGAGTTAAAACTAGATTCTCAAGTCAGTTTTTTAACATTCTCAGGAAACTGGGATAGAAGACTTGAGCGGCAAGCGTTTCTTGCATTGCAATTCCACAGGCCAACATTTCAGCCAAAAAGTTCTCTGCATATGAACAGACAGGAGACTCATTTGGAAAATGACAGACAATACTGACTAACTTGTTCATGCAATAGTGTAGGGCTTAAAGTATAGCGCTAGATGCGAGCATCAGGGGACAATAATTATTTGATCCCCTGCAGATTTTGTACGTTTGCCCACTTACAAAGAAATAATGCTCAATAGGTACTAAGGGGCCCAATGTGCCAAGAAAATATCCCCCACACCATTACACCACCAGTCTGAACCATTGATACAAGGCAGGATGGATCCTTGGTTTATGCCAAATTCTGACTCTGAATGCCGCAGCTGAAATCAAGACTCGTCAAACTAGGCAACTTTTTCCAATCCTCTTTGGCGAGTCTGTGCAAATTATAGACTTAGTTTTCTGTTCTTAGCTGGCACAAGTGGCACCTGGAGTGGTCTGCTGCTGCTGTAGCCCATCTGCTTCAAGGTTCGAGGTGTTGTGCGTTCAGAGATAGTATTCTGCAATGCTTGGTTGTAACGAGTGGTTATTTGCATTACTGTTGCCTTTCTATCAGCTTGAACCAGTCTCTGACATTCTCCTCTGATCTGACATCAACAAGGCATTTTGGTCCACACAAATGCCGCTCACCGGATATTCTCTCTTTTTTGGACCATTCTCTATAAACCCTAAAGATGGTTGTGCGTGAAAATCCCAGTAGATCTGCAGTTTTGAAATACTCAGACCAGCCCGTCTGGTACCAACAACCATGCCACGTTCAAAGTCACTTAAATCCCCTTTCTTCCCCATTCTGATGCGCGGTTTGAACTTCAGCAAGGCGTCTTCACCACATCTAGATAACTAAATGCATTGAGTTGCTTCCACGTGTTTGGCTGATTAGCAGGTTGTGTTATCAAGCAATTGAACAGGTGTAGCTAAAAAAGTGGCCAGTGAGTGTATAACTGTACTGTTTTTCCACCATTGATATCCTCTTTAAAACAGTAGAATGACTTTTTTTGAATATGTGTACAGAAAAAGCCACAGGTCTTCCATTTATATCACAAGCAGAAAAATAAATCAAACTTACCACTGATAACTTGTCCAAACAACTCCTCTGGAGTGTCACCAAAAAATGGCACACAGCCCACCAGAAATTCATAGAGAATGATGCCCATTGCCCACCAGTCCACAGGCTTGCCATAACCCTGCCGCAAGATTACTTCAGGTGCTATGTATTCAGGGGTTCCACATACCTATAGGATATAGTCAAAATTCCAAAAAACAAACTTTACAAGTTATCTAACAATTTTAACATACAGCCTGAAAAGTAAACATGGTTTTGTTTCTAATACTGGTAGGCTATGTCATTAAAAGGTAACAAAGTGGTTGTAAACTTTAGACATGAAATATAAAAAAAAAAAAAAAAAGCATATCCCTCCGTAATTAAGAGGACTAAGTGTCATTTCTAACTGTTACGTTCCTCTGCCATCAGCATGAATCACTTCTGACAAGTTTTTCTGACACCAGGAAAAAAAATGGTGCCAGGGGAAGGAGCTCCAGCTGATTGACAGCCCAAGCTCTGTTCCTGTATGCTGTGTAAAAGGAGGAAGTGTCCCTTCCCTCTTCTTTATGAACGCTGAAGAGTGCAACTTCAGCTCTCCACCCCCTATTTTCTGAACTCTCACACAAGCTTTAAAAATGCAGCACTTTGAACGGATGTAGAGATAAACAGTGATAAGAGTGCTAAACCGGTACACTTATGTTGGAGGATTTGTTTCCTCTCTGTTTATCACCTGAGGTCGGGCACGTCACTGGGTATATTAACGTTCCCGCATATCTAAGGATGTTTAAAGAAGACATTACAAACTCTTTAAAGTGTTTGTTAACCTGTATATATAAATCACTGGCAGCCCCTCTATTATAGGCAGGCATAGCACATTGTACCTCTCTTTTATAAAAACGAGGCTTGTAAATACAGTTTTAGAACAGAGACAGACACAGAGCTGACAGGCAGGGAGGAGGGGGTGAGGGGGAAAGAGAAGAGCAGAGAGCAGGGCTGCGGATGATGAAGGTTGTACACTGACTACGGTGGTCAGGGCTCAGCAGCCGCAGATTTTCGTGGTCAGCGCAGAGAGGGGGATACAGAAAGTGGCAGGTTCAGGGAGGGTGCTGTTTAATCTGCTTTAAGTGACCAGGATCTCCTTTTTTTTTGGGTTAAACACTAAGGCTGGGTTCACACATGTCCGGCTGTGGTTTGCAGTCCAGAGTCAGGTGCATTTCTGTTCACTGGTTCAGGTGTGAATTTTTGCCTGAATTTGAACCTGAACCGGATCCAAAAAATGCACAGCCGCCTTGTACATGTATGAACCGGCTCCATTGAGAGCCGGTCACATTCACTTGTTATGCAAATTGGATGTGGTTAAAATCGCATCCAATTCGCATATATGTGAACCCAGCCTAAAGTATACAGTCCTCATACTTTTTAAAGCAGAGCTCCAGGATTTTTACACCTTTGTTCCCTGCCCCCTTAAATCCTTGGGTACCTTTAAAAAAAAACCCTATACAGTACATAATTTTCTCCTGCAGTCTTCTTGTCGCACTGATGTCCATCACTACATTTCAGTTTGAGTAGTGCTAGCAAAAGACTGATTTTGCCACTATTCTACAGAGTAGCTCTATCAGGCCACCTGCAACATGGGGAACACACCACTTCGGAGAGGCAGGAGTGAGAGACACCCAATGGCAAGGGCAGACAGCAAACTGAGGGAGCATGGAATTCTTACTCCTGTCATACTCAAGGTGCCAATGAGGGTCTGGTCAGCCGTAAAATAAAGTCCACTAAGCACCATTTTCCTCTAAACCAAACACATACTTTAACTCAAGTACCATTATAGAAAGGAATCAGTTTGCCAAAAATGATTCAATATTTATGTGGGGTACTATGACTAACAGCGATAACATTTGGCATAATTAAAAACAATTATCTGCTGGGTATAATCTCCACTCCTCTTCACTGTGTCACAGTGCACACATTTAGTGTGATTTACACAGATTTGCAATAATCTTACGCAGTGTGGGCAAGTGCATTATTTATGAGGGGTACTATGACTAACATTGGAATAATTAAAACAATTAGCTGCGGAGTGTAATCTCTACCCCTCTTCACTGTGTACACATTTAGTATAATTTTCCTTGAATTGCAATAATCTTACGCATTGTGGGCAAGGATGACAAAATAGTCTGGTTGTTGGTTAAAGGTGCTGAGCTAGTTTGCATATTAGCAGCCCTGCCAACCTCAGAAACAAAGAAAAAAATGTTAGGTTATTTTTAGAGAGTTGTCGTCAAACTAGTGTGGGTGAATGTTTTGCCTATTGCTTTAGATTGTACCGACCTGTTTGTCAAGGAACTCCCGTGTATCCTTCTCAATATGTCCTTCATATAGATTCGTAGTCATATTCATTAATCCAATTTTGGACAGGCCAAAGTCCGTAAGCTTTATGTGCCCAAGAGATGTGATAAGCAAACTGCAAAAATAGAGAAAAAAGTGTGATTTAGAACACAACATTAGGTGCACATACTGATCGGCAAGAGCTACTGAAAAAAGATAAATGCATCTCCACACATGGTTCACTGTCAGCTGGAATAGTGGAACACGATTTGTTTCTGCAGGAACATTAAACACAAGAAAATCTCCATAGATAGATTGCTGTATAGGATTTTACCAAACATGCGGCCATATTGCGTTCCATTAGTCTAAAAAACAAATATTCCAATCATGTCCTGTTTGATTAGTTTATAAACACATTTTAAACAAAATTACTAACTTGTCAGGTTTGAGGTCTCTATGAACGATCCCATAACTGTGTAGATATTCCAGTGCCAGGACCGTCTCTGCAAAATACATTCTGGTCATATCCACTGGAAGGGGCCCCATGTTCTTCAAAAGAGTGGCACAATCCCCACCTAGAAGAGAACCACAATGCAATGACCATACCCCATCTGATAAAATGGTGCACATTGAGAAAACAATGAACATTAAACTTACCTCCAAGTCCAAGATTCAAAAATGTTGGCCTGCAAATGGCTAAATCAGACCTTGTGCACTGCTCTGCAAATGGCTGGGTGTTAGGGAACAACTTAAAAACTCTCTTACATAAGCTAAAGTGTAAAATCAACGTACTGTGATTATTTAGTGGACATTAAGTAAATGGCACTATCTTTCTATATTACAAATCTTGAAGAGACATGTTCTTTCCAAGATGGTGGATCTTAGTGTATGTATAGCCACAGCTTTTTTTTTTTTTTTTTTTTTAAGAGTTGGATAGAGAAAAGAAAAGCAGAATTAAACCTAAAAAAAAAAAAAAAAAAAAAAAAAAGGCTGACAGGTAGGGGTGTTATGACGGAAGAAACTTTATTGATCTCATCTGTCTAACTGCTTCTCCATGACTGCCAGTGGTAATGTACACCGGGCCTATCATGCGCAGCTCAGCGTACATTTAGGGCACCACTCTGTGCTGTGATGATGTGACTCCCATGTACACGTGTAGGAGTGACATCATCGCGGTCTGGCCATTTAATCAACCGAACAGACCAACACCAGAAGGAAGACTGGGAGCAGATGAAAGCACCAGCAGAAACGCTGACAGCGGAGCGCAGGAGGGCATTGTTTGACAGGTAAGTATGCCATAATGTGTTAACATGCCGTGCATACTAGCACTTTATGGCTAACTGCTCCTGGTGCCCATTTAAAAAAAATAGAGTTTAATTCCACTTTAAAATTCCGGTCATGGTTTTTTCCGCATACCATTATGGAGATTCCCTTTTATCTTCCTCTCCGGTAGAAACAGGAAGCAAGAGAAATTCTCACACAAGTGAGAAAAAAAAAAACTCAAGACCAAAATAAGTGTGCCACCCTTGGAAGATTTGGCCACTATTACTGTTCTGATGAAAACTAAAAATCTTGGATTTTCCTTAAAGAATAACTAAAAGGTTCCTTTTTTATTTTATTTTTTAAAAACAAACATGTCATACTTACCTCTTCTGTGCAGTTGGCTTTGCACAGAGTGGCCCCAATCCTCATCTGGGGTCCCTCAGCGGCACTCCTGGCTCTTCCTCTTCTCGAGTGCCCCAGAGAAGCGCTCTCCCTCTTGGCACCTGCGTGGGCGCGTTCCCGTGTCCCGCTGCTGCATCCATTGACACAGACAGCAGGATTTGGCTCCGTCCCCAGCTCCCACATCATTGGATTTGATTGACAGCAGTGGGAGCCAATGGCTGCGCTGCTATCAATCTATCCAATCAGGACCCGAGACACCGGCTGGAGCAGGTGTGCTCATCCAGGGCACACTAAAAGATGTTTTTCACCTCAATGCATTCTAAAACCGCAAGTGTTTACAACCCCTTTAAGGGATGAATATCCCTAAAGATGGCACAAACAGTAGCAAAAATCTGACAGAGGTTCTAACACCGTGTCATTCTATCCAAAACTTGAAAAGAAAATGTTTTGGCTTAAGATACACTTTAAAGCATACAGTATCTGACAAAAGTGAGTACACTCCTCACATTTTTGTAAATATTGTATTATCTTTTCATGTGACAACACTGAAGAAATGACACTTTGCTACAATGTAAAGTAGTGAGTGTACAGCTTGTATAACAGTGTCAATTTGTTAAAAGAAAAAAATATCAAAAGTTGGTGTTGCGCTCCAAAATAAATAAATGAATAAAAAGTGCTGAGACAAATGACAGTATACGTTATAGGACTAACAAACTGGCATAGGATGGTATATAGAAAAAAAATCAACTGCTTAAGCATAAATACAACAGTGATCAGTGGAATGTTAGCAAATAGTGACTGTAGTGCATTAAATGCTCATGTAATCACAATGCATAGAAAAATATTCATATAGAAAAAGTCCATATATATCAAGTTGCAAATGGTGCAAGTAAATCACAATCCGGAAGATCTTTGTACTCCTCACCTTGTTGCCGCCACACACGCTTGACACCATCTGAACCAAATAAGTTTATCTTGGTCTCATCAGACCACAGGACATGGTTCCAGTAATCCATGTCCTTAGTCTGCTTGTCTTCAGCAAACTGTTTGCGGGTTTTCTTGTGCATCATCTTTAGAAGAGGCTTCCTTCTGGGACAACAGCCATGCAGACCAATTTGATTCAGTGTGTGGCATATGGTCTGAGCACTGACAGGCTGACCCCCCACCCCTTCAACCTCTGCAGCAATGCTGCCAGCACTCATACGTCTATTTCCCAAAGACATCCTCTGGATATGACGCTAAGCTGTATGGTCTTGGCCACAATGCTGCAGCTCAGTTTCAGGGTCTTGACAATCTTCTTATAGCCTAGGCCATATTTATGTAGAGCATCAATTCTTTTTTCCAGATCCTCAGGAGCTCTTTGCCATGAGGTGCCATGTTGAACTTCCAGTGACCAGTATGAGAGAGTGAGAGTGATGACACCAAATTTAAAAAACACACCTGCTCTCCAATCACACCTGAGACCTTGTAACACTAACGAGTCACATGACACCATGCAGGGAAAATGGCCAATTGGGCCCAATTTGGACATTTTCACTTCGGGGTGTATTCACCTTTGTTGCCAGCGGTTTAGACATTAATGACTGTGTTGAGGAGACAGCAAATTCTCACTGTTATACAAGCTGTACACTCACTACTTTATATTGCAGCAGAGTGTAATTTCTTCAGTGTTGTCACATGAAAAGATAGAATAAAATATTTACAAAAATGTGAGGGGTGTACTCACTTTTGTGAGATACTGTACATCTGGGCAAAACAAAATATGATGTAACCTTGTCTCATCTCTAACACTGCAAGTACAGAAAAATAACTAGTGATCCTGCCAGAACTTTTCCAACCGTCTCTGTTGCACAAAAATTCCAAGCAGTGTTCAGTTTTGCAAGGTCATATACTGCATCAATATATGTCTTGAGACATGAAGTCTGAGTGAAAAGCCTTATTGACAGAAGATGAAAGTGGTTGTAAAGGCAAGACCTCTTTTCTTACCTTAATGCATTCCCTGCATGGTAAGGTAAAAAAAAACGTCCCAGTATTTGTATCACTCCCTCACTTCCCTATATGCTTACCTGAGTCCTATCTCGGTCCAGCACTGTGCCTGTCTGCAGCAGCGCTGATCTGTGTTCCTCTCCTCACAGGGCACAGAAGCGACAGGAGCCATTGGCTCCTGCTGCTGTCTATTAAATGCTGTGAGGAGGGAGCAGGGACGAACCACACTGTGTGTCTACGGATGCACAAAGCCTGGCTCAGGAGTGAGCCCGTATGACTCCCCCCCCCCCCCCCCCCCCCATAGCAAGCAGCTTGCTATGAGGGCAGACACAGAAGAGAAGCAGTCAAGTTTGCCAGTGGAGTACCCCAGAAGAGGAGGTTTGGGACCGCCCTGTGCATTATTACACAGAGCAAGTATAACATGTTTTTTATTTAAAATAAAATGAAAAGGCCTTTACAACGGCTTTAATGTTGATACCTGCATAATCTTGATAAATGCCATAGGTGTGATACCAAAAAATAAAATGATCAAGAGTTATTAGGTGTCAATCTACAGCTAGATCACCTTTGTGCAGCTGCTCTCTGGGCGAGCCAGTATTATATGTTATGCAAACTAAACCTTGCTGTGACAAATATGATTATAATGTTATGAAAATAAACTGCTGTGACGTAAACGGCATCTTACTGTGATATACACAACTATTCTACTTCAACAGAAGAAGGTTCTAGGGAAAAACGTCTGCATGAAAAGAGTTTTTTTTTTTTTTTTGTACACATATGTATTAACTATAACTGTGACAGGGGGGCGTGTCCTGGCTATGGAGGAGTGAGGCTGTCTTTCACCTCAGCTCCGTCTCACCGCAGCAGAAATCTTAGCTAAAAACGGGGAATACCGGTGTCTAACGGCTCCCCACATGCCACAGCGGACTCAGCAGTCTTCTGAGCCACAAAGGACAGACAAATACCGGCAGGGACAGCTGGAATCCTACTTTCCCGGGACCCGGGGACAAGGCCGCGCTGCTTCCAAGATGGCGCCGGCCGGGAAAACACAGAAAACAGCCAAATCGTCCCAGCCAGCTGCAGCTACAAGTCGGACACTAAAGGAAACGGCTTCCCCAGCCTCACAAGCTCCATCCCCAGGCTCGGTGAGTGAATCTGTCCCTCCAACGTCCCCTGTATCCCTGGATGGTCGCTCTGAAGTATCAGACTACTTAAGTGAGGAAGACATTAGACGCCATATTATGTCCCTCCCTACCAGAGAAGACCTAGAACGCTTCACATCTAGAGTGGAGAAAGCATTCACTGAGGATATAGCCCAGCTAAAGGCAGATACCACACACCTGGGAAACAGGGTGGAAGCTCTGGAAGAGAAACTAGAGGAGGCTCTCCCCACCATTGCTCTGCTGCAATCTAAGTGCAGAACGCAGGATTTGCAAATTGAGACATTGCTATGTCAATTGGATGATGTCGAAAACCGCAGTAGGAGGGTTAATATCAGGATCAAGGGTCTGCCAGAGGCCACGACTTCCAGAGACATCATCCCCACACTAACAGACATATTCAGAGACATCCTAGGCTTGCCAGCGTCCGCACCTATTGAAATAGATAGGGCACACAGAGCATTAAGACCTCCATCTCAAGATGCTGAAAATCCCAGAGATATAATTTGCAAGCTCCACAAATACACTCTTAAGGACAGCATTATGCAGAAAATGCGCAACAGACCATTTTATGACTTCGACGGAGCACGTTTATTTTTCTACCAAGATATATCCAGGCGCACATTAATGCAACGCAGGGCTCTGCGCCCCCTTCTGACGGCGATCCAGGAAGCAGGACTTACGTATCGCTGGGGCTTCCCTTTTTACCTGCAAGTGACCAAAGATGGCAGACAAGTCACTCTACGCAATAAAGATGACCTACCCCACTTTCTCTCAACTCTTGGTTTGGGACCTATTGATTTTCCAGACTGGAGAGGACCATCTGATGCATCAGTGCAACATCTCTCGCAAACATGGTCGACGGTTGCACGCAAAAACAGACGGAGAGACAGGCAGCACCCGAACCAGGACTCCTGATTGGCGCAGAGACCCCTCCAAACCCCTTTAAAAACTGATGCCACCTCAAGTTTTCGACTCAGAAGCATCACCAGATACCTTTGATGAGTGTTCCCTCTACAAGCTACAATAGGATTGAAGAGCTCTACCTAGCCGAACTTTGTCCCTACATTTCTTAGAGCCTACACCCTCCAGAGTTGACATGCTTCTACCTCCCAACCCAGCCTGCTGAACATTGCGACTCGTGCTTGTGATGGGTCCCATATTCTGTTACAGAGAAGAAAAAAGAGAAGAAAAGAGGGACACAAGAAGCACAATTTTTCTTTGACTTTTGAATTTTCTTTTTCCCCCCCTTTTTTTTTGTCAACGTTCCCATTTTTTTTCCCATGTTCATATACATTTATCTGATTCTACTTTGGTCCCACTTAGGAAATAGTAGACTATGAGTTCACTAGCTGACTGCACCCCCTTCCCTATTCCCCAGCCTTTTTTCAGATGCGGTGATAGGAGATGGGGTCCCTTCCCTCTCCTTTATGTACAGGCTCACGTTTCCCCACGTAGGCCACCCTCAACAGGGTATGGTCCCTTTTCGGGACACTAGGTTTGGGTCTGGGGTCCTCCCTCTTAGGAGGGGAGACCCCCCACCTAACACACCGAGGTCTTGTCTACAGACTTCGTTACTACTGTATTGTATTGTTGTTGTTAACTTATCAGTTTTTGTTTTATATTCCTTTAACCACCTGTTTTTCTCACCTCTCCCCATCTGTCCACCCCCCTCCTTTCTCCCTAGGAGCGTCCCACTGCTTTGGATTCTGTGTCGGGCGAGTCTGTTCACCCAACGACCTCCCTGCTACCTACGTAAAAATGTCTACAATTAAGGTAATTTCATATAACATTAGAGGCCTCTGCTCCCCTGAGAAAAGAAATAAACTCTGGTGGGAACTTAAAAAGCTGAAAGCTCAAGTGGTTTTCCTACAGGAAACCCACTTCACCCATCATTCCATACCTAGGCTTCCTACCCACATATTCAATCAATGGTTCCATAGTACCTCCCCCTCCTCTAAATCTAAAGGCAGTACGATCGCAATTCATAGGACCTGCCCCTTCCAACTCTCAGACAGTAAAATAGACCCACTGGGCCGCTACATTTTCCTGAAAGGTAGTATAGCGGGGAAAAAGTTTACTTTTGCTTCAATTTATGCACCTAATACAGACCAAATCACTTTCATAGATAACACCCTTGACATGCTGACAGAATTCAAAGAAGGATTTGTCATTTTAGGAGGAGACTTCAATATTAGCCCAGACCCTTCAATGGACACCTCCAACTCCAGTCGAACACATTCGTACGCATTCTTGAAACACTTTAGAAAATCCCTACACTCACATCTATTACTGGATAGTTGGAGAGTTCTCCACCCTAAGGAAAAAGACTTTAGCTACCACTCTGCTGTACACGATGTGTACACTCGCATAGACCACATTTACGTGGACCGGCCCACACTAGAGCTCGTGCAATCGGCCTCCATTGGGAATATTACTATATCTGATCATGCACCAGTGGGAGTGCTCATCACCCTCCCCTCCGGCTCCCGTGGGGCCTGGACATGGCGGTTGAATGACAATCTGCTAGATGACACAGCAGCAGTAACCAAAGTGTCAGAAACTATCACAAATTACTTCAAAGAAAATGTCACGGACGACCTTAGCGCGGGCATAGTGTGGGAGGGCCATAAAGCTGTGATCAGGGGAGAGTTCATATCCTTAGGAGCAAAACTTAAAAAGATGCTTCAGGCAGATTTTGACAGGGTGTTAGCAGCTCTACAAGAAGCTGAACTCAAACATAAGCAGAATGGGAACCCCGAGGCACTACAGAGGCGGAATGAATTGAGGGACTTGTTCCTGCGCCTGCTTGACCGACAGACCCGCAAGAAAGCCAGACACTTATCGCACAAATATTACGAGCATGGCAATAAGTGCGGCCGTATGCTTGCGAGAGCTGTCCGCAAGAAACAGGCTCAAACATACGTACAAAAGCTTCGCTCTCCATCCGGAGACACTCTGATCCAGTCCTCCAAAATTGCCTCGGGGTTCCGGGATTACTATTCGGGCTTATATAACTTAAATTCTGAATACCCTCCGGATACTCAGAAACCCAAGGCCACTGCAATAACAGATTACTTAGCCTCGGCTGGCGTCCCGCCCCTAAGTCCAGAACAATGTACTGACCTCGAACTTCCAATTTCCTCTAGGGAGATTGAAATGGTGGTGAAGTCCCTCCCTACGGGAAAAAGCCCTGGGCCGGATGGATATACTGGGTCATATTATAAAACTTTCCTGCCTCTCCTATTACCCTACATGTGCACCTATTTCAATTCCACAGCAGAGGGGTCACCCATCCCTCCAGGAGCCCTTTTGGCGCACATCACTGTGTTGCCAAAAGATGGTAAAGACCCGACGCTTCCCCAAAGTTACCGTCCCATATCCCTCCTTAATACTGACATTAAGATTCTGGCAAAAGTTTTAGCAGATAGACTTGGGAGTCTTCTGCCCCACATTATCCATCCGGACCAAACTGGGTTCATTAAAGGAAGGGAAGCAAGAGACAATTCAATAAGAGCAATACAACTTATCCATTGGGCCCGCTCAGATCCTAACCCTAAACCTTACATTATCCTCTCCACAGACGCCGAAAAGGCCTTCGACCGGGTCGATTGGTCATACCTCAAAGCAGTGCTAGAGGCTTTAGGACTGAAAACACGCATGATGTCGTCTATCTTAGCCCTATATTCTACCCCCTGTGCACAGGTCAAGGTGAATGGAGTGCTCTCCCCCCAATTCGCAATTCGGAATGGCACGAGACAGGGGTGCCCCCTTTCCCCTCTACTCTTCGCTTTAGTGCTTGAACCGTTACTGAGTACTGTCAGAGCAAATACTGATATCAGGGGCCTGAAGGTAGGGAGTAATGAACATAAACTGTCCGCATACGCAGACGACGTATTGTTTCACCTCGCAGAACCCCTGATCTCGTTGCCAGTCCTGATGAAAGAATTAAAATTATTTGGATTACTTTCTAATTTTAAAATCAATTTCTCTAAGTCTGAAATTTTGCCGATCAACTTGACCCCCACAGTGACTAACAGCTTACAAGCTTCGTTCCCCTTCACCTGGGCCAAATCCTCCTTTCGATACTTAGGTATACAGCTAACGGATAGTCTTGACACACTATATACTGCAAATTTCCCACCGTTACTTAACGCAATTAAAAAAGATCTGTCCACCTGGACAAAGACCGCGTTTACGTGGATAGGCCGCATTAACATCATAAAAATGAATATTTTACCCCGAATACTTTTTTTTCTACAAATGATACCAATTCCTCTGCCCAAAAACTTCTTTTCCCAAGTTAATAGCATACTAACAAGATTTGTGTGGGACGCAAAAAAGCCTAGAATAGCTATGCACATCATGAAGCGCTCAAAACTAACAGGGGGGTTAGGGATTCCAGACATTTTAAAATACTATAGAGCCATCGCTCTCCAGAGGATCCTCAACTGGCGATTCCACACCCAGTCCAAATTATGGGTCTCCCTGGAAAAATGGTTAGCCGGCAGGAACCTGGCCTTTGCGCCTTGGCTGCCACGAGAGTATCGAGGATTGTCAGACACTACCTCCCCGTTGACGACCCATGCCCTTTCTGTCTGGGACACAGTGAACATAGCTCTAAAATTATCCCCACCAATATCCCCGCTTGCTCCGTTAGGAGGGTTCCTTTGGTTCCCACCAGGCGAACAAATGGCCTTTTTCGGCCCATGGGTGGATGACGGAAACGCCAGTTGCGGAAAACTAATGAAGGATGGCAAACTGATGAGTTATGAAACACTACAACGGGAACATAGAGGCCCCAAAATGAATTTTTGGAGATATAGGCAGCTCCACCACTTTTTTGAAATCCATAGACGTTCCATAAGGGACATCTCCACTCTTACTCCATTTGAACAACTTTTTATTGAGGAAGACCCGATCCCACACCTGATCTCAGAAATGTATCGCTTACTAGGTACAACTGACAACCCTAGAACGACTTACATACGGGCATGGGAAAGGGATTTGCAGTTAGACTTTTCCACGACCCAACTCACACACCTATACCAACTCACCCACTCGAGCTCTATAGAATCCAAAACCCAAGAAACAAACTATAAGATTTTATCACGCTGGTACAGAGTACCAGCGGATTTGGCTCGTATCTACCCTTCGGTGTCGGATCAGTGTTGGAGGGGATGTGGCCACAGAGGCACACTCCTACACATTTGGTGGGAGTGTCCCCTGATTCAATCATACTGGAAAGACATTAAGTCTAGTATAAAAGAAATTCTAGATCTAGATATTCCTCTGTCCCCAGCCTATTTCCTCCTGCATGTCCCTTTGATACCGATTGGTAGATATAAAAAGAGTGTACTTCCACACCTACTAAACGCGTCTAGACGCCTGGTTCCAATATATTGGAAACAGACTAGGGTTCCTACAAAAGAAGATTGGATAAAAAAAGTGAACGATATTAGGGAAGCAGAACATTGGATAGCATCATGTAAAGGAAAGACGGAACGTTTTGAAATTATATGGGGCCCATGGAAAGACTATGTGTTCGATCCAAACCATATGTCTTCAAGCTTGGACATGGCTCTACTAGAATTAGCAGAACCCTCCTTACGATCCCGCTTAGATAACGTAAACAAAACCCACTGAAAGATATACCTCAACTTTACCGGTCATAAGGATACATGGGTGGGGGACTCGCCCGGCACAGAACAAATGAGCCTTCTTAGGCTAAGAGGTATGCTCCATATCCGTTCCCTTCTACCTCTCTCCCCCTCTAACCCTTTTCTACCCACTATTCCTTTACTCTTACTTCTTTTCTACTTTTTACTAATATCCTTATTTTTGTTTGAAAGACTACTTAACGTTTCTGATATCAGGCGGTTCTAATATAAGATGCATCTAGTTTGTATAAACTCAAGGTGAAGATGATTGGCAATAAGACAAAGGCCTCGTCACACGGTGGCGGAGACATTCTTCCTCCGCTTCCTGTCAGACGGGGCAAGGGGGGAAAAAATCCTCCTAGACACAGCGAGAAGGGCGAGGTTGTAGGAGGCTACTGCCCCCCTCAGCCTGGATCGCTGGTGGAGGATGATCCCCCCACGTAACCACTCCAACTCATATACCTCTTCTGGAGGTTTAAAGCCAATATCTGACCGGTCTAAGGTCTCATGACCACCTAGCCTCGGGAACTCATTAGAAGCTCCTGACCCCACTGGTACCTTGGGCTCACCTTAACCTTTCAGCTCTAGACCGTACCTGAAATGTTCCATATGTTTTGCGTAACATTTGTATAATGTGTGTAGTCTTTTGTACCAAAATGTTACTAAATAAAGACTATATAAAAAAAACTATAACTGTGACAGTTAACAGATGGCATTACATTGTAAGGCAAACAGACTTCACAGTGATATACCAGTAACTGCATGTGACATTTATCAAATACACATTGTGTAAATTATCAAGTACCACAATCAAGAAGCATTACAACTTTGGTGTACATCTAATAAACAGTAAAAAGCTGGTGATAACACTTTTCGTTGTTTATCACAGTGTTAAGTCTCAGTGATGTATTTAGTAAGTCCCTAATATTGGCATTTAAAGAGAAGAAGTAAGGCCAAAGCTATTTTGGTCATGCTTCTCCTATGGATCACAGGAACGCAGTTCGTTCTGCACTCCGGTGATCCGTTGTCCGCCGACAGTGGGCTGAGGCCCCGCTGTTGGCTGGCGTCACAGAGCCGCTCCAGTCTCTGAAAAGATCCCAACCATATGATCGGGACCCACACACAAGCCTTGACCAGCTGCAGGCTCAACCTCTCAGCAATCCCCCCCAAGAGCCTGAGCTAGCCCCTTCTGCCTCCTCCACAGCCCAGAGCTTCAGTAAGCGCTGGAGAGGAGAGCAGAGAGTCGCTGACCACCAGTCACGGCCCTCTGCTCAAAGTGGAGGGGAGAACTGACCGATCAGCAGTGTTTTATCACTCCGTTCTCAGTGTAAAGGTGGTGGGGGAAAGATACAGCATCAGATAGACCTGCTTAACAAACAGTGAAAGGCTAAAAAGTGCACGATCACTGTGAAAAACATGGAGAAAAGTCTCCTATATTTATCACAAGTCTGCCTTGGGGATATAGGCCTTTTTTGGTGAAACACTGAGAAAAAAGGCTGCAGTTTTTACACAAAAATCAGGCATAACTGCAGGATTTTTTTTTGCTTTAACGCGGAGGTCCACCCTAAAATAAAAAATTACATTCTCCAAAAAAATATATAAAAAAATTTTTTTTTTTACTTACCAGAAACGCCTGTTGCTAGGCAATCTTCCCAATCCACTTCCTATACTGCGGAGCTCTTCTTTTTCTTCCTCCCTCGTGTCTTCTTCAGGATTTTAGGCAAGCTGTCTTCTGGGACCTGTGTGTGTCCCAGAAAACAGCCGGCCATTCACAAAGCACCACGCGACTCGTGCCGTAGGAAACGGGCAGTGAAGCCGCAAGGCTCCACTGCCTGTTTCCCTTAGTTAGGATGGCGGCGCTGACACATGATCCGACGGACGGATCGGCCTCGGGGGGCTGACATCGCGGGCTCCCTGGACAGGTAAGTGTCCTTATTAAATGTCAGCAGCTACAGTGTTTGTAGCTGCTGACTTTAAAACAAAAAAAACAAAAAAAAACGTCTGGAACACCGCTTTAAATGTCCAAAAGGGGGAAATTGATTCTATATGACACATTCAGTTTTTCACAAGGGACATTTTCTATGCTGCCACATTAAATTCAGTTAGGGCCTGTTCACACCAGCGAACATGCATTATGATGGTTATAATGCGAGTGCGCTGTGCACCTATACTGTGATGCATTGTAACACCACACCACAGTGTTTAGGTTTTGCATTTTTGTATTGCATTTTTATGCAAATTTTCTTCATGCCTTTGCGTTGAGACTGGGATGATTTATAGGCCCCTTTCAGTTTTTTAGGCAGACCCAGACCGTCCATTGTTCTCTATGGATCAGTGGGTGACAACCGCCAACATCAGATCCGATCCTGTCTGCTAAAAACGGACAGATGAGGGATACAGATCGAATGACAGTCAGATACAAACAGACATGCAGCCCGTTTCCATCCGACCGCCCATAGAGGAAAGTGGGCTGTGTCCACTCTGCATAAGCGGAGCGGACATGGACCTGTCATCCACCTGCTCAGCAGGGATCAGTGGACAGATTCCACGCTAAACAGGCAGATTCCCTGCCGGACTCCACCTGTCTGAAAGGGGCATTAAAGATCTTCTTTGAGCTAAAAGAGATCGTGTGACAGAGAGAAAGTAATTGGAGTTTAGAGGTTAAAACGAATGCGATTGCAATGTGTAAAAAGAAAGAAAATGTAGCTTCTCAAACTATTATAAATACTACTGTGTAGTCACAGTTTTATAATAAATATAATATAGGGTGTACAATTTTATTTTTTACTGCAACTCCAACTCATTTGTCTGGGATAATCAACCTATGACCCCTTTTATCAGAATGTAGGTTTCCCTGCCATGGACGCCGGTGTCACCCTTCTAAAGTATTCCCCTCTCTTCTCCTCAAACATTTCTCCTCACATCGCAATAGAGATTTACTGCTGCTTATTGCGGCATATCAGGATGGTTATTTAGCCACTTAAACAGGCTGAAACTTTTCTGCTGCAGTAGTGCAGAAAAACGCTATTACGGCTTATTAAATGGACACCTTTACGCTAGAAACCGCTTATGCTCATCTCGTTGCTACCTCTTCTGAGCCAGAATCTGTACACATCTGGGAGTGTGACAGAGCAATGTGTAATAGAACACACTTGTGGTCTTGTCTGGACTTTAAAAATATGGTGAATGTTGATTTTGCACATAGGTTTATTTTTATATCTATTTTTCTATATTCCCATGTATTAATAAAGACATTTCACAAGTTAATACAAGTCTCAAATGTGGGTCATTATGAAGCAGTAAGGCAAATTAGGTGACAAAAGAACAGAATTTCACTACTAACCCTCTACATATTCCATCACCATACAGAGATGACGTCGGGTTTCAAATGAACAGAACATGCTGACTACAAAGGGATTTTCGGCAAAGGTAAGAATGTCTCGCTCAACGAAAACTTGCTGGATCTGGTTTCGCAGTATCAAATTCTGTTTGTTGATCTTCTTCATGGCAAAGCGTTGCCTAGTCTCCTTGTGTCTGACCAGGTACACTGCACTAAAAAGGAAAGGGTATTTTTTTCAAACAAGAGAACCATCAATTAGATCTACACTCAGATACTCTATAAACAGAAAATGAATATTTCATAACATTGAAGTTTTTCATGGATTGTTAATGATGAACGCAAAAAAGCACCCAGGAAATCTAGCAGTTACATAGTGAAGATGGAAATTAATGGATCAATGGGAAGAGGAATGCAGAGAAAGCCAGGGTCCCTTGAGTGCAAGATTTAAGGGCTAAATCACACCAGTGCAATTTAGCGTGGCTGTAAGACACAAAACTTTATTTGGGTGTGAGGGAGACCAGTGGTCCAATACTTGCTTTAACGCAGTATTATTATCAGAGGGGCTACTCACACAGCCTTGGGGCAAACTTGTCTGTGCTAATTTTTTTCATTTACCCATGATGCCCAAAAGTTAGCATGGACAAGATTGCCCCAAGGCTGTGCGAGTAGCCCCTCTGAATATAATACTGCGTTAAAGCAAGTATTGGACCACTGGTCCCCCTCACACCCAAACACAGTTTTGCTTCAGTACATTAGACGATTTGCTTATTTGTTCTGATACAAAAGACATTTGTAGCAGAGAAACAGCAAGCCTTCTCAGGTTTCTCTATAACAGTAACAAAGTTAGCAAAGATAAGCTATAATACTGCCAAGAGAAAAGTGATCTTCCTGGGTCACTGCATTTCACATGGAATCAGTCATCTAACCCCAGATTAAGTTGAGTTAACTCTACAAAAATTTGAAAAGCCAAAAAATATATGGCAACTACATGCCTTCCTGGGGTTAATGGGATATTGTATTGTAATGGGACTCGATTCCAAATGCATCAGAATTTATGGCTCCTCTATTTAAGGCTACCACTACAAACCCTTTCAAACTCACACAAGAAAATAAATTGCAGATGAAGGAGCTCATTAAAATGTTGTCTGAAGCTCCCGCCATTGGACTTCCTGACTATACTAAGACCTTCTCATTTTGTCATGAAGTCAATGGATTTGCTGCAGGTGTACTCACCCAGCTAAATAGAGACAAACAGAGGCCTCTGATGTATGTATCAGCCTCAGGCGGTGTCTACCCAGGAGTTTGTAACCAGTTTTAGCACAACTGGCACATGGCGTCAGTCATCTTGCTAAGGGCACGATGGTGGCACTTACTGACTGCTATTGGATAGCATCTGGATTTAGTGCACTTGCAGCCAGGTTTTGTGCTTTGTGTCTCACTTGTGCTCTGTACAATGCAGGGAGGCCTGTCCATGTTCCCCAAAAGCATTCTCCCAAGCCAGATTTCCATTTCCAAAGAATTCAGACTACATTCAGATGCCCATAATAGGCACCTATGAGTACGCTCTAGTGTGCGTTGACATGTTTTCAGGCTGGCCTGAGTGCTGGCCAGCAGCTAGAGCAAATGCAAAAACAGCAGCAAAAGAACATTTTGAACAAAATAGTTTGTAGATATGGAGTTCCCAAAACTATTGAGAGTGACAGATGTTACTGGGAAGTAATGAAAGACCTTCACATACAGCAAGCTTTCCATACACCTATTCATCCACAAAGTAGTGGTAAAGTTGAGAGACTTACTGGAATTTTGAAAAACAGATGTGCAAAAATTAAAGCAGATACAGGAAAAAGGATGGGTGGAAGCTTTGCCAATAGCCCTATATTCTGTACAAACTACCCCTAAACAACCACATGGGCTGTCCCCCTATGAGATTTTATTTGGAGGGCCACCCAAAACAGGGCTATATTTTCCTTTTTTTTTTTTTTTTTTAACTGGGGGGGGGGGGGGGGGGCGTTAATAGTCTCCACGGTGAATAATGTTTCCAAGACTTTGCTGGTGCCCTCCAAGAGTATATGTTTACTGGGGTTGGTGGAGGAATTGGTCCTCACGGTGGCAGATTGGCCCATGATTGATCTTCTATTTTTTTATGCCCGTAAGGCTATCACTTTGTCATGGAAGAAAGCTTCTCCCCCATCCCTTACCTTTTGGAAACATCTGGTCAATGTCAATTTAACCTTGAATAAAGACACCTATGCTAGTAGGGGTTGCCCAAAGAAATACGATAAAGTATATACAGTCCAAATGGCTGGCTGAACCCTCTACAGCAGTAATGATTGATAATTCCTAGATGTTATGGTCTCACTTTATTTTCCCTGGTTTATTATTGATAATTTTGGCATGACTTTTGGGCCTGGGGAGACCCCTCCTCATGAGAATGGTCAACCTGTATTAGGAGTATTTTTCCTGAACACGTGCCACGCCTTTATATCTCTACTTTCACCACATCAAATTGTTCATGCACCAAGAGTTATGTTCTCCTCTATATTGGCACCTGCATGGGCAGATTTTTTTTGTTTTCTTTTTCCTTTTTTGTTTTTATTTGGGGTTTTGTGCATTGTGTGTATCTGAAATTACCCTAATAAAAAACAAAAAACAAAAAAAATAAAAAAAACCAAAAACACACACACACACACACACACACACACACACACGATTGTTTTTAAGGTGTCCTGTTCACACTACAATGTTGCCTAGATGTGTGCTGCATTGTGTTAAAATGCAACATGTATGCATTTTATCGTAACGTAGGTCAACACATGCAAAACGCAGGTCAACACAGCGCAGCACAAGAAAAAAAAACAATAGGGGGGGGGGTTTACTTACACTTTAAACAATCCCTTACCCGAAGATCCAGGATTTAGATCTACTTTGTTTTCGCAATCTAAATGCTCTGGCAGTTTTTAATCATTTCACATGTTAAAATACACAGGATTGTTATGCAATCTTGCCAATTTTGGCCCGAACAGGCAACAATTTTCATATCTATGGGGCAAAAACAGTCCACTCTATACATTCCAGCAGGGACACAAATGACTGGTAGCATTCAGTATTTTGGATCAATTTCCAAATGCCCAAAACCAAGTCAGTACCTGGTAGTTCAGTGCTTCCAGTAACAAAACATCATCAGGCAATCAGTGCATATTTAGTCAGAATTACTGGAAAAAATGTACTCCAAAGATAGCATAAATGTATTAAGGTCTTTGCAAAGGAAGCGAACTGCAATTCTGAATCTCATACCCATAGGCTCCATTGCTGATCAACTTGATGTTCTCAAAATCACACTCTCCTGGTTTCCGTTTGGTAGGAGTGCTCGTAATGCAAGTCTGAAATGCAGAAAGCGAGAACACTACTTACAGAAAGTAAGAAAAGACAAAGCATTACACATACAGGTATTTTGTAATGTCAGTTTTTGTTGCCCATAAGAACCACATTCTCATTTGCTTTTTTCCAGTGGTTAACTGGAGAACAAAGAAGATCATTTGAATAGCTGAAAGGGACAACAAGGTTATTCCCTTGGAAATTTTTTATCAAATATAATCAAATTATTTAAGCTTGTCTTTGTAAAAAGCTTTAAAAGCGGAGTTCCACACAAAAATGGAACTTCCGCTTTTCGGAACCCTCCCCCCCTCCGGTGTCACATTTGGCACCTTTCAGGGGGGAGGGGGGTGCAGATACCTGTCTAAGACAGGTATTTGCACCCACTTCCGGCATAGACTCCCATGGGAGTCTACGCCTCTTCCCGTCCCGACCGCGCTGTCTCCTGGGAACACACAGCTCCCAGGAGAGAGCGGGGACCACTTGGGACGCGCAGCGCGACTCGCGCATGCGCAGTAGGGAACCGGGAAGTGAAGCCGCAACGCTTCACTTCCTGATCCCCTCACCTAGGATGGCGGCGGCAGCTGCCGAGAACCGAGTGGGTTCTCGGCGTCGCCTGCCGACATCGCTGGACCCTGGGACAGGTAAGTGGCCATGTATTAAAAGTCAGCAGCTGCAGTATTTGTAGCTGCTGGCTTTTAATATTTTATTTTTTTTTGGCGGTGTGGGTGGACCCCCGCTTTAAATATTTATTCACTAGTGGTTGGGGGCAAGGATATTTATATCCCTCAATATTACAATGCTAAAGTTAAGGAAGATTACACTTACTTCCTGATAGTCTTCATGTTCCAACTGTATTGTGGATTCAGAGTCATAGTGGTCAAGTTGAACAATCTCTGTAGACAGAAGGAGACAGTAGAATGAAAGGTTAACTCGTGCTCAAGCTGAGTTGATGACTTGGAGTTTTCATCCAATTTATTTTATGGACAAATACAGACGCAGAGCCAAAAGTTCAGAATAGTGAACATGGTGACGCATAAGGAGCAGAGGGGAGGAATCTCGGTCTTGTAACATCCTTTTCTTGGAGTATATCACAAGTCAAAAATCCTATTAGACAGTTGGATGTGCCAAAGCAATGCAACTGAGGAGTGGGCTACACAGCAAACACCAACGGGCTCATGTAACAAAATAGGCTTGAAGACTCAGTAGACTGAAGCACCTTCCACCTGAAAAAGACACCAGAAGAGACCTGAACATCCACCTGGTAAAACCAACATGGCTAGGTTCACATCTCTGCAGAATGAGGTTGATGCGCTTTTCTGGTGCATTTTGCAATGCATTTTTGATGTGTATTTTTATTTGGCCAATTGGAAAGTAGTTTTGTTCATGTAGTGCAACTTTACACTCTCTGGCACTCAAGTAGCTTTAAAGTCACATCAGTGAGGCTCCATTCACACTTGTCGCAAATTTGATGCTATTTTGTATGAGTGTGACCTATGGTTACGGAGCAGGTGGCTGCCAGAGTCCTTAACAACCGATGACTCACAAAAAAATGCCGGCATTAAAAGATATAAAAAAAAAAAAAAAAAAAAAGTGCGAGGCCCACCAATCCATACCAGGCCCTTCAGGTCTGGTACAGATTTGAAGGGGAACCCCACCATACGAAAATGAAAAATAAAACCAGCATTCCTCCCCCACAATCCATACCAGACCCTGCCTTTAACATTCAGCCCTACTACTGTTTACTCGTCAGATAGAAGCATTTGGGTGGCTGCGGTGCCACCCGAATGCTTCCACACACCCTGATAAAGTGCAGCCAGACACCCACATGTGTGCGCCCCCGCTATGTATCCCATCTGCGGGCACTGGACCAGCATAGTGGGTTCTGCCGGGTAGAGGGCAGGGAGGAGAGTGGACATACGGCCGCTTTCCTCCCAATCTTATTCCTGACCCAGAAGCGACGCATAGGACTTTACTTTTGGGTTCCCGCTGACAGTTTCCCCGGCCATTACGGGAAAGAATGTAATGCACTGCATTACATTAGTAAAGTAAAGCACAGAGGAGACATGCAGGGTCTTTTGGACCCTGCATGTTTCATTAAAGAGACATCGAGAACTGTCCAATGGACTAGGTCTGGACCAACTGTTCCTTCAGCAGGAGGTCATTAAGGTCATTAGGGTAACCCAAAAAAGCGGCGTAAAAAAAAAAAAAAAAAAAAGGAAGAAGAAGGAGTGAGACTTTAGTTTGTAGCCCCTGGATATCTGAAACGTCCTTAGCCCAGCCAGCTGACAAGTGTCCCCCTCACTCTGAAGAGTAGGGGTTCTCCCTGGACTTGGCAGGCTTAAAGGTCTAGGTCTCAAGGTAGAAATGCAAGCTGAGCTTTGACTTGGGACAACCTGTACAACCCAAGAGAAGATCCTGAATGAAGACAGGCACAGGGTCTTTACTTGCACGTACCAAATAAATATACGACACTAGGTTATAATACTGCAAACATACCTTCTAATGGATCCTTTGTAAGACCCAACTGGTTAATAATATAGCGTGGAATATCAATTTTTATTCCATGGCCCTCCTTAGCTTGACCTTCTGCAGCTTCTAAAAGATGATAGAACTGTTCTGGGTCAAACTCCTGTGAACAAAGACAGCACAAACCCACTGAGTAAAGGAACACAGCAGAATAACATTTTAGCAACAGTTTTACTATACAACCCAATAAAGATCGCACTTTTCTGAGATTACGGTAGTTAAAATTTAGATAACTGAGTACTAAAGAGACAAGGACCTATCTGATTCCGTACTATGACAACTGATCCTGATTTTTACTTCCCATTTACATAAGCAACATTCTATTTTACAATAGGAAAGTATTACAATTGCAGAAATTGCATGTTAAAATTTAGTATAAAAATTTGACCTCCTTACCAGACACTCAAGCAATCTTGCAGGTCGGGCAATAATCATCAGTAACTTTCTTACAAGTTGGATAATAAATGCGACTTCCTCACTCTCTGAACGCTCATAGGCCTGGAGTAGAGAAAACATTTATGAGGAGCTGGAAAATATTGCGATTTCGATCACATTTGCAACCAGGCATTGGCTGCTGTCTAATGTTACAGACCAAGAAAGAAAAAAAAGAGACATCGTAATGTGAAGTATGATAAGTCTGCATAATTTTAGGCATTTTTGTAACTGTACAGTGATCAAATACAACTACCGTATTTATCGGCGTATAACACGTACCCTAATTTTAAGAGGGAAGTTTCAGGAAAAAAACATTTTTAAAATAAACAACTTTGAAGAAAATTAAGGGTCAGTGCCCATCAATGTTCATCTGCAGCCTGATTAATGTCCTCAATGCAGCCCAAATAAAGTTCTCAATGCAGCCTAAAGTCAGTCCTCAGTGCAGCCTGATCAATGCATCAATGCAGCCTAAATTAAGTCCTCAATGCAGCCTGATCAATGCAGCCTGATCAATGCCTTTTTTTAAACTACCGTCATTTGCAGCCTCCCCATCTCCCTCACCAGCAGCCTGAATCAGGAAATCACTGAGCAGTCATCTCCTGTCCACTTGGCTCTCACGTCAGACACACAGTCCCACCTCCGCTATGGGCATTGGACCAGCTCCTGTGATAGGCAGAACACTGGTCCAATGCCGGTGGCGGGACTGTGTTATGTGAAAGCCGAGGAACAGAGTGGAGAGGAAATGATGGCTCGGTGAGGTACGCTGACGGCGTATAACACACACCCCTGATTTGCCCCCAATTTTCAGGGGGAAAAAGTGCGTTACACGTAGATAAATACAGTATATGAAAACTGCGTATTATGAAAATGTATGTGCTCTTGGCTGCAGCTCTGAACGAGGAAAATCTTCCAACATGTCCCTTTGGCAGACATTGACCAACGTTTGACTTATGTTGAGCGGGGATGGACACACACACACACACACACACACACACACACACAGTCACACACTGATTGAAATTTGGCCAGTTTAGAAGGGACTGGTCAAATTTCAATCAGTGTAAGGCCAGCCTAAGTGAAACACATGAGTTATATACTGTTGTATTGCCAAATGAAAAAAAAAAAAAAAAAATGTAAAACTTACTGTGCTGGTAAAAGTGGTTGTAAAACCTTACACACCACTTTTTCCTACAGGTAAGCCTATAATAAGGATTACCTGTAGGTACTGAAAATATCTCCTAAACCTGCACGATTTAGGAAATATTTACCATATACGTTTGCGCCGACGTCATCAGTGCATGCGCACTTAAGAAAGGGCACGATCGTGCCGTTTCTAAAGGGCCCATGCCGTGACCGTTGGCACGCGCGGAAGCGGCATCACACGACTCCGGACAGTCACAGAAGGAAGAGGGATGAAGATGGATGCGGGGACATCACAGGATTCGTTAGCAGGTAAGTGGCACATAATGGGCTAGTATGCGATGCATACTAGCCCATTATGCTTTTACTTTGCAGGGAACTAAAGAGGAAGTAAAATCCATACGGATTACCTTGGACTGTATGGATTTTAATTCATTCCAATACAAAGGTGTATGTATCAGAGTGCGGCCGTCCAGCTGCTCGTTTCCTCTATTACAAGTTTTAGTAGGCAGAGTTCAATAGTTATGAAGCATTAGATGTAAAACGTTTACCTGCAAAGTTAAATAAATAAAAGTACATTTTTGAAAATGGACTTGAGAAACATGGTGGTCAGGTTCCATAGCAAAGAGGCCCCTGCAGAGAGTTTACTTTCTCTTTAAAAGGGTCAAACCATCCATAGGTAATGTTTTGGTTACAGGTTGTTTCCCTGGTTCTCTTGTCTCCTGGGGGGGGGGGGGGATCTTCCTCCGGCTTCGGGGGTCCCTGCGGTTCATCTTCTCCCGGCGTCCGGTTGGTTCTTCTCCGCTCTCTTCTCCCGGTGTTCCAGTTCTTCGGCCGGCCCCTCCGCTGTCTTCAGGTAGCTCTCTTGCCAGCGGAGGTCCGGACTTCTGGGCTTCTTGTCCTCTCTTCTCTTCTCCAGATGTTGACACAACGCTCTCTCCGGGTGGACTGCTCCCTGAGGGCTCCATTGTGACTTATATAGGCGGAGACCCCGCCCCCATATGATGTCACAGTCCCTGGGCATGCTGGGACTGACGTTTTAGGGGGCGTGGTCACTGGGTGATGTTGACCACGCCCCCTAAAACGTCACAGTCCCAGCATGCCCAGGGACTGTGACATCGTAAGGGGGCGGGGTCTCCGCCTATATAAGTCACAACGGAGCCCTCAGAGAGCAGTCCAGCCGGAGAGAGCGTCGTGTCAACATCTGGAGAAGAGAAGACAAGAAGCCCAGAAGTCCAGACCTCCGCTGGCAAGAGAGCTACCTGAAGACAGCGGAGGGGCCGGCCGAAGAACTGGAACACCGGGAGAAGAGAGCGGAGAAGAACCAACCGGACGCCGGGAGAAGATGAACCGGAGGGACCCCCAAAGCTGGAAGAAGACCCCTGAAGCCGGAGGAAGATCCCCCCCGGAGCTGATTAATAAATTTTAAAAACCTGTGTAGTGTGTTTTATTATTGACACTTTTTCCCTAGGTGAATGGGTAGGGGTACCATGTACCCCATACTCATTCACATAGGGTGGGGGGCTGGGATCTGGGGGCCCTCTTATAGGGGGCTCCCGGATTCCGATCAGCCCCCCGCCCGCAGACCCCGACAACCAACGGCCAGGGTTGTCGGGAAGAGGCCCTTGTCCTCATCAACATGGGGACAAGGTGCTTTGGGGGAGGGGGGGGCCCCGCAGGGCCCCCCCTCCCCCAAAGCACCCACCCCCCATGTTGAGAGCATGCGGCCTGGTACGGTTCAGGGGGGGGGGCTCGCTCGTCCCCACCCCCTTTCCTGACCGGCCAGGCTGCGTGCTCGGATCGGGGTCTGGTATGAATTTTAGGGGGGACCCCACGCCGGTTTTTCGGCGTAGGGGCTTCCCTTTATAATCCATAACAGACCTAAGGGCCTGGTATGCCCCGCGCTCGCCGCAATAGGAAAATTTGTGTTTCCTATTGCAGCGAGTGTGAGATGCAATACCCTGCCCTCGCGTCGTATCTGGTCCGTTGGACCAGCATACACACGAGCGGGCTTTCCGTCGGACCAGCACACAGACGAGCAGACTTTCCGCCCGAAACTGAGTCCGACGGAAAGATTTAAAACATGTTTCAAATCTAGGTCCGGCGGGATTTTGGGAAAAAGTCCGCCGGCGCCTACACACGGGCGGATTGTCCGGGACACTCTGGTCCGCCGGACCAAGTATGCCGGAAAGTCCGACCGTGTGTACGCGGCATAAGGGTCAGTTTAGAGGCAACATTTTTTTTCAATAAATCCTCTGCAGGGGCCTCTTTGCTATGGAACCTGACCACCATGTTTCTCAAGTCCATTTACAAAAATGTACTTTTATTTATTTAACTTTGCAGGTAAACATTTTCCATCTAATGCTTCATAACTATTGAACTCTGCCTACTAAAACTTGTATTAGAGAAAACAAGAAGAGCTGGACGGCTGCACTCCGATACATACACCTTTAATGAAATGAATTAAAATCCATACCAGTCACAGAGGTACAGGGACAGTGATAACTGACACGTTTTACACCCTTATTGGTGCTTAATCATAGCTACAAGCTCACATACACCGATTGCTACAATATATACACATATAGGAATCTGACCAGATGATCCATCATCAAATTGATCAATTAAGACCACCTAAAGCAATCAGGAGTGATCCATGAAACCCATGGCGAAGGCGTGAAGGCAACACAAGCAAACAGGGCATTTAAGGTTAACTCATGAATCAAAGCCAAACCATTCATGTCCTCCTGCTGTATCTCCAACACGCAGTCCTGAAAGAATACACAAAGCTTATATCAGATTAAAATATCAAAAACGAATAGTAAAATCCCATACACGTGTGCAAAACATATATAGGACAAAAAATAAATAAATATCTACACAAATATATGTAATCGTGCATGAAAAATAAGATAAAAAACGTGTATGTGTGTTCCATATGTTGCAGAGTCTCCCAGGGACAGAAACCCACTCAAATGGACCATTAGTCAAGTGCAGAAGTGGGAGCAGGAGAGGTGGCTTTAAACATAGCAGTTGGTCAAAGTTTGCAAAAAGGAATTTTTCTAGTTAGGGGGCTCTGGGGTCCACAGAACTGAAAGTGATTCAGTACGTAGGTAGTGGTATTTTAGCAACTCCTATCTGCAGATTTATTTTAAATCACTTAACAGTTTCTTAAAGGATACCTGTTATTTTGAAGTGCATCTCTTCTATCCCCTGTTATTCTCATCATAATTTACAGTATTCACTACACATCTCAGATACAGATGAACTTACCTTTACACTTCAACAGCCTACTAAGAGCCTAAATGAGTAGGCTGAGTAGACCCTTGACCCTCATGTACAGGGGTCAATGCTCATTGGTAGCGAGAAGACCAGTTTGTCTACATCAGTGTTCTAGATAATCTAAGGGCTCCTTCACACGGACGTGTCTGTGTACGGAGCCCGCTCTGCTCAGCAGGGGATGGCTCCGTCGATCCCTGCTAAGCAGGAAGATGACAGGTCTGTCGGACTTGTCAGAGTGCCGCTCTCCTCTATGGGGGGATCGGATGAGGACGGACCGTAGAGTCCGTCGTCACCCGATCCGATCCACAGACGGATGGAAAAGTAGGTTTTTCCTCCGTCACACTTTTTTGGATCAGAGCGGGTCGGATGTCAGCGGACATGTCACCGCTGACATCCGACGCTCCATAGAGGTCTATGGAGTGTCCGTTCAGGTCCACCTAAAAAACTGACAGGCGGACCTGAAGGGACAGTACGTGTGACAGAGGCCTTAGGGGTCATTACCTAAACAAGTGCCCTTAGGAAGCCATTATTGATTTAAAGTGATTGTAAAGTCTTTTTTTTTTTTTTTTTAACTTAATAACATATTATACTTCCCTTCTCTGTGCAGTTGGTTTTGTACAGAGCAGCTCAGATCCTCCTCTTCTCAGGTCCCTCAAGGCTGCTCCTGGCCCCTCCCTCCTATCGAGTGCCCCCTCAGACCTAAAATGTATCCATTCAGACACTGAGTCCCGACCTGGCCTCGCCCCCTTTCTCCACTGATTGGCTGGCTGACTGATTGACAGCCGCGGGAGCCAAATGGCACCGCCGCTGTGTCTCAGCCAATCAGGAGGAGTGTTCCTGACGGCCGAGGTACTCGAGGACATCACTGGAGAGAGAAGGGGCTCAGGTAAGTAATTAGGGGGTACTGGGGAGGCTGCTACACACAGAAGGTTTTTTATCTTAATGCATTAAGATGAAAAACCTTCTGCCTTTACAACTTCTTAAATTCCATAATGGATTTGAGTACCTGTACTCAAATAGAAGTTTCTATACAAATTAACCAAGTATCATCCTGCATCTCTGTACTTGCCTATCACTGATGTGGAGCCACAATGCCACAGTAGGAGAAAGAGGGTAGAGTGAAGTTCAGCCTTTGCACAAACATATTGGACTACAGGTATACTTTAACGTTACTGCATCTAAGATTGTATTAAAAACTCACGTCTTGTAGCATCTTTTCCAGCTTTTCTTGGAGCTCCACAAAATAGCGGGAAGTAACCAGTGCCCCCTTTGATTTGTCGAGGCAGTCTCGAACCAGCTCAATGATCTGATGATGAATGAAACCTAAGACACCATCAGCCAAAGGTAAAGTGCGACTTGGGCATAAGTTTGTGATGACATCCTGAAGTCTCTCTTCCATCTGTGCTGTTGCCTAAAACAAGGTAAACAATCTATTATACCAAGCAGAAGGATAAGGAACTGCATAGTTTCCAACATTTATTAAAAAAAACAATTGAGAAAATAAATACTTTCAAAGCAACACAACATGCACACTTGATTGTATTGTGGTACCATTAATTTTGATTGGTTGCATACTACCCTGATGTGTCGCAGTATACTGCATTGGACAGAAATGGTGCAGGTGCTTTTTTGGCCCGTAGGTGTCTTGCTGCCTTAATACACTGCGTTAGCGAACAGCACTGGGCTGGAAAAGTGGAATGAGGCTCTAAAGTCCTTATGATACATTAATACTGTGAGAGTATTTACATATTAATGTACTATAATGTTCAAACACAGAACATCGGTTTGCTGTGAAAACAATGAATGTGCAATGAATTGATAGGTGGCACTTGTGGGCATTGATAGGTGGCACTTGTGGGCATTCATAGGTGGCACTTGTGGGCATTCATAGGTGGCACTTGTGGGCATTCATAGGTGGCACTTGTGGGCATTCATAGGTGGCACTTGCGGGCACTCATAGGTGGCACTGATGAGGCAGATGCGCCTCTTCCACTTCGGAACCGATGTCCCTCACATCTGAGCCGGCGATCGGCTTTTTTTTCTACTCACGCTGTCAGCGTGAGTAGAAAAAAAAAAAAAAAAAGATTACCGATCTTTTGTTTACATCATGTGATCAGCTGTCATTGGCTGACAGCTGATCACATGGTAAGGGGCCGGGACCGGCCCCTTCCTTAGATCGGTGATCACCCGAGTCTCAGTGACTCAGTGCTCACAGCTCGCTCGGCGCGCGCCCTGCACAGTGGAGGCCGTCATATGACGGCCTCCCGGGAATTCAAGTCCGCGCCGGCCATAGCGCGGATGCCAAGTGGTTAAAGGTCCAACAGGTTGATTTAAGATTATTTTTTTTTTTTTTTTTAACATTTTCTGCCCTTTGTTTTCAAAGTCTTCCTTGCAAAGGATGGACAAGTGTACTGTATTTGAGATCTTTATGCAGTATGCACACTGGTTTTGTACCACTGGCGGCCAGTGGCGGCCCACGCATTAGGGGCGCCGGCCCACCCTCTAAACTACATGTGGGGCACCCGACGCATGCATTCCAAAGTTTTTTTTTTTTCTTTTTTTAAACATGTGATTAGAGACAGAGGCTCTAATAGGCTTCAAAAAAGGGTGGGCTCGGGGCGAAGAGCACTGTGCCCTGAGCCCACCCAGTTATGTGAATATTAGCCATTGTCACACCAATTCTCATCCCGGCCAATCAGGTAGCGGATCCTGAGACTCGTTTCCCGTTTGGCCAAAAGGAGAAGCAATCCTATTGGCCTAGGAGGAGGGAGGAAACGCACTTCTGCCATGATGTTGAGAAGACGCAGTCGCCACTGACCCGATCTCTGCCCTGCACCCCATTTTTGTCCTGTCCCACAGTAGCATCCATCCAGTGCTCAGTTCCATCTGCCTGTGCCTTCCCCCAGCACACTATCAGTTGTCCCTGCTTCCCGCTCCCAGTGATCTGTGATGGAACCTGCTGAAGCCCCGGGGTAGCTGCAGAGATCAGACAGAATGCGTCCAAGGCAGTGCGACCCGATCAGCGCAAGGTGAGGGTTTATACAGTCTATATGAGGAGGGGGGGGGGTAACTGATGCTATACCAGGGTGAAGTGTAGAGAAAGTACGGATGAGGGCCATGGCATTAAAAGTAGTGTGTTGCTAGTAGGTTTACCAGGTGAAAAAAAAGAAAACTAAACATTATGTAAATTAGGAATGCTTTCAGAAATAGAAGTGTTAATCTTTTTTTTTTTTTTTTACACTCATCTTGTTAATTGATTAAAAAAAAGCAAAATGAACACAGGAGAAATGCAAAAAAAAAAAAAAAAAAAAAGAAAGAAAGAACAAAGGAGGAATGCAAATCAAATCAATATTTGGGGTGATCACCCTTTGCCTTCAAAACCACATCAATTCTTCTAGGTACACTTACATACAGTTTTTGAAGGAACTTGGCAAGTAGGTTGTTCCAAAAATCTTGGAGGAGAACTAACCACAGATCTTTTGTGGCTGTAGTCTGCCTCAAATCCTTCCATCTCTTCAAGTAATCCCAGACAGATTTGATTTTGAGATCATGGCTCTGTGGGGGGCCAAACCATCTCCAGGACTCCTTGTTCTTTATGCTGAAGATAGTACTTAATGACTTTGGCTGTATGTGTGGGATCATTATCCAGTTGCAGAATAAATTTGGGGCCAATCATACACCTCCCTGATGGTATTGCATTATGGATAAGAATCTGCCTGTACTTTGCAGCATTCAGGACACCATTGATCCTGACCAAAGCTCCAATCTCATTTGTAGAAACGCAGCCCCAAACTTGCAAGGAACCTTCACCATGCCTCACTGTTGCCTGCAGACGCTCATTTTACCGCTCTTGAGGCTTCAGTGAACAACCTCCTGCTACAGCCAAATAATTAAAATTTTGACTCATCAGTCCAGAGCACCTGCAACCATTTTTCTTCAACCCAGTTTCTATGTTTTCATGCGTAGTTGAATCACTTAGCCTTGTTCCCACTTTAGAGGTATGGCTTTCTGACCGCAATTCTTCAATGAAGATAGCTTCTGGCCAGACTTCTCCGGATAGTAGATGGCTGTACCTGGGTCCCACCAGTTTCAGCCAGTTCTGTGCTGATGGCACCACTGGACATATTCCGATGTCGAAGGGATGTAAGCATGAGGTGTCTTTCAAATGCTGCATTAAGTTTACTTGGCCGATCACTACGTCTACAGCTCTCAACGTTGCCTGTTTCTTTGTGTTTCTTCAAGAGATCTTGAACAGCACACCTTGAAAGCTCAGTCTGGTTTGAAATCTTTGCCAGTGAGAGACCTTGCTGATGCAGTAGAACTACCTTGTATACCCAAGTCTTGCCATGGTGTATGAAATTATATGAAATGGTCTTCCACAACCTCACCTTAGTAGCAGAATTTGGCTGTTCCTCACCCAGTTTTAAGCTCCCCACATAGTTGTTTCTGTTTTAGTATTGACTGCGTTTCAACCTACATATGAAATTGAGGATCATCTGCATGGTATAATTGGTAAATCATACAACTAATTTTAATCCTACAAAATCCCTGGCTTTGTACAAGTGTACGAATGGATGCTGGTTTGAAGTCAAAGGGTAGTCACACCAAATATTGATTTGATTTAGATTTTTGTTCTGTTCGTTCACTTCGCAAATTTTAATTGTTTATTTTTATCAATTTGCAATATATATATTTCAAAGCATTCCTATTTTACAGCATTTCTTCACACCTGCCTTAAACTTTTGCACAGTACTGTATAGAACATTTTTGTCCCTGGGTTTTGATACTTATTTTATGAAAAATGAAAGTGTATGTAACATATTCTATAATTTCTTAATTCTAATTTCACTTTGCCTTGTGTGTCTTCCTGGTGCTTCCCCACTAACATCACACCTCCAGCATATGGACTGATCTTTACCCAGTAAGATTTTACCTCCAGCATAATACTTGATTTTTTTATTCCACTGGACCTCAAAATCAGCAAAGCTCAGTTCAGCGCAAGTCTCTACCCCTCTCTGCAGAAGTTTCCCGTTGTTTTCTATTGTGTTGTCCAGTATTCTCTTCTGCACATATCTCCCCCCCCCCGTCATACCTCTGGACTCCTCTATTAAAACATACTGCACATTGCTCTGCACTTTTCTCCTGCCCTATTGAGGACATATTTCCGATCTGTAATACCCTTCAAACTCTTTTACAGCACATTATCTCTCTCCCCCCCCCCCCCCCCCCCCAACATAACCCTCTGCTTTACTCTCCCGACATACTGCCCACTCACTTCTTTAGCATGGTTTGCTATATCCGTAAACCTTTACAGTCCTGGAATGCCTACACTTTTTAGCTTATACACACACAATATATTTTATATATACTTCTAGAAAACCTTTCCATATAAACAAGGATTCTTGGTTTTCCCATATAGAATTACATGTTCAAGCTGCCCAACTGCATTAAAGTGAACTCTTTGACACAGGGATCCTGCATTATAGTAACATCAAATAAGAAAGAAAAAGTTATAACCTAAGGCTAAAGATTTTAAGTCCATTTAGTAGAATTTTTATAGACTTTCTTTTATTGTGATGCTCTGCTAGAGTCTTACTGAGGACTAGTTGCTCTATGTTATGAATTCTATGTAGCGCTTAAGGGTTATTAAGCTCTCCAAGGAAACTGCAAAGTATAATTTTTACTGCTTCCCTCCATACTTATGTTATATTAGGGGACTGCCAAATGCAAAAGCTGGCATGAACTCAATGACTTACAAGTATACAGTGCTATGTAGGATAGGAATTTATTTTTTGCACTCAATAGAATTCTTTAGCAACACATTCAGTGAAGGACACATTTAAATGCCCAGTGGGTGTATTGCTGCTTACAAGACGATCGGATACTATGGGGCATATATATATATATATATATATATATATATATATATATATATATACACACACACTATATACACACACACACACACATTTGCATGTGAATTACAGTAATTTAAAATGCATGCACCAGGAAGAAATACCATTCCTGCAGTGAATTTCACAATCACTGCTTTATACTGTAAAGTAAGCTTTAAAACAAAACAGACAGCTCACTCACATGGCCATACCCTCTGTTTATACAGTTCAGTTATAGCAAAAGCAAAACCATAAAAAAAACAAAAACAAAAACAAAAACCAAAAAAAAAAAAAACACACACTTTACATTAGATCAGTACCATACGGGGTTTTAATACTGTACGAGTGGAAGGGACTCCGGCAGCGCTAAATGTCCGCGTGTTAGGGGCGCAAATTACTTGTCTTACCTTAGGTGCTGACAACCCATGCTACGAAAGTAATTTTACTGTTAGGGGTCCCCACAACTTGGGAAATTTTATCAAGGGGTCACAGCACTAGAAGGGTTGAGATCCACTGCATTAGATGATCAGTGAGATTTCCATAAGAAATCCCTAACAAATACCAAAAATAAGTGCACTGTCCCTTTAAATGCTCACAAACTAATCAAACATAATAGAATTCATTCTTATTGTATCCCATATAAGGATATTAGAGTGCTGCAGTCCTTGACATACATACTTTAGCGACACGGAGCACAGGTGTTTGACGAATATACCCAAGTAAAGACCTAGTTGAGACCTTTCCTCATTCCAGCAAAAGGTTCAATCACAAAGCTGCCAAATGTACCCTGCAAAACTTTGTGCAGATGGAGAAGGAAGACCAAGTTTCAACCTTAAAAACTCAGGACACAAAGCCCAATAAGTGCTCATTGCACTGGTAAAATCTGACAAGGAAATGGGGGATCCAAACACTCAATGCATAAGCTTTAAAGCGTCAGAAAGCACATGATAGAGAAAAGAAGGTCCCACTAATGACCATAGGAACCTTACAGGTTGCAACCAGAATGAAGAACAAAGAATCCCACTTCTGAAAAAGGTAGCATTCAAGTAATCGGACAGACCCAAGCTGGACCCTAGGCAAAAAGAAAAGTCACAGGGCACCAAAAACCATGTCCTCACAAAATAAAGCACCCATTTTCTAATCCCTCCTAAGTCAACGTAAAAGCAGTGTTCATTTTTATGTCAAAATTTCGATTTAGTTTTAGTCATAGTCTTTCGACTAAAATGCCATATTAGTTTAAGTCGTATTTTAGTCATCCGAATTGTTTTAGTTTAGTTTAGTTTGACTAAAATCTCCAGTACATTTTAGTAGACTAAAATCTAATGGGTTTAACCACTTCCATACCGGCCATTGTAAAATGACACCGGCAGGAAAATCTCCCTATGGGTGGACGTCATATGACGGCCTCGGGGGACCGCAGTGCGGCGATCATGGGTGAGGCGTGTCCCTTGGACACAGCCCATCCCCGATCAGGGTAAAGAGCCAATGAAATTACCACATGACTAGCTGTGTCCAATCACAGCTGGTCACATGTGTTAGGCTCGTGATTGCCGCTTGTGCGCGCCCCCAAGGGTGTGCAGTGATCGGGGGGTGAGGCATGTCCCTCGGACACAGCCCATCCCCGTTCAGGGTAAAGAGCCAATGAAATTGGCTCTTTACCATGTGACCGGCTGTCTCCAATCACAGCCGGTCACAAATGTCAACAAACGGCTGTAGTGCCGTTTCCGGGTTCTCCTCCTCAATTGTACAGTGCCCAATCCCCCCCCCCAAATAAAGAGGAGCTGTCACCAGCCCATCAGAGTACCCAAGTACCTGTCACCAGCCCATGCCTCATAGAATATACGTTGGGGTGTTTTCTTTTCAAAATGGGGTCATTTTGTGGGCAATTCCATTGTCCTGGTGCTCCAGGACCTTCAAAAGTGTGATAGGTAGTCTGGAAACTAAATGTGTAATTTATGCTCCTAGAACGCCTGACTGTGCTCCCTGCATATTGGGCCTCTTTATGTGGCCAGGCTGTGAAAAAGTCTCACACATGTGGTATCGCAAAACTTGGGAGGAGTAGCAGAATGTATTTTGGGGTGTAATTGGAAGTATGCATATGCTGTGTGTGAGAAATAGCTTGTTATGACAATTTTGTGTTAAAAAAAAAATAAAAATAAAATAATTTCTTAACCACTTGCCGACCGCCGCACGCGATGTACATCCAAACTTTGGCGGAGGGTATCGTTGTTATGGCAGCAGCTAACTGCCATAACCCCGGTATCCCCGTTTTTGTGCGGCGGTCGGCTTTCAGTTAAAAGTGGTCCCTGCGGCGGATTCGCCGTGAGATCACTTATCGGTGGCGGGAGAGGGTCCCCCCCCTCCCGCCGCGATCCGGTGCCCTCCGCCGCTTACCGGAGCCGTCGTAGCGGCGGAGGCGATCACGTCTGTCTCCCTTCTGTGCCTGGAGACGAGTGAGGCTAAGATGGCGCCCACTCGTCTCCATGACACTGCTGGGCAGAAGCGACGTCAAAACGTCACTTCCGCCCACGCCTCTTAAAAAAGGCACATTTTTTTCAATGTCATTTTTTTAAATGACTTTTTTTTTATTGCATTTTAGTGTAAATATGAGAGATCTCATATTTAAGAGGTCCTGTCATGCTTTATTCTATTACAAGGGATGTTTACATTCCTTGTAATAGGAATAAAAGTGACACTTTTTTTTTTCTTAAAACAGTGTAAAAATAAATAAAATAATGTAAAATAAATAAAAACAAAACAAAAAACATTTTTAAAAAACCCCTGTCCCGACGAGCTCACGTGCACAACCGAACGCATACGTGAGTAGCGCCCGCATATGAAAACGGTGGTCAAACCACACATGTGAGGTATGGCCGCGACTGGTAGAGCGAGAGCAATGATTCTAGCCCTAGACCTCCTCTGTAACGCGAAAATATGCAACCTGTAGAATTTAATCGTCGCCTATTGAGATTTTTGAGGGTAAAAGTTTGACGCCATTCCACGAGCGGGCGCAATTTTGAAGTGTGACATGTTGGGTATCAATTTAATTGGCGTAACATTATATTTCACAATATAAAAAAAAATTGGGCTAATTTTACTGTGGTCTTATTTTTTTATTCAGAAAAGTGAATTTTTTCCAAAAAAAAGTGCGCTAATAAGACCGCTGCGCAAATACGGTGCAAAAAAAAAAAAGTATTGCATTGACTGCCATTTTATTCTCTAGGGTGTTAGAAACAAAACAATATATAATGTTTGGGGGTTCCAAGTAATTTTCTAGCAAAAAAAACCTGTTTTAAATATTTAAACACCTAAAATCCAAAACGAGGCTAGTCCTTAAGTGGTTAATTTTCCCAAGAATTGTGGGGAAAAAAATACAACTTCAAAAAACTCACCATGCCTCTTACTAAATACCTTGGACTGTCTACTTTTCAAAAAGGGGTCATTTGGGGGGTATTTGTCATTGACATTTCAGGGCCTCAAGAATTGAGATTGCTTCAGGTGCGATTCATTTTCAATGATTTGCACCATAGCGTGTAGACTAATTTTCACACAGACCAAATAATATGCACTAATTTGGGTTATTTTTACCAAAGATATGTATCAGAATAAATTTTGGCCAAAATTTATGAACAAAAAGTTCTTATTTGCAAAATGTTATCACAAACTTAAAAACAAAAACAAAAAAACCCCCTAAAACTTAATTTCGCTCTTTTTTCACTTGGCAAAGTGCGAGAGCACTGAAAGCTGAAAATTGGTCTCAACAGGAAGGGTGTAAAAGTGCCCTGTATTCAAAGTGGTTAAATTATAATGCCTTATTTAAAGTGGTTGTAAACAGTCATGAATTTAAAGCAAGGCAACTGAGAAGCAGGATGCAGTACTGACCCCTGCAACCATAGCTTTGGTGAAACTAGAAGATGCCATGAGAGAACTGCGAGAAGACACCCAGATCTGCCTACATGCCTCTCCTGTGTCAATCTGGAGCTATGAGGATTATGGAGATACCCTCTAACCCGATCTACCAGAATAGTTGGCACAGAAGCTTCTCCAGGGAAATAATGAGCAAATTGCAATAATCCCACGGAGCCATCTCCTGCAAAAGATGGCAGATCCTTTGATTTTGCAACAAATTTGTCAACATGTCAAAACACATCCTGGTTGACAGATTCACCAGAATCCAGGTGCTGACAGCTTAGGAAGACCTTAATGCCAATTTTCTATGTTGGGAATGTGCAGTGCAGAGAGCCAGTACTCGCTATTCTACCCAGCAGGGAATGTGTTCTATCTCCCAAGTGGTGTAATAGCAGCACCATCTTGAATGTAAATGCATTTTTAGTGCGTGCCCACCCAAGTCTGTTTGTATGTTGTGAGGGTCCTGACCAGATCCCTTGGGTTGGAGCACGCCATCCCCCTGACATCACCTCTTATTAGTGTCCACCTGTATGATAGGAGGAGTCCTTATAGTTCTCCCATAAAGAGGAGTTCTGTGCCATCCTGATAATTTGCATTTGCCAGTGTGGACCGTACTTTGAACTAGGTTTCCAGAAAACTGGTATTTCCAGAAAGTCTGTAACAAAAAGGAGGAATTTCAGTATGATATGGGACTCCTGGGACCAGTGAGTGACCCTGTACATACAAGCGCTGCACTCTACTCCCTCCTCCCGGTAGAACACACCCATTGGGCTCCAGGCGCTAAACCAATGCCAATCACCTGCTGGTTTTCCAGCATGCTCCATGAGACCAGTTTGTCGTATGAGGACCTGTACACAATGGCCGAAAGTCAGTCGGTAACGGCCAAACTGACTGTTTTTGGACAATTTTTGGTCTGTGTATCTAGCAATAGTATGTGCCCAATAATGATGCTCATTCTTTTTTCTTCGCTTCATCACACAATTTTTTTTCCAAAAAAGCAGTAGCCCAGATGTTTTCCTGGGGAAACCCAGATTTCTTTGTTGCCCAGTTGCCCTGTGAAGCCTATGATGCACATAACACGATTCCAAATTTAGTTGGTGGAGATTAAAAAATACAATATCTGGCAATTTTATGAACGACGACATTAACCACTTCCCGCTCAGTCTATAGCAGAATGACGGCTGGGAAGTGGTTGAGTTAACCCGACTGGGTGTCATATCTGACACACTGCATCACCGATCTCGGTAAAGAGCCTCTGATAGATGAGCATTGCCAGTGCCATCAGTGATGCCCAGCAGTGCAATTCAGCAGTACCGCCCAGTGCTTATCAGTGCCCACCAGTGCCACCTATCAATGCCACCCATCAGTGCCACCCATCAGTGCCACCTCATCGGTGCCATTTCATTTGTGCCGCCTTATCAGTGCAGCTCATCAGTGAAGAAGAAATAAAATTTTGTAAAAAAATAAGTTAAACAGAAACAAAAATTTGTTCCGCCATTGCCAAGCAGTGTGGTCAGATGCACCCCCACCCTTTTCCATGTCTGGCCATACTGCTAGAAAGATCTGGGGATGGATTTGTGAGTGACAGCACTGGTATCCAGCAGCAAGGGCTGCTCTTGACACCAGTGCTACCATTCAGCCACAACCTGTGGCTCTGTGTGCCTAATTGCGGCTCTTTGTAACAATACACAGCCCTACTTGATGGATCACAGCCCCGCAGAACTGAGCAATCTTTCACGCTTGTGAACAATCAGCGCTGTGGGGTTGTGTCATATGGCACCAGTATAAACAGTGCTGACGGATCGTTCATAACAGTCAAAGATCATACGCTGTCGCAGGGATCTGTATTCGATCGGCCAAGGCTGTGTATGTGCACAAGCAACAAAAGATGGAAATAAAGTCGCAGAGAGGAGTGATATTTTGTTATTGAATGGCCAGGGCAGCACTGATCTTTCCATTATACTAGTAAGAAGAGAAGGGATGGGGCTCATTGTTGGCTTTAACTCACACCTCCCCCACATCCTTTGTTTACGAAGATAAAAACAAACAGACTGCTGATTTAGAGACTCTAAAAAGGCAAAATAATAAAAATACATGAGCTTAACATACAATTACCTTTGGAAATCTCTCCTTATAAACATGATTCATCATGATGATCTCATTATCAAAGTTTCCTGATGCTCGACCAGGGCTGAAAGACATACAAAACAGATTCCTTAATGCATATACAAAATGATTTACATCTATTGCTTAATTTCCTGTCTCAAACACTTTAGTTCAGTTTCCTTTATAACGAAAGAATTACACAAACAACAAATCTGTGAAGTGAATTGACCCAAAAAAGTCACAAATTTATGTTTCAAATAAGCACATCGGCATTATTGTATGTATGGGGTTATTAAAAATAAACTATGCTGCAGCTGTCCCATGTCAGCTCTAAGATCAAGAACTAACATGCTGATCAATTATTTCTTGGTCTGCTCAGAGAAAAGATCAGTGACCGACAATCACTGCTCTCTGCTCCTTCAGTGTTTACTGGATCATTGCGCTGGAGAGGGGGCGGGTGCAGCTGGCTCCGACTCTTAGCTGCATAATAAGAGCTGGAATCAGCTGTTAATCAGGCAGCTGGGTGAACCCAGACCAGGGGTCATCAACCCCCGAGCCGCGGCCCACTGCCAGGCCGTGGCCTGTTTGCAGCTGGGCCGCGAAGGCTGCACTGTTTGACGAGCGGTGGCGGCGGAGCGAGCAGAGAGATGACATCTCTCACCGCCCACATCACCGCTGTTCAGTGCTCACAGCGGGGCCGCTATACTGAGGCGAGCGAGCAGAGAGATGAGATCTCTTACCGCCCGCCTGCATCGCCGCTCTTTAACACTCACAGCGGGGCTGCTATAATGCTGGAGGTGAGGCGGGGGAGCAGAGAGCTGAGATCATCTCTCACTGCCCTCCCGCATCACTGCTCCTCCGCCGACACAGCGCAGAAGAACACCAATACACTGCTGGAGGTGAGACAGATCATCTCACTACTGGCGCCCCCTCCCCCCCATTACCGCTGTTCTCCCTCACTACCCACTACTCCAGGCTTGCCTCTGAACTAAAGCGCACACCTGTGCTGCCACCACTGCAGTGACAATCTTCCTGTGGTGGCAGGCGACATGGCAAATGACAAGCTGCATCTGATGGGAGGTGAAGTGGCAAGTGACAATCCAAATCTGGTGGCATGTGACGTGGCAAGGAACAAAATGCATCTGGTAGCAGGCAACGTGGCAAGCTGCATATGAAGGCAGGTGACGTGGCAAGTGAAAAACCGCATCTGGTGGCAGGTGACGTGGCAAGGGACATAAAGCATCTGGTGGTAGGTGACGTGGCAAGGGACAAAATGCATCTGGTGACAAGCAACGTGGCTAGTGACAAGCTGCATCTGAAGTCAGGCGACGTGGAAAGTGACAATCCGCATCTGGTGGCAGGCGACGTGGCAAGTGACACTCTGGCACATTCTGCATTATGGTGAGTTGAACTATTTCATTATATATTACAATGTAATAATAGAAATAAAGTGCTTCAATCATCCTGACACCATATCAATGACAGTGCCAGGATGATTGAAGCACCAACACCAGCCATTGCCCCGATAAATTGCCCGCAAAAAGCCGCATACGCCCCCCCCGGGCCTTGGCACAAATTTCTTTAACAGCGGCGGTCCCCGGTGCCAAAAAGGTTGGGGACCACTGACCCAGACAATATTGTCAGAAACCTTCCAGAGCCTGGAGCAGCTCTGCCATGCGAGACAGTGGGAAACAGTCTGCTATAAGCTGACTCTGGGTCACAGGAGAGCACAAGTAAGGGCACGCCTGTGACCCACAAGAGAAGTATGGCCAAAAGATATTTCATCTAATTCTCTTAACTCATGTACAGTGCCATCTGGAAAGTATTCACAGCACTTTTTCCACATTTTGTTACAGCCTTATTCCAAAATGAATTAAATTCATGATCTTACTCAAAATTCTACAAACAATACCCCATAATGACAACGTGAAAGAAGTTAGTTTGAAATCATTGCAAATTTATTTAAAAAAAAAAAAAAAAATCACATGTACTTAAGTCTTCACAGCCTTTTCTCAATACTTTGTTGAAGTTACAGCCTCGAGTCATTTTGTGTATGACGCTACACGCTTGGCACACCTATTTTTGGGCAGTTTCTCCCATTCTTCTTTGCAAGACCCTTTTAAGCTCTATCAGGTTGGATGGTGAGCGTCAGTGCACAGCCATTTTCAGATCTCTCCAGAGATGTTCAATTGGGTTCAAGCCTGGGCCACTCAAGGACATTCACAGAGTTGCTCCATATCCACTCTTTTGTGATCTTGGCTGTGTACTTAGGGTTGTTTCCCAGTTGGAAGATGAACCTTTGCCCCAGTCTGAGGTCCAGAGTGCTCTGGAGCAGGTTTTCATCAAGGATGTCTCCGAACATTACTGCATTAATCTTTCTCTCAATCCTGACTAGTCTCCCAGTTCCCGCTGCTGAAAAACATCCCCACAGCATGATGATGCCACCACCATGCTTCACTGTAGGGATGGTAATGACCAGGTGATGAGCGGTGCCTGGTTTCCTCCAGATAGGACGCTTGCCATTCAGGCCAAAGAGTTTAATCCTTGTTTCAGAAATTTGTTTCTCATGGTCAGAGTACTTTAGGGGTCTTTTGGGAAAGTCCAGGCTGGCTGTCATGTGCCTTTTATGGAGGAGTAGCTTCCGTCTGGCCACTATACCATACAGGCCTGATTTGTGGAGTGCTGCAGAGATGGTTGTTCTTCTGAAAGGTTCTCCTCCCTCCACAGAAAAACACTGGAGCTCTGTCAGAGTGAACCATCGAGTTCTTGGTCACCTCTCTGACTAAGGCACCATTCACACCTAATCGTTTTGTAGCTTGAAGCCTGAAGCTACAAAACGCTGGAGGAGGAAAAAAAAAATAAAAAAAAATCAACTATTCTCTATGGAGATGGTTCACATCTCTACTCCAAAACACCTGAAGCTCTAACAAGTTCTGGAACTTTTTTTTTTTGGTAGATATGGCCATTTTTTCTGCTTTTTACATTAGTGACCTTTTGACCTGTACAAAATTGCAGCAAAAATCGCGTGACTTTTTACCTGAAGAGGATAGGCCCAATTTGCACCTGAGCGTAAGGCCCTTCTCCCCCGATCACTCGTTTGGCCGAGTGGCCCGCTGTAGGAAGAGTCCTGGTGGTTCCAAACTGCTTCTATTTACAGATGATGGAGACCACTGTGCTCATTGGGACCTTCAATGCTGCAGAAAATGTTCTGTACCCTTCCCCAGATCTGTGCCTCGATACAAACCTGTCTCGGAGGACTAGACAATTTCTTGGACCCTACTGCTGGGTTTGTGCTCTGACATGCACTGTTAACTGTGGGACCTTATATAGATAGGTGTGCGCCTTTCCAAATCATGTCCCATTACCTAAATTTACCACAAGTGGACTCCAATCAAGTTGCAGAAACATCTCAAGGATGATCAGGAGGCAATAGGATGCACCTGAGCTCAATTTTGAGTGTCATGGCAAAGGCTGTGAATACTTATGTACATGGGAATTTTTGTTCTAATACTTTTAATAAATTTGCAAAGATTTCAAACAAACTTCTTTCACGTGTCATTATTGGGGTATTGTTTGTAGAATTTCAAGGAAAATAATGAACTTAATCCATTTTGGAATAAGGCTGTAACATAACAAAATATGGAAAAAGTGAAGCGCTGTGAAAACTTTCCGGATGTACTGTAAATATTGATCAGAGCACCTCTCTGGGCATTAGAAAACATAGTAAAAAAGGGACACACAGATGTGTAACTTTGAATGATGACCTGTTTTCTTGATTTACTGGAACATATAAACAAATCAATGAGGCCGTGTATGTACATTCAATATGATGTCAAGTAACATGGAAAACAAAAAAAAAAAAAAAAAGTCAACTGTGCATACATTTTCTGAAGTTACAATGATTATACTGTATGGAACAGCTGTGAGTGTGGACCTGTCTACCATTTCATACAGTAATCAGAAACTAACTAGAGCATTTTATCATGAAGTATGCAATCACTAAACTGCATTCGTTGGGTAGCAAGGTTTTATATTTCAAGTGCAAGATGATTTTTAAGGTTAGTACATTACAGTACTCTCACCTAAGGCTTCGTGAACGAGGCCGCATACATGGGGGTTGCATTCCTTCTTCATTGCTGACGCTCTCTGTGCTGCGGAAGTGCTTGGAAAGAAAATGCAGCTCATCGGCAGTGGGCTGGTAGGGTAGTTGATGAAGCCTCTCTTGAGAAGAGGAGGAAGACTGCAGAGAGAGAGAAACATTAATGCAAACAGAGGTTGTTGCCTACTTGGGATGCCTGGCATACAAAAATTATTAGAATACCTAAAACAACATGTACAAGCCTGGTCACACTCATAGGGAGTCAATAAAAAATAACTAGAACGTGCAGTATAAACATTTTAATCATTTAAATGCGTCATATAACTGAAGATTAGAGGGTGCAACATAAGTGTATCATAAAAAAATTAACAAAAAAAAAGAAAAAGACAAAAAAACGGCAACTTACATGTTGGCAAACTAAAAAGCACATTTCACATATCTTCAAGGGGCAGCACCAAGAAATGGAAGTCAATACAGATTGCTTCCTCTAGTAGCTGTTTAATATTACAACTATTCATTTTTAATTATTTTTTTGCTTTATTATTCACTGTGAATATACACCTATAAACATACTTGGGGGGGGGGGGGAAAAAAAAAAAAAAAAAAAGTCTGGGCGGCCTTGAAATGCATAGTCAGGCCCTCCTGGTGTCTAATGTTATCCACTTCAGCTTTCCTATGCTGTCAAAGAGTCTCCTACATTTTGGCAGACCTGGCCTGTGGCGATGCACACTTCATGGTCTGGATTACCACTGCTACCTCAGGGACGACAGTTTTACCTGACTGAGGCTATGCGATATGCGGTTTTTATTTTGCCAACATGCGAGTTGCAATTTGTCTTTCTTCTATTAATATGCCTTTATGCTACACTTAGATTGCACCCTCTGCTGTTGCTTTTTTTAATTGATCTTAGAGATTTGCTTCAATCTCTGTGAGAAGCTGCAACAAGTGTCCTGGAATTAACAAGGGTTAACCCTTGGTGTACCAACTAGGACATTAATGGACTCTTGCTTTGTATTCATATAGTGTATTAATTTTTGCGGAGCACACATTTTTTGCACCATTTTTCATTATGGTTCACAATACAAATGAGGATTAGTTTAGTCACAAACATTCCAATTAAAGCAGAACTTCACCTTAAAAAGGGAAATTTTGCTTATCCTCCTCCTCCACCACTATTGGAACATTTTTTTTTCAGGGAGCAGCTGCTACCCATTTTGTACAGGTACGTGCTTACATCACCGCTCTGCTCGCCATAGACACACACACTGCATTTATGGTAAATGTTTTAGGCCTAAAGATTACTTTAAACCCCCAAACAGTATATACAGTATTTTCTACTAAGCAGAGACCCCGTAGAATAGAATGACTGCAGTTGCAATTTTTTAAGTCACTCGATAAATACCTAATTTTTTTTATTAAATCTATAGTATTAGTAAAAAAAAAAATACTCAAATTAATTTTCGTGCAATAGAACACCTATTTTTTTTTTTTAAATATAAAAGATCAGGTTGCATTGAGTGAATATGTTCTCTTAGAGCCCTATGGTCACCTTAAAGAGTGACAGCCTCCAGGTAGCCATATTGCATTGAATTTTACAGAAAATTACAGAGCTGCAGATTGAAAACGAAAGGTAGTTTTAATACCATTCAATTACAATAGGACTTAGCAATTGTATATGCTATATTTTGTTTTTATTTGCAATTTTTTTTCCCGCACGAAAGTGGAATTACCCTTTAAGTGGCGGTCAGATAAAAAAATTTCACCCATTCATAGGAAAATCAAAACCAAAAAGAGCAATGTGTTTTATTTTTTTCCCAAATCAAAACTGTGCATTGTAGAGGGTTAAAACCATGACATTAGCGAATATGGCTTTATTCAAACCAGACCACCACATTTCATTATTAGCTTTCAGATATTTATTTTAAGAACAGCAGTGATTTACCGAAAGAGTGGAACTTGGAGTGTTGGTACCATATCCAGATGAAGGCAAAGATGCCAGGGACCATCTACGTCCATCAGATCTAAAATAAATGAATGAAAACGGTTACAAAAGTTTCATGGTTAAAAATAGTTTGTGAATCCAATGTTGATACATGACAAAACGTATCTGTTATTACCTGTCAGTGCGTGGTCCATGACTTGAATCATTTCAGGGATTACATAGCAAGAAAAATAAATACATTAAAATATATAACAGGCAGTAATAGTAATATCAGTACAAAGAATCATAAAGATAATATATTAATAACAGATCATAGCCAATGTCTAATAAAACAATGGCTCATAAGCATGGAATACACTTGTTGACAACCTCTTAATTGTTCTACCTAATAAATCCATTAATAAATTGTTTGTAGAATAAACCCTTGCGAGATCTACTTTGTTATTTAACAGCACTGGGATTTTTTTGATAGATCAATATCATGCCAAGGCTCAGTAGGTGAACTACACTGATGGTGAGATGCAAATATACTGCCTCAGAAAGGAAGACACTGCAACAGGGCTCGTACAGTATATTCAGTCAGTTGGTCTATCGTGGCAGGGAGGACAAGAAGGCCAGATCTGTATATCTGAACCTCTGACCGCTGCACTGTGCGTGGTACACACTCTTAAGCACTTCTCTCTGTGCAATAAACACTCTTGACTCCTGTGCTGTTTGTGATGCACACTCCTGAGCCCTTCACTTTGCGCATTATATACACACCGCTGGTCCCTGCATTTTGGTGTGTGCGGTTTGTACATGTATTCTTGCTTATGGCACAGTTAGGGTTGCACCGAAGCCAATACTACAGTGCCTTGAAAAAGTATTCATACCCCTTCAAATTTTCCATGTTTCGTCATGTTACAACCAAAAACGCAAATTTACTTTATTTTATTGGGATTTTATGTGATAGACCAACACAAAGTGGCACATAATTGTGAAGTGGGAGGAAAATGATAAATGTTTTTTTTTTTACAGATAAATATCTGAAAAGTGTGGCGTGCATTTGTAGTCAGACCTCTTTACTCCGATACCCCTAACCTAAATCTAGTTGGAACCAATAGCCTTCAGAAGTCTCCTAATTAGTAAATAGAGTCCACCAGTGTGTATTTTAATCTCAATATAAATACAGCTGTTCTGAAAAGCCCTCAGAGGTTTGTTAGAGAACCTTAGCGAACAAACAGCATCATGAAGGCCAAGGAACACACCAGACAGGTCAGGGATAAAGCTGTGGAAAAGTTTAAAGCAGGGTTAGGTTATAAAAAAAAAATATCCCAAGCTTTGAACATCTCACGGAGCACTGTTCAATCCATCATCCGAAAATAAAGAGTATAGCACAACTGCAAACCAACCAAGACATGGCCGTCCACCTAAACTGACAGGCCAGGCAAGGAGAGCATTAATCAGACAAGCAAGAGGCCCATGGTAACTCTGGAGGAGCTGCAGAGAACCAAAGCTTAGGTGGGAGAATCTGTCCACAGGACAACTATTAATCGTGCACTCCACAAATCTGGCCTTTATGGAAGAGGGGCAAGAAGAAAGCCCTTGTTGAAAGAAAGCCATAGGAAGACCTGTTTGCAGTTTGGGAGAAGCCATGTGGGGGACACAACAAACATGTCAAAGAAGGTGCTCTGGTCAGATGAGACCAAAATTGAACTTTTTGGCCTAAAAGAAAAATGCTATGTGTGGGGGAAAACGAACACTGCAAATCGCCCTGAACACACCACCCCCACCGAGAAACACGGTGGTGGCAGCATCATGTTGTAGGGATGCTTTTCTTCAGCAGAGACAGGGAAGCTGGTCAGAGTTGATGGAAAGATGGATGGAGCAAATTACAGGGCAATCTTAGAAGAAAAGCTGTTATGCCCTGTACACACGGTCGGATTTTCAGACAGAAAATGTGTGAGAATGTGTGAGATGTGAGATGTGTTGTCGGAAATTCTGACCGTGTGTAGGCTCCATCACACATTTTCCATCAGAATTTCCGACACACAAAGTTTGAGAGCTTGCTATAAAATTTTCCAACAACAAAATCCGTTGTCGGAAATTCCGATCGTGTGTACACAAATCCGACGGACAAAGTGCCACGCATGCTCAGAATAAATTAAGAGACGAAAGACATTGGCTAATGCCCGTTTATATTCCCGACGTACGTGTTTTACGTCACCGCGTTCAGAACGATCGGATTTTCCGACAACTTTGTGTGACCGTGTGTATATGCAAGACAAGTTTGAGCCAACATCCGTTGGAAAAAATCCATGGATTTTTTTGTCAGAATATCTGATCAATGTCCGACCGTGTGTACAGGGCATTCGTCTGCTTGACTGACTTATTGATTTTATTTATTTCAGGTACTTATATAGCGCCATCAATTTATGCAGCGCTTTACATATACATTGTACATTCACATCAGTCCCTACCCTCAAGGAGCTTACAATCTAAGGCAGAGATTCCCCTTCCAGCAGGATAAGGACACTAAACATACAGCCAGAGCTACAATGGAATAGTTCAGATCAAAGCAAATGTATGTGTTAGAATGGCCTAGTCAAATTCCAGACGTAAATCCAATTAAGAATCTGTGGCAAGCCTTGAAAATTGGTGTTCACAGACACTCTCCATCCAATCTGACAGAGCTTGAGCCATTTTGCAAAGAAGAATGGGCAAAAATTTCACTCTAGAAGTGCAAAGCTGGTAGAGACATCCCCAAAAAAGACTTATTGACTCAGGGGGGCTGAATACAAACGCACGCCACACTCTTCACATATTTATTAGTAAAGAATTTTGAAAAACATTTATCCTTTTGCTTCCACTTCACAATTATGTGCCACTTTGTGTTTGTCTATTACATAAAATCCCAATAAAATAAATTTACGTTTACGTTGGTTGTAACATGACGAAATATGGAAAATTTCAAGGTGTATAAATACTTTTTCAAGGCACTGTAAGCAGTTGCACAAATACTCGTAAAACTGCTCAGATACCTAAAATGGATACCTTTGCGGTGCAATTTGAGCCCATACAAAATGAACGAGCTCAAATTGCACTGCAAAAAAACACATGCGATTTGAATAGGAATGTGGTGCGTTTCCTCCACCGCTCCTACCTGAACAATCTGATGGACAAATCGCATGTGATTCTTTGCAAAGCGATTTGAGCCTATTCATTTTGTATGGGCTCTAATCGCACCACAAATTTATCGGTAATCAGTATCGGTGAGTACTTGAGCACAAGTATCAGTCGATAAAAAAAAAAAAAAAAAACACACAGTATTGGTGCAACTCTAGGCACAGTCATTAAAGCATATCTTGTGGGAAAAAGGACTGTAGCACATGTGTGCTGTGTATATAGGGAGAAGACAACAGATTGGTGTCAAATTATGTTTTATAAATCTTTTTTTGCTAAAATGCATTTGAAGTGTCATTGGTGTTTTATAATTGCATTCTCAGCTGAGAGCGGTTAGGTTGTCACACTGTATACAGAGTGTACTAAAAGTTGTAGCCAGCTAAACAAATACATAATAATGAACACCAACTTATTGGCTGTTTCTGTTCATATTACCATGAAGCTTCCAGTGCCAGTTGGGTTTCTTACCAAATCTGCTTTTGGTCTATCTTTTAAGCCACATCCAAATGACCATCCCCACTTTTCACCACAGTGCACTGTGCGTTCAGTTTTCTGCCCCTTTAAAATCTGTCCCTCCATCATGTTCAAAAATTGGGAGATATGAAAAAAAAAACTCAGAAGAGTCTGCTTAGTCTGTGATAAACTGACTGAGTCACTTCTCAAAATGCAAACATGCCAAGGGCCAGGAGCACCAGCTCCACCCTGGCGATATAAACCGTGAACCTTTGCCCAAGACAAATCTAAAAGTGATCCACTGTATCAAAACAGCTAGAAGCATACACACATTTCTGATATGCAAACAATATGCCAATGTCAGGAGAGGAACAACTGAAATAAATACCTAGATCAAAAGAAAGAAAAGTGGATCCTAAGGTAAAGCAGCCAAAAAGGAGGGCGTTTTGGGCCCCATGTCATATTAGGCTTGCTAGAGGGCCAAAAAACACATTTGTTTTAACAGTGTCATGCCTTTGTTCCTGCAGCAAAATATTCCAGCCAGCAGATGATTAACACCTCAGAGACAGGAAAGTGATTTTTAGAATAAAATTAAACAAAGCTGGTGATATGAAAAGTTGTACATAGTGCAAAAAAAAAAAAAAACACACACACACACACACAAAGCGGGATTAACCCACATAAGGTTTGTGATCTACCGTAAATTGATAAAAAGCATCTTTCCACCATATATACTGCAGCAACAGGAAAAAGGAAGGGATATGAACATATCTGATCCCAAGGAATAAGACCTGCCTGGTATAACAGCCACTGGGAGGAACAACTAACTATTTGAACCTCATGAGTGCAGGGATATGAACACGAAGATCTCTGGCCTAGCAGCCACAAGTGCATGAACCACAATATGGCTTCATGCACATAGCCATAAAGCATGCAGAGCCTGCATAATCACTCTCCAGAGACCTGCAACTGCCATGTTCAGCTGCCCATTGAGATTAATTAGAAGATATGACTGCATGCAGTTATGCTCCAGAGCGGCAGATGTGTTTGGAGCAAACATCTGAGCAAGTGCAAGCAGATGTGGGTCCCAGGAGAGGGATTATACAGGCTCTGAATGCTGTACAGCCCCTGTACCATCATGTGAGTGAAGCCTATAATACCTGAAACTAGACAAAAGGCAATGAGATCTTGGTGGAGGACAGTAGGGAAAAGACAGAGGAACATGACAACTACAAATAAAAAGGAGCAAGAAAGCAACAACAGAGAGCATACAGTCCAGGCTCTAAAAGCATTTCTGCTGACCATAACACAGTTAACTACTGTTTCTGATCTTTTTTTTATTTACACTAACAGATACATTTTCAGAACAAGATATACCCCTGTCCTTTTACTTCAGTGCTGCTTTGACCTTAGTATCCAGAAAGCTTGTCTACTAATACACCAAACATTTTTTCACCTGTGACTTCAACCAAGACTACAAATGCCGCTTGTGCTAGGCCCTACAAAGTAGCTATCCAGATCAGCGTATCCTCAGCTATAGCTTTGGCGGCCATACCCTGCTCTTTCTGGATCAAAGAATGCAGAGTTAGCCTGGAATGTTACTTTTGGGACCTGCACTCTGCACTGTGGCATTTTCCAGACTTCTGTGTACTGTGTTAGTAAGCCACAGAGACCTCTTCAGGTCCAGTGTAGAGATCAGGCATGTTAAAAACCCCACATGCCTGATCCCGCCAGGAAGCAGACACTGCCAAGCGCTACTCACAGGCAGCGAGACATTTCCTGGTCCGCAGCTGAACAGATTGGGAAATGTCTCACTGCCCGTGATTAGCAGTGTGCAGTGTTTGTTTCCTGGTGGGATCATGCACGTGGGGTTTCGAAACACACTCAAGCCCATCTCTAGTCCAGAGGCATGGCACAGCCTCTGGTGTGACCCAGTCTCTGACAACTCATATAGGTAGTAAGGCCGGTCAAACTGAACTGCTAGGAGCTACCAAGTGGTACCAGTAGGTGCTATTGAGCACTATTTTAAAATTCCTGCCAGCACCATCTAGCTGCAGTAACGGTTAAAAACTAAGTTCAGTCAAAATCAAAAACAGAATATTCAGTACAAGGGAGATGACTTACAGCCAGTATAATGTGTCCTTGTGTCGATTCCTCCACTGTTAATATTAATTCTCCTCTGTCCTGCCACCCCCCCCCCCCCTTTGTCTATCAGATATAATTCTTCTTAAATGGACCCTCCTCTCCTGAAGTGAAGGGTTTTAGAGTGTTCTTCTTAAGCCTCAGACTGTTGTCTGTTTTCTAGATATACCTGGTCCTCTCCAAGCTTTTCTTTTCACAAGGTCAAGGATTAGGTGTGCTAGGCTAAAGCCTTTACCGAAGTTAACAATTATTTTTTGTGTATATTGAAAACACTCGCGCTTGACAAAACGTGAAAATAAAACAGAAAAACCTAAAAAAAAAAAAAAACACACACACAAATTAGAGCTGCTGCCAATAGGATTTCTATTTGTGCGTTAAGCTCCTTTAAGGGGAGGATGGCTAAATACAGTACACAGCGCTGGGTCCCGGCTGTGTAACAGAGATTCCTATCAGAGGGGCAGGCTGATAACATTACACTCTACAACTCAACCAGAGGAAGTTTTGTATTCATTCACAGAACACAAAGCTGCCTAAGAATTGCTAAGCGCCACAAAGCATAAGATAGCTGCAGCACATCTCAGGGGGAATCCCAGGTGTCCAGATCACTCAACAGATAGCTCAATCACAGGGCTGAAATGGAGCTCATTATATCTTAGCCCACAATATTTCCTTCCACACACCAAAACATAAAATCGGCTGAACTGTTGGGTGGATGATTTGCTCACAATGGGCTCTCTCCATGTGCCCTCTCCCCCCAATTGATGCCTTGTGGGATTTTGTATAAAACATTTTGCTTCTTTTAAATGTTGACTGAATCGATACTTCTTGGCTGCAACAAAGTCCCATGAGAGAGGTTTTTTTTCTATATAGTAGACAGGGACAGAGCAGCCCCTAACCCATGATATACTCACCAGAACAGACAAAGAATTGTACTGTCTTCAGCAAACAATAATTGAAAAACTATTTAAAAAAAAAAAAAAAAAAAAAAAAAAAAAAAAATATAAATGGGTGTGTTCCACTCACCTACGCGCAAAAGGAAAGTTGACAGATGTACTAGTAGAGAAGTTTCTTGGGCTGTCGAGAGGGCTGCTCCCTGCTATAAAAAGAGCATGCAAATCAGAAAACATCTGTACGTGGCAGCTAGAGGTACTGTAAATATGACAAAGTGCAAACATTTTAATAGCAACACAAACCGTTATTTTTGACAATCCCATATAAGCTTGCTAGACAAAAATCCTTTCAGGTTTCCTGCATGGTTTGCAGCTTCTCGTATGCTGTTTACTTATGATTTCCACGGACTACACATCCCATGGCACCTTGCTGCCTCCAAACTGATTCCTGCACTGACTCTGTCCCATGCAACTCCTCCTCTTAGCACCTCTGTAGTTCAAAAGGCAGGCTCTCTGAGATGTGTGACACAGCAGTGCCAACCCACAGGGCATAGTAAATATGCGTCACATAATTCAATGAATGAGGGAGCGATAAAACAGGCAGGCATTCAGGAGGAGGCAGTTATCACCCCGGAATGCCTGGCATCTGCTGCTCTACCACTCTCTGAAAATAGATCCACTATGAATTCATAGAGGCAGTAGAGAGTGCCGTGCCGCATGTGTAAATGGGGGCTTAAGGTTTTGATCAAGTAAATTACTATTTAGGGTTTATAAATATTTTATTAGACACCAGCTTTGGTATCCTTTTTAAACAATAGATCAGTCAATATATTTAATATATTTTTTTTATCTGCAATACAGACTACTTTATTAATCCCAATAAAAAATTCCAGATGCAAAAAACACAACAAAATTACCAACAGCCATTAACACCAAATAACAAAAACTACACTACAATCTGCATGCCTGCCTACCCAGCATGCCACTGCATACAGTAGAGCGCTGACCAACACAGACTCATAAAACATCTTCAGCATCGTCTGGCAGATGTTAAAAGGACCTCAGTCTCCTCAAAAAGTAGAGGCGGCTCTGGCCCTTCCTATAGAGCACCTCAGTGTTCTTGCTCTAGTCTAGATACCTATGTGCACCACCAGATACTTGTAACTCTCTACTACCCCCACATCCACTCCTCAAATAGAGATTGGAGTCACTGGTGGCTTCCTCTTTCTGAAATCCACAACCAGCTCCTTTGTCTTTGTCAATTTTAGATACAGATGATCAGGGCTTTTTTTCAGCTGGAGCTTGGTGGAACTCCGTTCCACCACCTCTGGCTCAGGCCCTCTGCTCCCTGCTGACGACTATTACTTGAAAACATAAAAGTACAGCTTCTATGCCTACAAGTGACATGCAGACGTCAGAGCTGAAGAGGGGTAAACGTGAAATGTGGATGGGGGATGCAGAGGTAAGCAGCTGTGGAAAAAGACCAAATTCTGCTCTCTGTATGCAGCGCACCCCTGAACTCTGCACTATTTACATAGCACACCCTGAACTCTGCAGTCTGTGTGTACCCCCCTCCCTAAACTCTGCACTCGGTACATAATGCACTCCTGGTATTTAATGTCCCTGTTAAGACCCTCCCCACTGCTAGTGAAATTTGACCACACCCACTATTTGATGCGGTTTGGAGTGTGTGTGTAAGGGACAAGGGGTGTGTGTCGTGATTGAGTTCCTGTACCTATTTTCCGAGAAAAAAAGCCCTGCAGATGATTAACCTCACACCATGTGACAACCAAGACCAGGGTGATTACTTAAAAAAAAGTATTGGTAGAGTAGTGAGAGAAGGGAGGAGAAGGATACAGATAGATAGCAGGGCTGCGGCATCACGGAAACGGATCACGATGTCAGGGCTCAGCAACCATGGATTATCGTGGTCTGTTTGCAGAGGGGAAGGTATAGCCAGGCAGGATCAGCCAAGTATTTCAGGTGATACGGGGGTCCAAATGACACAGCACAAGCAATGTGCTGTATAACATGCTTTAAGGGAACAGGATCTTTATTTTTTTGGGTTAACAAATGCTTTAAAGAATGGGAGGCAAGTGCTCTTTGGAACAAGATTGCAAATGACAAGAATTGACCCTTGATTGTACTCAGAGCCAAATTGTTTATCCAGACCTGACTGCAAAAAAGCCAGATTTGTCCTACTGAATATTTAATGGAATGAAAGCTTCTTTCCTCGCACCAAGTGAATTATGGCTTTGTGTGAGATTGTAGACCTTACACATAGTTGACTGCCTGGCTTTCTGCATTGTGGGAATCACCAAACTGGAAAGGTCCCTGTCCCTCAGGACCAAGGCTTCAACAGTCAGATTGATAAAGCCAGTGACTAAAGGGTGGTAAACCAATCTTTAGGATAGGATATCCAGTTGATCTGGAAGAGCCCATGGAGCATCTATCAGGGGGCTGATCAGGCCACTGCACCACATCCAAATGGGCAAATTCAGACCTACGAGTATCACCAGACTGCTCTCCATCTTTAAACTGTGGCACATACAAGGAAGTAATTTTAGGGACGGAAAGACATAGATCAGCTTGTACTGATCCCCAAAGCCCCCACAGCATCCACCACTTCCACCAGGGGTTTTCTGCAACTAGAAACAAACCTGCCCAGTTTGTAGCTGTACCTGGAGGCCAAGAGGTCGCCACAACTGTATGCTACCATGCCTGTGGTTGATTCCCCCATTTGCCTCTTCAAGATCTGCCTGACTTTATTCTTATATCTGACCTCTCCCACAGCTGCGCCGCTCATGTTTGTGGGGATTTGCTCTGCAGGTGTTTGCTGCATTTGCTTTCTTTCATCCCTCTGGTTTGTATATCGTGCCTATGATAGCTGGGGGGGGGCAGCTTCTGGAATCCTTTGAAAGCCTTTATTGGATATACTTTTAAGCAATGTGTGTTTTATTACTGTAATATGTATGGTTGGTATGGCTGTATGGTTTAGTGTATTTGTATATATTTATGAAATTGTATATTTACTTCCAGATGGACTAGACCATTGAGCATTTTCTGATACTTTTGCAGAAGCTTTGCCCTGAAGAAGTGAATCCAACTCTGAAAAAAGTTGTCAGGGATTATATTAGTCAGGAGTAGTTTGTGGTACTTTTATGATATTATTTGTATGTAACACATATATATTGTATATTCATGCAACTTGTTTTATTATAAAATAGTAGAGGGTGGTTTCACTGTAATAAGATTGAAATTCTTTGATTGAGGTAAACACTTCTACACTGCGTGCAAAATGATTAGGCGAGTATTTTGGCCAAATGATCATTTTTATGCATATTGTCCAACTCCAAGCTGTATGAGGGCTCACGCACACAGAACGTTTTTATAGCTGCTGTTAGGGGCATTTGACTTTTTTTTTTTTTTTAACTGCCTCTAAAAGCACCTCCATGTTAGTCTGTGTGTCCATGCACACAAACTGTCAGGCGTTAAAAAAGAGCAGTTAAAAAAAGCTGTAAAAACATTATAGAGAATGTTTTCAATAATAAAAAAAAAAACGCCCAAAAACGATAAGGCGGGAAAACGCGCAAAAAAGCTAATGTAAAACCGCAAAAAACGTGCGTTTACGCTGGCGTTTTTAAAATGTCCTGTGTGCATGAGCCCTAAACTTGAATGCTAATTAGAATTAGGCATATCAGGTGATTTGCATTTGTGAAATGAGGGAGGGTGTAGCCTACGGAGATCAACACCCTAAATCAAGGTGTGCATATTAACTACTTCCCACCTGGCCACTGCACATATACGGCCGGGTGGGCGCTTCCTCCTGAGTGGACGTTCAGGAACTTTCCTCAGAAGGAGAGGGTTTGTGCGTGCCCGCGCAGCGGCGCGGTCCCAATGGGCTCGTGTCACCCGGACACGGCGCATCTTCAATCGGCAGGAGGGCTCTGTGATTGGCCCTGCTGATCACATGACGGTTGTGTCCAATCACAGCCGTCATGTGGATGTAAATAGAGAGCGGGTTGCTAGGCCATCGGCTCTCCTCACTCAGAAGTTGTCAGTGAGGAGAGGAGAGCAGATCGCTGCAGCCGGCCAGTGATCAGTGAGTATGAGCTGTTTTTTACAGCTTTTTACACACTGATCACCGGCCCCCACACATGTCCCCACACAATGTAAACACAAGTCCCCAAAATAGTGTCCCCCAAAACATGTTCCCACACATACATGTCCCCACACAGTAAAAACACCTGTCCCACATATGTAACAGTAAAATCACATGTCCCAATGATCATCTGTACACATATGTCGGTGATCACCTGCGCACATCTGTACATGATCATCTGCGCACATCTGTACATGATCACACAAACCAATTATTGTACACTTAACAGGACTTTTACTAAAAACATGTAGCAGAATATATTTAGGCTTAAATTTATGACAAAATTAGATTTTATTGCTTTTCTTTTTAAATAGAAAAAAGAAAATATTGTTTTTTTTCCAAATTTCTGCTCCTTTTTCGCTTATATCGCAAAGAATTGACAGCACATCACCGAACGACATCATCCCCACTAAACTGCTTAAAGAATGTTCCGACATCTTGGCCCCTACCCTAACACATCTCATAAATCAATCATTCAAAGAAGGGACTGTGCCAACCTCCCTCAAGCAAGGCATCGTCAAACCCCTGCTAAAGAAAGCCAATCTCGACCCTAAAGACCCTAACTGCCGCAGACCAATAACTAGCCTCAACGCCATCTCCAAGATTATGGAGAAAGCAGTAGTACAGCAGCTACAACACCACCTGGACACACACCAACTCCTGGACCCTCTGCAATCAGGCTTCCGCCCGGGCCATGGCACAGAAACAGCACTTCTCAAAATATGGGACGACGCCCTTGAAGCAGCAGATGACGGAGAACAGAGTCTGCTGGTACTTTTTAGACCTCAGCGCAGCATTCGATACAGTGGACCACAATACTTTACTTGTCCGCCTCGCTGAAGTTGCAGGAGCTACAGGTTCTGCTCTTAAATGGTTTACATCCTTCTTAGAGAATCGCTCCCAGACAGTGAAACTAGGAACATTCACCTCGGAAACCCGGGCAGTCTCCTGTGGAGTCCCTCAAGGCTCACCCTTGTCACCAGTACTATTCAACATATACATCCGCCCACTGCTCAATATCATCAGGAAAACCGATCTTTGCTTCCATTCATACGCTAACGACACCCAACTCTACCTTCGCATCAATGGACAAAAAGACCTTCATCAGCAATTACAGAAATGCCTCACCTTAATAGATGACTGGATGACCACTAGCTCCCTCAAACTTAACAGATCAAAAACAGAACTTCTCCTACAAGCTAACAAAAATTCCAAAATAAAGACTCCATGGACACCTCCCACCATCCTTGGACAGACCATCTCTCCAAGCACCAAAGCCAAAAGTCTGAGTCATTTTTGACTCAGGAATGACAATGGATGCACAAATAGGATCAGTGGTGAGCGGATCCCACCATCTCCTCCGCCAGCTACGTAGACTCATCCCCTTCATCCCAGAAGAGGACAAAGCGGCAGTTGTGGGAACAATCATCAATTCCCGACTCGACTACGCAAATTCGCTCTACGTAGGACTACCCCAATATCAGCTTGCGCGCTTACAACTCATCCAAAACACGGCGGCAAGACTGTTAACAGGAAAAAAACCCTGGGAATCCATCTCCCCCTCCCTAAAGAGCCTACACTGGCTAACCGTGAAGAATCGGATCACATTCAAAACCATCTGCCTCACCCACAAATGCATACAAGGAAACGCCCCACTATATCTCCGCGAGAAAATAAAACACTACACACCGAATCGCAGTCTTCGATCAGCTAACCAAAACCTCCTTACCATTCCCAAATACCGCTTCAAAGCAAAGGGAGAACGAAGATTCGCAGTCAAGGACCTCGACTATTGAACGCTCTTCCAACCAACATCCGCATGGAAGTTAATCCCCAGGTCTTCAGGAAAAAATTAAAGACCTTCCTTTTCTGAGAAGCTGACAACAGAGAATGCATCCAGCGCCCTGAGGCGATTCAGTTCGCATTTGCAGCGCTTTACAAATCATTCATTCGGAATTAAAAATTTAAAAAAAAACGGAGTCGTGAATAAATACCACCAAAAGAAAGCTCTATTTGTGGGAACAACATGATAAAAATTTCATTTGGGTACAGTGTAGCATGACCGAGCAATTCTCATTGAAAGTGCGAGAGCGCTGGAAGCTGAAAATTGGTCTGGGAAGGAAGGGGGCGAAAGTGCCCAGTATTGAAGTGGTTAAGCAGCTTCCTTTTCTTCAGGCAAATTGGGCCAAAACAAAAAAAAACAAAAAAAAGGGAAGAAGGATTTACCTGACTGAAAAGTAAAAATTGCAAAAAGTCCATCAGTGGAATGCAAAACTCTTGAAATTGCTAAGATATTGATGCGTGATCGCAGAACAACCAAACATTTTGTTGCAAACAGTCAACAGGGTCGCAAGAAACGTGTTGGGGAAAAAAAAACAAAAAAAAAAACGACAATTTAACTGCCAAAGATTTGAGAAGAATCAAACGTGAAGCTACCAGGAACCCATTCTCCTCCAGTGCTGTTATATTCCAGAACTGCAACCTACCTGGAGTGCTCAGAAGTACAAGGTGTTCAGTACTCGGATACATGGCCAAGGTAAGGTAGGCTGAAACCAGACCACCACTGAACAAGACACATAAGTTGAAATGTCAAGACTGGGCCAAGAAATATCTGAAGACAGATTTTTCAAAGGTTTTATGAACTGATGATGAGAGTAACTCTTGACGGACCAGATTGATGGGCCTGTGGCTGGATCAGCAACGGGCACAGAGCTCCACTTCAACTCAGATGCCAGCAAGGTGGAAGTGGGGTACCAGTATGGGCTGGTATTACTAAACATAAGCTAGTTGGACCTTTACAGGTTGAAGATTGACTCAAAATCAACTATCAAATCTAATGCCAGTCTTGAGAAGACACTTTCTTCAAGCACTGGTACAATATCTGCATGGCTAGCCAGTAAAGGCCTTAAAAGGAGAAAAGAATAATGACATCACCTGACAAACCCTATTTAAAACTTGTGGGCCTGTCTTAAGTGGGAGATTTACGGTAAATGAAAACAGTACACCTTTCTGAACAGTGTCTGGGAGACTGTGGTTGCTGCTGCACAAAAAGTTGATAGTTAACAGATCAAGAAATTGACAGACTAGTCACTAAATGAATGAAAGGCTTATGACAGTTTTTAAAAACTGATACACAGATCTGCATAGCTGCACAAAGACTCAAGAAACGATTAGATATAGACTTGACTGAAGAAAATAAAAACCTTGGGGGATGGAAGGAGGAGATGTCCCTCCTCCCATGACACTAGCGAAAAACAAAAGTTACACACACATATGTGCCGAAAAAGACCGAGCCAAGTGTACTGTGCACTCAGCTCGGCTCGCAGTCCCACCATTGGACGGAGTGTTATGTCCATCATAGGAGCTGGGCGTGACTGCGAGTGGAGCCGAGCACTCGGCTCGGTCTTTTTCGGCGGCGCTCGGTCTTTCTTGGCACACAGACAGTGGGGAACGGCGTATAAACACGCACCCACGATTTCCCCCTGATTTTAAGGGGAAAAAAAGTGCATGTTATACGCCGATAAATACGGTACTTAAGTTATGTGTAATAAAATGGAATGACACAGGGAAATGCATTTAACACGTAAAGAAAAGGAGGTGCAAAAAAGGCATGGAAAGCCAAGACACCAGCTGAAATAGATCAGTACAGTAATTAGAAAGCAATCCTACCTCTTGTCAGTGCAAATTAATAGCAGCTGGTTCATTCTCAGTCTCAACTGATGGCCTATAAAAAGGTGTCTCATTACCAAGGTGTCACACAAGAAATTTCTCATGATGGGTAAAAGCAAAGAGCTCTCTCAAGACCATTTACAGTTGCAAAACATACTGACGGCATTGGTTACAGAAGGCTTTCTAAACGTTTACATTTTCCAGTGAGCCTTGTTTGGGCCAAAATCCAGAGGTGGAAAGAATATAATTTCACCATAAACTGGCCACGACCAGTTGCTCCTCACAAGATTTCGGACAGGAGAGTGAAAAGAATCAAAAGAGTTGTCCAAGAGCCAAGGACCACTTGTGGAGAGCTTCAGAAAGACCTGGAATGACCATGATCCCAAACACAAAGCCAAGGAAACTCTCAATTGGTTTCAAAGAAAGAAAAAGCTGCTAGAATGGCCCAGCCAATCACCTGACTTGAATCCAATAGAAAACCTATGGAAAGAACTAAAGATCAGAGTTTCTAGAAGAGGCCCACAGAACCTTCAAGATTTGAAGGCTGTTTATGTGGAACAATGGGCCAAAATAATACCTGAGCAATTTCTCCATACAGGAGGGGCCTTGAAGCTGCCATTACCAACAAAAGGATTTTGTACATAGTAATAACAAAATTTCAGTTAGCGTGTTCAATACTTTTTCCCTGTGTCATTCCATTTTATTACACATAACTTCACTCCTCAGCTTATTTGTTTCTTTGTATGTATGGATTGTTACCGACATGTGGTGAAAATTTCATGTTTTTATGATATATATATATATATATATATATATATATAGAGATAAAAAAAGCCATAAAACTATCCCCTATTTTGGTCATGAAGGGGGTAAAATGTCCGGGGCTGAAGTGGTTAAGCACGAAGAAACGCAGAAGGAAAGCTCTGCTGTTTGTTCACTAGTACTGTGCAGACTAAGCAGTCAGTAGCCTCTGTTACCCCGACTCACATTTTTTTTTACAGGAAATGGAAAAAACAAACAAAAAACAAACCAACAAACCACACACACACACACACACACACACACACACACACACACACACACACGTTCATTCAAGTTGTATGGGGGAAACCTCCTCCCTGTGTCTTTGTACTCGAACAGCAGGTAGACTTCCCCAACGTTAGAATACACCGATCAGTACTGCAGGCTATAGCCTGTGGTGCTGACCGTGTGGAAATTTTCCACCAGGGTGGTTAAAGAAAAGTCAGTAGCTAGACATCCCCTCAACCACAGTAGCTATACATGGATCAAATTTCAGATGGTTCCTGCCAAACCGGCTGAATTTTGATTCATGTATTGCCAACTTAAGTTGAATAGATGAGAAATCTCATCACCTTTTAAATAGGATCTACAATTTTGTTCTATATGTAATCATATGTTTTAGTGTATGTACTCTTATCAGAACTGTGTAATGTTTCGTGTGCATGCAGCTTCATTTATCTTAACCACTTCAGCCCCGGAAGGATTTACCTCCTTCCTGACCAGAGCACTTTTTACAATTCGGCACTGCGTCGCTTTAACTGCCAATTGCGCGGTCATGCAATGCTCTACCCAAACGAAATTTGCGTCCTTTTCTTCCCACAAATAGAGCTTTCTTTTGATGGTATTTGATCACCTCTGCCGTTTTTATTTTTTGCGCTATAAACGGAAAAAGACTGAAAATTTTGAAAAAAAATGATATTTTCTAATTTTTGTTATAAAAAAAATCCAATAAACTAAATTTTAGTCATACATTTAGGCCAAAATGTATTCGGCCACATGTCTTTGGTAAAAAAAATGTCAATAAGCGTATATTTATTGGTTTGCGCAAAAGTTATAGCGTCTACAAACTAGGGTACATTTTCTGGAATTTACACAGCTTTTAGTTTATGACTGCCTATGTCATTTCTTGAGGTGCTAAAATGGCAGGGCAGTACAAAACCCCCCCAAATGACCCCATTTTGGAAAGTAGACACCCCAAGGAAATTGCTGAGAGGCATGTTGAACCCATTGAATATTTTTTTTTTTTTGTCCCAAGTGATTGAATAATGACAAAAAAAAAAAAAAAAAAAAATTTACAAAAAGTTGTCACTAAATGATATATTGCTCACACAGGCCATGGGCATATGTGGAATTGCACCCCAAAATACATTCAGCTGCTTCTCCTGAGTACGGGGATACCACATGTGTGGCACTTTTTGGGAGCCTAGCCGCGTACGGGGCCCCAAAAACCCAGCACCACCTTCAGGATTTCTAAGGGCATACATTTTTGATTTTACTCCTCACTACCTATCACAGTTTTGAAGGCCATAAAATGCCAAGATGGCACAAACCCCCCCCCAAATGACCCCATTTTGGAAAGTAGACACCCCAAGCTATTTGCTGAGAGGCATGGTGAGTATTTTGCAGCTCTCATTTGTTTTTGAAAATGAAGAAAGACCAGAAAAAAAAAATTTTTTTTTTCTTTTTTCAATTTTCAAAACTTTGTGACAAAAAGTGAGGTCTGCAAAATACTCACTATACCTCTCAGCAAATAGCTTGGGGTGTCTACTTTCCAAAATGGGGTAATTTGGGGGGGGGGTTTGTGCCACCTGGGCATTCCATGGCCTCCGAAACTGTGATAGGCAGTGAAGAGTGAAATCAAAAATTTACGGCCTTAGAAAGCCTGAAGGCGGTGCTTGGTTTTCGGGGTCCCGTGCGCGGCTAGGCTCCCAAAAAGTCCCACACATGTGGTATCCCCGTACTCAGGAGAAGCAACAGAATTTATTTTGGGGTGTAATTTCACATATTCCCATGGCATGTTTGAGCAATATAACATTTAGTGACAACTTTGTGCAAAAAAAAAAAAAATTTGTCTCTTTCCCGCTACTTGTGTCACAATATAAAATATTCCATGGACTCGACATGCCTCTCAGCAAATAGCTTGGGGTGTCTACTTTCCAAAATGGGGTCATTTGGGGGGAGTTTGAACTGTCCTGGCATTTTATGCACAACATTTAGAAGCTTATGTCACACATCACCCACTCTTCTAACCACTTGAAGACAAAGCCCTTTCTGACACTTTTTGATTACATGAAAAAATTATTTTTTTTTGCAAGAAAATTACTTTGAACCCCCAAACATTATATATTATTTTAAAGCAAATGCCCTACAGATTAAAATGGTGGGTGTTTCATTTTTTTTTTTTTCACACAGTATTTGCGCAGCGATTTTCAAACGCATTTTTTGGGGAAAAAACACACTTTTTTAAATTTTAATGCACTAAAAAACACACTATATTGCCCAAATGTTTGATGAAATACAAAAGATGATCTTAGGCCGAGTACATGGATACCAAACATGACATGCTTTAAAATTGCGCACAAACGTGCAGTGGCAACAAAATTAATAAATTTTTAAAAGCCTTTAAAAGCCTTTACAGGTTACCACTTTAGATTTACAGAGGAGGTCTACTGCTAAAATTACTGCCCTCGATCTGACCTTCGCGGTGATACCTCACATGCATGGTGCAATTGCTGTTTACATTTGACGCCAGACCGCCGCTTGCGTTCGCCTTAGCGCGAGAGCAGGGGGGACAGGGGTGCTTTTTATTTATTTATTTTTTTTCTTTATTATTTTTTTGCTTTTTTATCTTATTTTTAAACTGTTCCTTTCATTTTTTTTTTTTTTAAATCATTTTTATTGTTATCTCAGGGAATGTAAATATCCCCTATGATAGCAATAGGTAGTGACAGGTACTCTTTTTTGAAAAAATTGGGGTCTATTAGACCCTAGATCTCTCCTCTGCCCTCAAAGCATCTGACCACACCTAGATCGGTGTGATAAAATGCTTCCCCAATTTCCCAATGGCGCTATTTACATCCGGCGAAATCTAAGTCATAAAATGCTCGTAGCTTCCGGTTTCTTAGGCCATAGAGATGTTTGGAGCCACTCTGGTCTCTGATCAGCTCTATGGTCAGCTGGCTGAATCACCGGCTGCATTCTCAGGTTCCCTGTTGAGACAGGAGAGCCAGAGAAAAACACGGAAGACGGTGGGGGGGGGGGGCATTCCCTCCCACTGCTTGTAAAAGCAGTCTAGAGGCTAATTAGCCGCTAGGATTGCTTTTACATGAAAGCCGACCGCTGGCTAAAAAGAATGATACCAAGATGATACCTAAACCTGCAGGCATCATTCTGGTATAACCACTCAAAGTCGTGAATGGCGTACCTGAAGACAAAAAAAATGGTTAACAATAAAGCACAGTAAACGGTAAAGCAGGGGTTGACAAATTTGCTTGGAATCTAGGAGCCAGCTAAAAAAGTTAGGAGCCAGGTTTTTTTTTTTTTTTTTTTTAAACGACCGACAAAGCTTTATTTTTAATATAAAAATGAACCAATCTTAAATTTACACAGAGACGACTAGAACTAATGTGACTGCTTTTATTTCCTGCCATGCAGGGACATAAGACCGCCATATTCCCGCTAAGGATCCAATCAGGTCCGCCTGAAAAACTGACAGGGGAACCTGATCAGACAGCCCGTGTGAAAGGGGCCAAGCAGGGAGATGACAAATAATAAATTCATTTTAATTACCACTTCCTTCCCGCAGGACGACTATATACGTCCTGTCTTTGAAGAGAAATACCGTTGTTATGGTAGCAGCTAGCTACCATAACCCCGGTATCTTCAAGAGCTGGCCGGCTGTTCTCTTTCAGATAAAAGTGGTCTCTGCAGCAGATTAGCAGCGAGATCACTTTTATCGGCGGCAGGAGAGGGCCCCCCCTACCGCCACGCTCCTGTGCCCTTCACCGCTTACCGTGGCCGTCTGTAACGGCGGAGGCGATCCGGATCTGTCCCTGGCCTGACATGGAGACGAGTGAGAGGAAGATGCCCCCCCCCCCCGCCCATCTCCAAGTCATTGCAGGGCGGAAGTGACGTCAAATCGTCACTTCCACCCATAGCTCTTGAAGGGACATTTTATATATATATTTTTTTTTTCAAATGACAATTTTTTTTTAATGCATTTTAGTGTAAATATGAGATCTGAGGTCTTTTTGACCCCAGATGTCATATTTAAGAGGACCTGTCATGCTTTTTTTCTATTACAAGGGATTTTTACATTCCTTGTAATAGGAATAAAAGTGACTTTTTTTTTTTTTTTTAAAGAACAGTGAAAAAATAAAAGTTAAAATAAATAAGAAAAAAGAAAAAAAAAAAATTAAATGTGCCCCATCCCTTGTAATAGAAATAAAAGTGACACAATTTTTTTTTTTTTAAAACAGTGTAAAAATAAAAAGTAAAATATATAAGAAAAAATAATTTTTTTAAATGCGCCCCGTCCCGCCGAGCTCGCTTGCAGAAGCGAACGCATATGTGAGTAGCACCCGCATATGAAAGCGGTGTTCAAACCACACGTGAGGTATTGCACCACACGTGAGGTATTGCCACGATCATTAGAGCGAGAGCAATAATTCTAGCCTTAGACCTCCTCTAACTCAAAACATGCAACCTGTAGAATTTTTTAAACGTCGCCTATGGAGATTTTAAAGGGTAAAAGTTTGTCGCCATTCCACGAGCGGATGAAATTTTGAAGCGTGACATGTTGGGAATCAATTTACTCGGCGTAACATTATCTTTCACAATATAAAAAAAATTGGGCTAACTTTACTGTTTTCTTATTTTTTAATTTAAAAAAGTATTTTTTCCCAAAAAAGTGCGCTTTTAAGTCCGCTGCGCAAATACGGTGTGACAGAAAGTATTGCAATGACTGCCATTTTATTCTCTAGGGTGTTAGAATAAAAAATATATATAATGTTTGGGGGTTCTAAGTAAAGGGAAGGAGATGAGCAGGCAGTGAAAACAGGTAGGGAAAATTCCATTAGCATTGGTGGATGTCTTGTCATACCAACGGCCACCACCAGAGGGCGCCCGATTGCAGAAGGAACCAGGAACCATAGGACTGCAGTAGGCCGCAAAGCCGGGGCCTCAATTACCGGCGCGGCCCAACGCGATCGCGGCGGAAGGGGGGGGTGGTGTCGAACGGACACAGGATACCCCAGCTGTGCCGCTCCAGGCGCCAGGTTGCTAATTCTAGTCGCAAATGCGACCTGGCGCCCGGGATTTGTCGAGCCCTGCGGTAAAGTATAAAAAATTGCATACCTGAAAAGCAAACATGATAAAACATAATAACAATAAAACATTGCAGAATAGAATACAGTAAAAAAGAGCAGAACAATAGAGAGAGAGAATAGAGAGAGAACAATAAAACGACAACTATTTTTTTTTATTTTTGTTTGTTTTTTTACACTTTTTTTTTGTAACTGTAACTTTTATAACTGTAACCGGTTCCAGGTTCAGGTCTCTCAAAATGCGATGGCATCTTGGGAGACCCTGTGAAAGTGTGCCTAGTCTGTGCAATGCTGTACCCTACGCTAATACTCAACTAGTGAATGGTAGCGTTCAAAACATTCACCAATGCAAAGACCAGGATTGTCAGGACAGGAGGGACAATAATAGTGAGTGTCACGCCTATATCCGCGCTTGCTGCAGACACAACATCTTTTTTTGGGGGGGTTCGTTGGGTAGGGGTACTTGGGAGGATATATAAATGCCTCTCATGCAGCCGACTGCATTTGGTTGGGGATGTGAATGGGGGAAGTACGGGCGCTGCAGAAGTGGTGGGTTCCCAATTAGGATTGGCGAATGCAGCAGGAAGGGCACTATGGGCACGATGGGCCTGTGTTTGTCTTTTTGGTGGCAGCGGGACACTACTTGTGCTTGCCACCTCACCAGCTTGAACTGCACTTATGGGACTCGCCACGTCACCAAGTGTTACTGCAGTGCTGGTTTGACTACGACCGGGGTGTACTATGCCGCTGGTGCTTGCCAGTTCACCAAAACGCTACAAAAAAAAGTGACAGTGATCGATCGATACTGCACTTGGGTGGGCTGGACTGGGCTGGGCCGGGCGGAGGGGCAAAACGCAGGTGCTAGCAGGTATCTGGGCTGATCCCGCTAACACTGCGTTTTTGGGAACCCTAAACTGCTGGGGACGCTAGTATAGATCTGATCGGATCAGATATTGATGCGTTCAGATACTATACCACTAAGGGAGGTGTACGGTGCATGCGTGGGTGTTCGCGGTACTGGCGCTAATCTGACGCTGCCTAGGGCGACGCATATCACCGCCGGGCGATCAGGGGGCTAAACCTTTTTTCGGTAATAAACGGCGGGTGCCCTGACACTATAAAAAATAAACGAACTAACCAGCGTCACCCGTAACGGTTATACGGTGATCAGTGGTAAAAGGGTTAACTAGGGGGCCATCAAGGGGTTAAAACATTTATTAGGTAGTATATGGGGGTCCCTGTCGCTATAAAACACTGACGGTGAACCTAAATATTTACGTCCCTAACTAGCGTCACCAGCGACACTAATACAGCGATCAGAAAAATGATCGCTTAGCGACACTGGTGAGGGGGGGTGATCAAGGGGTTAAAACTTTATTAGGGGGGGTAAGGGGGGTACCCTAGACCTACAGAGGGGTAACAGTCACTACCCTAACACTGCTAACTGTCACAAACTGACACTATGCAGTAATCAGGAAAAAAAAAAAAAAAAAAAAAAAACCTGCTTGGTGTCAGTTTGTGACAGGGGGGGGGGGGGGGGGGGTGATTGGGGGGGGGATCGGGGGGCGATCGGGGGTGTAATGTATGCCTGGCATGTTCTACTGTGTGTGTGTGTGTTGGTGCACTTACATGTCATCTCTCCTCTGCGCTGGAACGGAAACTGGCCAGCCGAGGAGAGATGACATCACATCCTCTGCCTCTGTGTACTATACAGAGGCAGGGGATGTTTCTCATTGGCTGGGAGCGATCGCGAGGGGGGGGCCACGATCGGATGGCCTCCCCCTCGTCTCTCATCGCTTCCAACCAAATGCCGACCGCAGCTGGCACCGGGGGGGGGGGGTCCGATCGGACCCCCCACCCGCGGGAAGGCAATCACGTTTCAGGTACGTGATTTTGCCTGCCCGTGCCGCTCTGCTCACGTATATAGGCGTGAGGCGGTCGGCAAGTGGTTAAGAAATGTTTATAATGTCCTACAGCTGGGGCCCGATTTATATTTTTGCATTCAGCGATCGATTTTAGTACAACCAGCCTGTTGAATTTTTTTCTTGCATGCAATTACTGCCGGCGGCTATAGCCACCAGCAGTGATCATTGTGTTCTTTGCCGGCAGATCACAATAAAACTATGGGAGGGATTTCCCCATCAACACTGGGTTGATGGGGGTATCAAGCGTTTTTGCAGGAAAGAAAAAAAAAAAAAAAGTTGCATCATCTATGGCTTACCTTAGTAAAGACAAAAAATAAAACAACTAATCGATTTTAAAATTGATCGATTAATCGGCCAGTAACATAGTGGGGTTAAAAAAGCCTAAAATGAGCCCCTTACAGTAGTGATTATCTGCTTTTTTTGTACTATAAAGGGCTAATTTTTGTTTTTTTAACCCCATTATGTTACTAAACGTCTTAGACCTGGTTCACAGCTATGTGTTTTTTGGTGCTTTTTGCAGAAACACACTACAGTTTATTTAAACGGTTTCCTATGGGACACGTTCACATCTTTGCTTTTTTCAGCCGCTGCATATTTGGAAAGGGTCAGGGACTTTTTTTTTTTTTACTCAAAACGGTGCTTTTTTGGTTTAAAGTGGTTGTAAACTTTCCCCCACAACTTTGTCCCATGTGAATCAGCATAAAAAACCCTAATGAATACGGCTTGTGGATATCTCCTTACTTGCTTAGTATTGTTGTAATCCTTTTTGTTCTTTAGAATGACGTCACTGAGCATGCCCATATCTCCCCTGATTCACGGCACACTCTGTGTGCTTGTCTATATTATCAGGACTTCCTACGAGACTGCATAATCACTCAGAGCTTCCTATTACACCCCATGTGACATCACATGGAGTGGAAAAAAAAGGCATCAGACAGCATTACTGCAGTCTTATCAGCTGAAGCTGATAAGACTGACATAGGCAAACACTAGATAATCAGCACAAGTAAATACTATGAAATAAAACAAGTCAGCTATGAACAGGGAAGCAGGGTTGCCATACAAATGTTGGATTGAGAAGGAGGCTTCGTTAACAGTATATGAAGTGCTCAATGTAAGGGTGGAAATACACTCTACTGTGGACTCAGAAAACAATACTTAAAGTGGGATTCCGGCCAGCTAAAAAAAAAAAAAAAAATTTAAAGTCAGCAGCTACAAACACTGTAGCTGCTGACTTTAAATAAGTAGACTTACCTGTCCTGGGTGCCCGCGATGTCGGCCGCCTGAGGCCGACCTGGCTCTCGGGTCCCGGCGCTGCCATCCTAGGTAAGGGAAACAGGCAGTGGAGCCTTGCGGCTTCACTGCCAGTTTCCTACTGCGCGTGCACGCACGACGATCTGTGAATGGCCCCGTGGTGTTCTGGGAACACACACAATTCCCAGAAGACAACGGGGCCGCTCACCGAGGAGAATATGCCGCGGAAAAGGAAGAGGCAGATTAGGAAGACTGCCTAGCAACAAGGGTTTAGGTAAGTATTTTTTTTTTTCAAATTTTTTTTTTTTTTTTAATTTTTTTAGGATTTTTGGTGGCATTTTTTTCCAGGGTGGCCCTCCACTTTAAGATGGCGCTGCCTTATCCCTGGAAACAAGTTTTTTAAAGTTTCTTTGAACAGTAAGTAATAAGCGAATTGGGCTTGATTACAGCGGCTATAGTTTCATAATTACTTATTATAATGGACTAAATGAAAAGAAGCATCAGAGTGGGAGAGTTTACTTCCTCTTTACTATACTTTAATGGAGAAGCTGCAGAAAAGCTTGTCATACGTTTTTGCAACAATTTGTGTTTTTTAATCTGCCCAACAACAAAATTGGCCAAAAACAAAAAATGCAAAAAACGCGAATCGCAGCAAAATCACATGCACAAAAATCAAAACGCACATCAAAAAGTACTGTAGAAACACATCAAAAGCAAACTGCATAAGTTTGTACCGAGCCTTCTGCTGGCCACACTGATCAATTTTCAGACAATAATATTCAGACAAAAAAATTCTTTGTACAGTCGCTGAAAGAATGTTTGAAATTTTCACTTGTTTTTAACATTCTGTTTTTAAAATGAATGTCATTTCTGAACGAAAACTGCATACACTGTCTGAAAATTCCTTTGACCAAGAAGTTTTCTATTATTTCCAAATTTTCCCGTCACTGTGGTTGAAAATGAACGCCGATTTGACCCCACTAATGATTAGAAAATCGAACGAAATGACTTTTTTTGAAGGAAGACATTGCTTTTGTTTAATTAAAAAAATTTGATCTCGGAGTCTGATGATATTTACCAGATTCACCCTTTAATAGTATATCTCTCCTCTAATAGTATATCTCTTCTGTCTGTTATGCTCAGAGTGGATTAGATATTTTCTTCTCCAACCATATAGTTGGTAATTTATATTTACCACTGCATAGAGATATTTAAGAATAAATTTCCTTTTTTTAAAACTTTACATATTAACTAAATTATACACCGCACTTTTTTTTTTTAAGGTTATTAACTGATTAATCGAAACAATAAATCGGCCAACTAATCGATTATTAAAATAATTGGCAGTTGCAGCCCAAAAATAATCAATGCATTAGTTCCAGGCATGATCACTAGGGTAGAATGAAAGTGCAGCCTGCTCATTCACCAATAGGGATTAGCCGAACACCCTCCGGTTCGGTTCGCATCCAGAACACGCGAACACCGTTAAAGTCTATGATACACGAACATGAATAATCAAAAGTGCCAATTTTAAAAGGCTTATATGCAAGTTATTGTCATAAAAAGTGTTTGGGGACCTGGGTCCTGCCCCAGGGGACATGTATCAAAGCAAAAAAAAGTTTTAAAAACGTCCGTTTTTTCGGGAGCAGTGATTTTAATAATGTTTAAAGTGAAACAATATAAGTGTAATATTCCTTTAAATTTTGTACTGGGGGGGGGGTGTCTATAGTATGCCTGTAAAGTGCTGCATGTTTCCAGTGTTTATAACAGTCTAAGAGCAAAATGATATTTCTAAAGAAAAAAAAAAAAAAGTAATTTAAAACTACTCGCGGCTATAATGAATTGTCGGTCCCGGCAATATCCATAAAAGTCATTGGAAAAAAAACGGCATGGGATTCCCCCACAGGGGAACCCCAAACCAGAATAACCCTGAACCAAAATTTAAAAAAAAAAAAAAAAAAAAAAAAAAAAAAAAAAAAAAATGCGTGGGGTTCCCCCCAAATTCCATACCAGGCCCTTCAGGTCTGGTATGGATATTAAGGGGAACCCCGCGCCAAAATTTTTTAAACAATTGGCAGGGGGTCACCCCAAAAATCCATACCAGACCCTTATCAGAGCACGCAACCTGGCAGGCCGCAGGAAAAGAGGGTGGGACGAGAGAGCGCCCATCCATTTACGTAACGGGTGACCCCGCCCCCTTCTGACACCACACGGGAAAGCCATAGCGAAGTCCCCGTGCGTCCGAGGGGGGCGAGGTCACCGTGTGGCCCCACCCTCAGTTTTATAAGAGCTATCACAAGAACAGAAGCGTCACACAGCGGGAGACTCCCATTGAGGCGGATCTTTCGGAGGTCGAAGCGGGGAAGAAATCGGAGGAAGATGCCGGACGAGAAGAGCGGAGGAAGAAGCAGAGGAAGAACAAGATGGAGGAAGAAAACCGAAGGAAGACCAGAAGAAGATGGAAGAAGCAGCGGGGAAAAAAGAAGGCATTAATAAAAGGAATTGCCAAAAACCGGCTAATGTAACATTTTCGAAATTTTTTTGTGAAATGGTAGGAGTACATTTGTACCCCATTACCAATTCACACGGGGGGGGGGGGCGGAATCTGGGGCTTTTAGATTCTGATAAGCCCCCCACCCGCAGACCCCCACAACCACCGGGCAAGGGTTGTGGGGATGAGGACCTTGTACCCACAACATCCTCCCCATGTTGAGGGCATGTGGCCTGGTTTGGTTCAGGAGGGGGGGCACTCTCTTGTCCCCCCTCTTTTCCTGCGGCCTGCCAGGTTGCGTGCTCTGATAAGGGTCTGGTATGGATTTTTAGGGGGACCCCGCCATTTTTATTTTTTTTTTAATTGTGGCGTGGGGTTCCCCTTAATATTCATACCAGACCTGAAGGGCCTGCTAAGGAATTTGGTGGGACCCCCACTCATTTTTTTTTTTTTAAATTTTGGTTCAGGGTTCCACTTAATATTCATACCAGACCCAAAGGGCCTGGTAATGGACTGTGGGGAATCCCATGTCGTTTTTTTCAATGACTTATGTGTATTGCAGAGACCCGACAATTCATTAATAGCCGTGAGTACTTTTAAATGACTTTTTTTTTTTTCTTTAGAAACGTCATTTTGCTCTCGGACGGTTCTAAACACAGGAAACATGCGCCACTTTACAGGCATACTATAGACACCCCCCAGGTACGAAATTTAAAGGAATATTTCACTTTTATTGTTTCACTTTAAGCATTATTAAAATCACTGCTCCCGAAAAAAACGGAAGTTTTTAAAACTTTTTTTTGCATCGATACATATCCCCTGGGGCAGGACCCAGGTCCCCAAACACTTTTTATGACAATAACTTGCATATTAACCTTTAAAATTAGCACTTTTGATTTCTCCCATAGACTTTTAAAGGGTGTTCCGCGGCTTTCGAATTTGCCGCGAACACCCCAAAAATTGTTCGCTATTCGGTGAACGGGCGAAGAGCCAATGTTCGAGTCGAACTCATGTTCGACCCGAACATAAAGCCCATCCCTATTCACTAAAGAGGAGTTCCACCCAGGGGGTCCATTAAAAAAAAAAAAAAAATTAAAAGTCAGCAGCTACAAATACTGCAGCTGCTGACTTTTAATTGGACACTTATCTGTCCCTGGGTCCAGCGATGCGGGGGATCGAAGCCCCGCTCCCCCCCTACGCTCGTCGGCATTTCAACTGTGGGCGCCGGGCTGTGGCTTCACAGCCTGGCACCCACTGCGCACGCGCCGTGATTGGCCGCTCAATCACCTGGGACCTGTAATGGGTCCCAGATGATTGACAGGAGGGAGGGAGCAGAGCCGAGCCCTTCCTGTGCCGAGGGGGAAGTGATGTCACCAGCCCAGGCAAAGGAAGAGGCAGACTACGAGGGACCACCTAGCAACAGGCATTTAGAGGTAAGTAAAAAAAAAATATCCAAATGTTTTTTTGTTTTTTTTAGAATTTTTCAGGTATTTTTGTTTTTTTGGGTGGAACCCCACTTAAGGACCAGCTACATCATTTAGAAAGTGGCATATGAATTCATCAGTAATATCACTGGGAATGCCATTTATGCTAGACTAGTGATACGGCTGTGGATACAGCATACCCCTTTACAAGATCCTGTTGATATCAATTCTTTAGAGAGCAGTGTCACCAGTGACTATGTACTCTATTCTTTATCATGCAGACTGCCCATTTGCCACATCACTGACAATGCAAGCTATCCATTGACATCAGAAACAATGCACCCTATCCATTCCCTGGAGATTAGGGACATCATTGATCACGCAGCCTATCCATTCCCTAGAAACCAGATGCTGAATACTGAATGTGAATATGCCGTTGGTGGTTTCGTTACTACATTTCTATGTGCCAGATTTCTGTTAAATCTGTTGTGGCTTCATTTGTTGGCATATTTATGTGCCCTTATAATGTTATATGCAACATGATTGCAGAAACATGGACCATGTTATTCCTAATAATTCTTGTTCAATGCTCTTAATTTAAGAATTTTTGATTAAAAAAGAAAGATAAAAAAAAAAAAAAGAAAAAAAAAAAAAAAGAAGGATATATGCACTGTGCTAACCGGATTACTTTCTCTTCTCTAATTCCAAGCCTAGAAGAGGAGTACTGGGATCACTCACTGTATGTTGCATCTATCATATTTCTTAGATGATCTGTGGTATATTTTGGGTCAAGTGCCCGATTGATTACATGTTACTATGCATAATTTCACTGTTTATATCAGAGAAAAAGACACTTACCTGTAGGTACCGAGAGTGGAGAGAGTGGACGCGACAATGTTGGTGATGGGGACCCCACCACCAAGCTCTTCCTGTTGTTGCTTCGGCAACTAAACAAGACAAAATAATAATACCCAATTACAATCATTTCAACAATTGTGATGCATCAGAGGAAAAAAAATTAACAATATGTAGGATAAACTTTCTGCAAATAACCAAATCTATAGAATGAGATTTCTGGGAAAAAAAAAAAAAAAAAAAAAAAAAAAAAAGGTACTGACAAGCATTAAAAGTCATATTAAAAAGTTAACAACTACACATATGCCTCACAGGGCTATTTGGATCACAAGCCTATTAGTGAACATAAGGCTCACACATGTAAAGATGAAAGTCTCACTGGCAGCTTAGAGCACACAGATTTATTTTAACCTTTTTGCTACTGACCAGTTTTTAATTCCCTCTGCTGAACTGGTCAGTGTATTTGATGAGACCTGAAGGACATCATCTAAAGCCAAACAAAAAAACAGGAGCATCTCATAAAAGGGAGGGATCCTGCTGTCCTGGAAGACTCCTGGAGTTACCATTCGAGTAGTATAGGCAAACCCCCCCCCCCCCCCCCATTTTGAATAGAGTAAGGGAGGGTTTTAACCTCTGTCAGTCCCCCCCCCCCCCCCCCCAAATCTGTGTCCCACTGGGGAGGAGATTTCCCTCAGTCCCACAACCAAATCAGGAAGTGAGAGGAAATCGATGCAAATTAAGGGCATCTTTTGCCCCCCCAGGTTACCAGAACTAGAGTCCCCATTGGAAGAAAGACCCCTCCATTACTTTTCTGGGGACAACCCAAAATTAGGGATTTACTTTCATTTTCAATTATAATGGTAAAACATGACAAAAGTTTACAAATACCTGACAGGTATTCAAATTCCTCCTCACGCTATCCAAAAAGTTTTAAACTTCAGTTATACTTTAAAGCGGAGCTCCGCCAAATTTTATTTATTTTTTTTTAAAAGTCAGCAGCTACAAATACTGCAGCAGCTGCTGACTTTTAAAACATGGACACTTACCTGTCCAGGGCGCCCACGATGTCGGCACCCGAGGCCGAACCGTCTCTCAGTCCTCGGGTGCTGCCGCCTCCATCTTCGGTAAGGGAATCAGGAAGTGAAGGCTTGCGGCTTCACTTCCCGGTTCCCTACTGCGCATGCGCGAGTCACGCAGCGCAATACGGATGGTCCCTGCTGTCTCTGGGACCCGTGTGTTTCCCAGCAGACAGCGGGGGTAGGAGGTGGTGGGAACAGGAAGTGGCGTAAATAACCGCAGATTCCATGGCTATCTATGCCGGAAGTGGGTACAAATACCTGTAATATACAGGTATCTGCACCCCCCTGAAAGGTGCCAACTGTGACACCGGAGGGGGGAGGAATCCGATGAGTGGAAGTTCCACTTTTGGGTGGAACTCCACTTTAAAGTGAATTGAAAGGCATAAGGTTTTTCATCTATGCAATAGGATAAATTAAAAAAAAACACCACCTTTAGTGTGCATCCCACTCAGCCCCCCTAATAATTACCTGAGCCCCATCTCAATCCAGCGATGTTGTGCGAGACCCTTGGCTGTCCACGGACTCTTCCCTCCTCATTGGCTGAGACAGCAGCATGTGCCATTGGCTCCCGCCAATCAAAGTCAGTGAGCCATTGAGAAGAGGGGGCAAAGCCGGGCCACGGCACCGTGTCTGAATGGACACAGAGCTGCGGCTCGTCTCAGGTGACCCCATAGCGAGCTGCTTGCTGTAGGGGCATTAGGCAGGAGGGAGGGGCCAGTAGCACTGGTGAGGGATCCACAAAAGAGGAGGACCCGGGCTGCTCTGTACCTACAGGTAGGCCTACAATAAGACCCCTTTCACACCGAGGGCGTTTTGCAGGCGCTATAGCGTTAAAAATAGCGCCTGTAATCTGCCCTCAAACAGCTGCAGCACTGTCTCCAGTGTGAAAGCCCGAGGGCTTTCACACCAGAGCGCTGCACTGGCAGGACGTCAGGAAAAGTGCTGCCAGCAAGTTCTTTGGAGCAGTGAAGGACCGGTGTGTTTACCGCTCCTCCACCACTGCTCCCCATTGAAATCAATGGGGCAGCGCTGGGATACCGCCGGCAAAACGCCGCTATTGCGGCACATTGTGGGCGGTTTTAACCCTTTCTCGGCTGCTAGCGGGGGGTTAAAGCGCCCCGCTAGCGGCCGAAATGCGCCGCTAATCCGACGGTAAAACGCCGCTAAAAATAGCGGCGTTTTACCGCCGACGCTATGGGCGGCTCGGTGTGAAAGGGCTCTAAAGCTTACCTGTAAGTGCAGCAAATATCTACTAAACGTGCACTGTTTGAGATATTTACAACATGTGAAGCTGCCAGTGACGTCACAGGAGCAAGTGTACTGCATGCTGTTCATTGAGAGGATAGATTGGATAGATTGGATAGATAGATAATTTATATATTCCCCAGGAGCCTGCAAAGCATTGCACCTGCGATCATCAGCAGATCATGGGTGCAATGCAGGGCTCTTGCAGACTGTCAAGCGTAAGCTGTCCGCTACCTAGAGCGCTCAACAGCACCCTGGTAGTACAATGAAAACCATCGGTTGCAAAGTGTGTCTTGTACTTGTAGTTCTCCCATTCACAGAAATTTGAAGAAATGATGGGGCCGGGTGGGCAGAGCCCCACACAGCCACTTTTTTTTTTTTTTTAATTGTGACAGCAAGATTGGGGAGAAGATCCCCAGTTCCTTGTCACTACAGGTGGCGGACTGAGGAGACACTGCTGCAGTGGAAACATGTTCCACCCCAAATACGGGTGTAACATGTTCCCAAACGTGAACTTGCATATACAGAGAGGGAAAAAAGTATTTGATCCCCTGCCGATTTTGTATGTTTGCCCAATGACAAAGAAATGATCAGTCTATAAAATTTTAATGGTAGGTTTATTTTAAAACAGTGAGAGACAGAACATCGCATTTCAAAAAAGTTACAAATTCCTTTGAATTTTAATGAGTGAAATAAGTATTTGACCCCTTTGCAAAACATGACTTGGCACTTGGTGGCAAAACCCTTATTGGCAATCACAGAGGTCAGAAGTTTCTTGTAGTTGGCTATCAGGTTTGCACACATCTCAGGAGGGATTTTGTCCCACTCCTCTTTGCAGATCCTCTCCATGTCATTAAGGTTTTGAAACTGACGTTTGGCAACGCAAACCTTCAGCTCCCTCCACATATTTTCTATGGGATAAAGGTCTGGAGACTGGCTAGGCCACTCCAGGACCTTAGTGTGACTCTTCTTGAGCCACTCCTTTGTTGCCTTGGCTGTGTGTTTTGGGTCATTGTCATGCTGGAATTGTTATTTTCAATGCCCTGGCTGAGGGAAGGCGGTTCTCACCCAGGATTTGACGATACATGGTCCCCCGTCCATCGTCCCTTTGATTCGGTAAAGTTGTCCTGTCCCCTTAGTAGAAAAAACACCCCCAAATCATATTTCCACCTCCATGTTTGACAGTGGGGATGATGTTGTTGGGGTCATTGACAAGATTCTCCTGTGCAGTTCTGGGCTGATTCCTCACTGTTCACATGATCATTGAATGTGAGATCTTGCATGGAGCCCCAGATCGAGGGAGACTGACCGTTATTTTGCGCCTTTCATTTGCAAATAATCGCACTAACTGTTGTCACCCTTTCACCAAGCTGCTTGGCGATGGTCTTGTAACCCATTCCAGCCCTGTGTAGGTCTATAATCTTGTCCCAGACATCCTTGTACAGCTCTCTGGTCTTGGTAATGGTGGAAAGATTGGAATCTGATTGATTGCTTCTGTGGATTTCTGGCTCCCAGGTGTCTTTTATACAGGTAACAAGCTGAGACTAGGAGCACTCCCTTTAAGAGAGTGCTCCTAATCTCAGCTTGTTGCCTGTATAGAAGACACCTGGGAGCCAGAAATCTTGCCAATTGAAAGAGGATCAAATATTTATTTCACTCATTAAATCAATTCATAACTTTTTTTGAAATGTGTTTTTCCTCGATATTTTGTTGTTATTCTGTCTGTTAAAATAAACCTACCATTAAAATTATAGACTGATCATTTTTCGGTCAGTGGGCAAAAATACAAAATCAGCAGGGGATCAAATACTTTTTTTTTCTGATAGCCGTGGGTGCTGCTGTTCAAATGCAATGTTCCGACAGGGGAGGGGAGATTCATCCATTCACCTCACCTAGTTAGTGTTTGTTTTTTTAATTAGCCTTCGGGCTGAACTAAAAAAAAAATAAAATTAAAAAAAAAAAAAAAGTGCACGGGCAGCATTACAGGAGATTTTTTTTTTTGTTCTACTTTAACAAGGTCTTAAAAAAAAAAAAAAAAAAAAAAGAGAAAAGAGAAGGACTTCCTGTTTCTACAATACATTCTTACAACACTCAAAACAAGAGGAAAACACTGGTTTCGTTGAGCAAAGTGAGCTCTTTAATGAAGCGGAAGATTATTTACTTGAATATAGCACAGTTCTGGATAACAGACAGCAATTATATTTAGAACAGTCATACAGATTCCAACTGACTGATGTAAATCCACATCTGCATTCTCATAAATAAATAGTTGGGGAAATAAGTAAGGAACATCAAACCTCTGGCATGGTACAATCAAAACAACTGCATAGGAACTGTTAGGAGGCTACAGAAAATGCCTAAAATGAGTCATACAGACAAGTATCAGTGCTCTGCAAGGACAAAATGTATGACTCATTTTAGGATGAATGTTTTTAATTGTCTTTCTATGGCTATAAAGAGCAAGGAATATTCATCCAAATTTACGGATTCTGTTATAAAAGTCAATTTTGCTGGGTTAAACTCATTTAACATTAAAGCGGTTCCAAAGGCTGGTGAGTTTTTTTTACCTTAAAGTGGATGTAAACCCAATTTTTTTTTTATTATCATACTGTAGAGTATAAGATTTCCTATCATTTGAGCCCAGTCTTGCCACACAGAGTTAATCCATCTCTGAGCAATCCTCTTATTGTTCAGTGAGATAAATCTTGACAAACTGAGAAAAACTTTGTCAAATCCTCCCCCTTGCTGTGAGTGACAGATGATTTACATCTCGTGCACTAGCCTAAGGCTGGCCATACACCATACAATTTTCTTGTTAAAATTTCTTTAGATTTACCTTCAACTCTGTAGTGCAAGGGCATGCCTGAGTGCATACACATTGAAAGTGTTTAGGTTTGACCGCATATTATATGGCTTTGGTAAATCTAAAGGAAAATTGAATAAGAAAATTGTATAATGTATGGTCAGCCTTAGACACAGGTATTATTTATTAATTCCCTCCCCCACTCCTTTCTTCAGCAGCTCTGCAAGGATTGGCTGTTCCACACCTCAGTATGATTTGGCATGCTGAAGTCATGTGGTTACTTTTCTGTCTTTTCACTGGATGTTAGAGTTCATAGCAGAAGTTCAGTGTTAGAAATACACAGGAGAAATTCATATTGACAAGGGGAGTGTAGAGGTGGGCGGGGAGTCTACTGACATCACGACTCCACCCACCGAGCTCCAGACAACAGACCCACCCACAGAATATGCAGTTTTTCGGCTCTCATAACAGACAGAGGGGAGACATTTGACAGGTTAAGATGCATGCAGGAGGCATGTATATCCTTATAGATAACCCCTATGGCAGTAGTTTAGAAAGGATGGCATTGGGTTTACATCCACTTTAACCACTTAAAGGACCGAGCCTTTTTCTGAGATTTGTTGTTTACAAGTTAAAAACAGTATTTTTTTTGCTAGAAAATTACTTAGAAAAAAATATATACAATGTTTGGGGGTTCTAACACCCTAGAGAATAAAATGGCGGTCGTTGCAATACTTTCACATCGTATTTATGCAGCAGTCTTACAAGCGCACTTTTTTTTGGGAAAAAAATACACTTTTGAATTAACCACTTCAAGACTAGCCTCGTTTTGGATTTTAGGTGTTTACAAGTTTAAAACAGGTTTTTTTGCTAGAAAATTACTTAGAACCCCCAAACATTATATATTGTTTTTTTTCTAACATCCTAGAGAATACAATAGCGGTCATTGCAATACTTTTTTTTGCACCGTATTTGCGCAGCGGTCTTCTAAGCGCACTTTTTTTGGAAGAAATTCACTTTTTTGAAAAAAAAAATAAGACAACAGTAAAGTTAGCCCAATTTTTTTTTATATTGTGAAATATAATGTTACGCCAAGTAAATTGATACCCAACATGTCACGCTTCAAAATTGCGCCCGCTCGTGGAATAGCGTCAAACTTTTACCCTTAAAAATCTCCATAGGCGACGTTTAAAAAATTCTACAGATTGCATGTTTTGTGTTACAGAGGAGGTCTAGGGCTAGAATTATTGCTCTCACTCTACCGGTCGCGGCGATACCTCACATGTGTGGTTTGACCACCGTTTTCATATGCGGGCGCTACTCACGTATGCGTTCGCTTCTGCGTGCGAGCTAGTCGGGACGGGGCGCTTTAAAAATTTTTTTTTTTTTTAATTTATTTATTTTATTTTATTTATTTTTTCACTGTTTTTTAAAAAAAAAAAAATTTGGATCACTTTTATTCCTATTACAAGGAATGTAAACATCCCTTGTAATAGAAAAAAGCATGACAGGTCCTCTTAAATATGAGATCTGGGGTCAAAAAGTCCTCAAATCTCATATTTAGACTAAAATGCAAAAAAAAAAAAAAAAAAAAAAAAAAAAAAAGTCGTTTAAAAAAATTACACTAAAAAAATTTGTGCCTTTAAGAGAGTGGGCGGAGCCGTCGTAATGACGTCGCTCCGGCCGTCACATGGTATGGAGACGGGTAGGCGCCATCTTGGCCTCACTTGTCTCCATACCTCAGCAGGGAAAGGACCCGATCGCCTCCGCCGCTACCGACGGCTCCGGTAAGCGGCGGAGGGTGCTGGAGAGCGGCGGGAGGGGGGGTGGCACCTCTCCCGCCGCCGATAACGGTGATCTCGCGGCGAACCCGCCGCAGAGACCACCATTATCGTGTACAGAATCGCTCACTGAAAAGATGGATATCTCGGTTGTGGCAGCAGCTGCTGCCGTTACCGAGATATCCATCTTCAAAAAAATGACATATATATACAGTGAGCGGGGCTGAAGTGGTTAAAAAAAAAAAAAAAAAAAAAAAAATAATAAGACAACAGTAAAGTTACCCCAATTTTTCTTATAATGTGAAAGATAATGTTACGCCGAGTAAATTGATACCCAACATGTCACACTTCAAATTGCTCGTGGAATGGTGACAAACTTTTACCCTTAAAAATCTCCATAGGCGATGTTTAAAAAATTCTACAGGTTGCATGTTTTGTGTTACAGAGGAGGTCTAGGGCTAGAATTATTGCTCTCGCTCTACCGATCGTGGTGATACCTCATATGTGTGGTTTGAACACAGTTTTTATACGCGGAAGCTACTCCGGTATGTGTTCGCTTCTGCACGCGAGCTCGTTGGAAGGGCCACGTTTAAAAAAAATTTTTTTTTTTTATATTTTACCTTTTATTTTTACACGGTTCTTAAAAAAAAAAAAAAAACAAATAAATAAATATGTGTAAACATCCCTTGTAATAGAAAAAAAAGCATGACAGGACCTCTTAAATGTGTGATCTGGGGTCAAAAAGACATCAGATCTCATATTTACACTAGTATGCAAATAAAAAAAAAAAATAAATAAAAAAATAAAAAGGTCCCTTTAAGATCTATGGGCGGAAGTGACGTTTTGACCGGGGTTATGGCAGCTGACGTATAACGACGGTGGGCGGTCCGGAAGTGGTTAAAATAATAGAAGTAGGCTAGAAATACAATATGGAAATGAATATATGATTTTACAGTTTAAATTTAGTTATTGTACATTAGTCACTAGAGGGAGCTCTCAGTAGCTTAGTGCAATTACTCTCTTGACCATAATTGACATAAGACCACACGGGAAGAGCAAAGTTTCAGACTTAAGCTGGCCATACATGGATCAAACTTTAGCTGTTTCAGATGGTACCAGCTGGATTTCGATCCATTTATGGGCACCCTGGTTATAATATTGATCAACTTGTGTACAACCAGCCTGTCAAGTTTTGCCCAAACGATTACAACCGCCGGCTATAGCTGGCAACACTAATCATTGTATTCTGCCGGGAGAACACAAAAGCGCTGCAAGAAAGATTCCCCCATCAACACTGTGTTGATGGGGGGACTCTAGCCATTTTCTTTTCTTCCACTCGTAGTGGAGGGAAAGAAAATTGTATAATCTATGGCCTGCCTTAGAGGCCCTTTTCACAACTCAGCCTCTTGTAGCTCCTTTGCCCAAGGGCGACAATGCTCAAAAAGAGGAATCCCATTGTTTTCAACGGCCCTTGTTTAGATCTAAGCTTTCTGTTGCTTGTAGCCTGACAGCTGTAGCTTTAAAAAGCTTTTCTTTAGGCAGATTTGCACATTTCTGGTCCAATAAACTTGGACGCGCCTAAAACATGCTTCGTGAGCACTTGCCACATATATTTTACACCAAAATGATGTGTTTGCTAGGGAGAAAGAGACCCAACACTCACAAAAAAAAAAAAAAAAAAAAAAAATTAAAAAAAAATTTATATATTATATACATGCAGAATGGATTAAGGCCTCTTTCACATGAACGATCCGTTCAGGTCAGTGTGTCAGTTTTTTTAGGCGGACCTGAACGGACCCTCCATAGACCTCTATGGAGCGTCGGATGTCAGCGGTGACATGTCCGCTGACATCCGACCCGCTCCGAAAAAGTGTAACGGAGGAAAAACCTACCTTTTCCATCAGTTATCGGATCGGGTGACGACAGACACTACGGTCCGTTGTCATCCGATCCCCCATAGGGGAGAGCAGCGCTCTGACAGGTCCGTCGCTGCACAGTGTGCAGAGACAGACCTGTCATCTGCCTGCTCAGCGGGGATCGGCGGAGCGATCCCCGCTGAGCAAGCAGATGTTCACGGGGCGGATCATCACGGATCCGCCCCGTGTGAAAGGACCCTTACACAGCTGGTAAGGGAACATGCCTAACTTTAGGATCCCCAAAACACCCAATACCAGGTGAACCAGGGCATGGAAAGAAGCAATTATGCCTGGATTCGGAAACCTTCTCTCCCTTACAGAATAAGAGAAAGATAATCTTCTATATTTTTCTAGAACCTATGTGTAAGGCATGTGATTAAAAAAAGGACACTGCATGACATACTTGACATGTTCTATTATACAGTGCCTTGAAAAAATTATTCATACCCCTTGAAATTTTCCACATTTTGTCATGTTGCAACCAAAAACGTAAATGGATTTTATCGGGATTTTATGTGATAGACCAACACAAAAGTAGCACATAATTGTGAAGTGAAAGTTAAGTGATAAATGGTTTTCAATTTTTTTTTTTACAAATAAATATGTGAAAAGTGTGGCGTGCATTTGCATTTAATCATTACTTTGTAGAACCACCTTTCGCTGAAAAAAGAGCTGCAAGTCTTTTCGGTGATGTCTCTACCAGCTTTGCACATCTAGAGAGTGACATTTTTGCCCATTCTTCTTTGCAAAATAGCCCAAGCTCTGTCAGATTGGATGGAAAGCGTCTGAACAGCAATTTTCAAGTCTTGCCACAGATTCTCAATTGGACTTAGGTCTGGACTTTGACTGGGCCATTCGAAGACACAGCTATGCTTTGATCTAAACCATTCCATTGAAGCTCTGGCTGTATGTTTAGGGTCGTCCTGATGGAAGCTTAACCTCCACCCCAGTCTCAAGTCTTTTGCAGACTCCAACAGGTTTTCTGCTAAGATTGCCCTGTATTTGGCTCCATCCATCTTCCCATCAACTCTGACCAGCTTCCCTGTCCCCGTTGAAGAAAGGCATCCCTAAAACATGATGCTGCCACCACCATGTTTCACGGTGGGGATGGTGTGTTCAGGGTGAAGTGCAGTGTTAGTTTTCCACCACACAGAGTTTTGCTTTTAAGCCAAAAAAGTTAAATTTGCTCTCATCTGACCAGAACACCTTCTTCATGTATGCTGTGTCCCCCACATGGCTTCTCACAAACCGCAAACAGGACTTATGGCTTTCTTTCAACAATGGCTTTCTTCTTGGCACTCTTCCATAAAGGCCAGATTTGTGGAGTGCACGACTAATAGTTGCCCTGTGCACAGATTCTCCCACCTGAGCTGTGGATCTTTGCAGCTCCTCCAGAGTTACCATGGGCCTCTTGGCTGCTTCTCTGATTAATGCTCTCCTTGCCCGGCCTGTCAGTTTAGGTGGACAGCCATGTCTTGGTAGGTTTGCAGTTGTGTCATACTCTTTCCATTTTCCGATGATGGATTGAACAGTGCTCCGTGAGATGTTCAAAGCTTGGGATTTTTTTTTTTTCTAATATAACCTAACCCCGTTTTAAACTTCTCCACAACTTTATCCCTGACCAGTCTGGTGTGTTCCTTGGCCTTCATGATGCCGTTAGCTCACTAAGATTTTCTAATAAACCTCTGAGGGCTTCATAGAACAGATTTATACAGAGTTTAAATCACACACACAGATGGACTCTATCTACTATTTTTCAGAGAATATGCAATAACACAAAAACTTTTTCTTTCACTCATGATAAGTGTTTAGCTGAAGCCATTTTGGAGGATTTTATATAGACTTGCACTACAAGTTCCTCTGGGAGACCGGGTATTTAGCCGCGTCACCAACACACCCCTGTCGGGATCTTCGGCTGAAGCCATTTATTATCAATCAACTCTGGTTACTCTTTTTAAATCATAATGAAAACAGAAACTAGCCAAATGACGCTGATCAAAAGTTTACATACCCCAGTTCTTAATACTGTGTATTGCCCCCCTTAACATCAATGACAGCTTGAAGTCTTTTGTGGTATTTGTGGATGAGGTTCTCAATTCCTTGGATATCTTTTTATAACCCTTTCCTGTTTTATACAGTTCAACTAACTTTTCCCACAGATCCTTTGACAATTCTTTTGCTTTCCCCATGACTCAGAATCCAGAAACATCAGTGCAGCACTGGATGAAAGATGCAAGGTTCTGTCAAGAGTCCAGAATTGACCTTTTATACACACACACACACACACACACTAATTACAAGCAAACGGATCACAGGTGAGGATGTACATTTAATAGCCATTCAAACCCCTTTGTGGCTGGGTTCACACTGGTCCGACAAACGCTCCGACATTGGGAGCTCATGTCGCATGACGTGTGAAATCCAATGTTTCCCTATGGGAGCCGTCCTAACTGGTCCGACACAAGTCGTTCCGACTTTAGAAATGCTCCCTGTACTACTTTGATCCGACTTTGGTCCTACTTCAGCCTATTGACTATCATTGAAGTCGGATCAAAGTCGGATCGCCGTCTTGCATGATCCGACTTCGGCACGCGACTTGTGCTCAGATGATCTTGAGGGGGAACTCCGCGCCAAATTTTAAATAAAAAACCGGCATGGGTTCCCCCTCCAAGAGCATACCAGGCCCTTGGGTCTGGTATGGACCTTGAGGGGAACCCCCTACGCCGAAAAAACGGCGTGGGGGTCCCCCCCAATCCATACCAGACCCTTATCCGAGCACGCAGCCCGGCCGGACAGGAATGGGGGTGGGGACGAGCGAGCGCCCCCCCCTCCTGAGCCGTACCAGGTCGCATGCCCTCAACATGGGGGGGTTGGTGCCTTGGGGGAGGGGGCGCACTGCGGCCCCCCCCACCCCAAAGCACCTTGTCCCCATGTTGATGAGGACAAGGGCCTCTTCCCGACAACCCTGGCCGTTGGTTGTCGGGGTCTGCGGGCGGGGGGCTTATCGGAATCCGGGAGCCCCCTTTAATAAGGGGGCCCCCAGATCCCGGCCCCCCCACCCTATGTGAATGAGTATGGGGTACATCGTACCCCTACCCATTCACCTAGGGAAAGTGTCAATTAAAAAAAAAACACTACACAGATTTTTAAAGTAATTTATTAGACAGCTCCGGGGGTCTTCTTCCGACTTCGGGGGTCTCTCCGGTTCTTCTCCACGCTCTCCGGATCTTCTGCCGGGCTCCTCCGCTCTCTTCTCCGCTATAGCAAAAGAGTGGCAAAAAAGAGCAGGAGCCAGGTCTTCAGTCTTCTGCCTTCTGCCCTCTTCTCTTCTTCTGATGTTGACACGACGCTCTCTCCGGCTGGAATGCTCTCTGTGCGCTCTGCTATGGCTTATATTAGGCGGTGACCCCGCCCCCTTATGCCGTCACAGTCCCTGGGCATGCTGGGACTGTGACGTTTTAGGGGGCGTGGTCATCACCCGAGGACCACGCCCCCTTATGCCGTCACAATCCCAGCATGCCCAGGGATTGTGACGGCATAAGGGGGCGGGGTCACCGCCTATATAAGCCATAGCAGAGCGCACAGAGAGCATTCCAGCCGGAGAGAGCGTCGTGTCAACATCAGAAGAAGAGAAGAGGGCAGAAGGCAGAAGACTGAAGACCTGGCTCCTCCGCTATAGCAAAAGAGCGGCAAAAGAGCAGAAGAGAGCGGAGGAGCCCGGCAGAAGATCCGGAGAGCGTGGAGAAGAACCGGAGAGACCCCCAAAGTCGGAAGAAGACCCCCGGAGCTGTCTAATAAAATTACTTTAAAAATCTGTGTAGTGTTTTTTTTTTTAATTGACACTTTCCCTAGGTGAATGGGTAGGGGTACGATGTACCCCATACTCATTCACATAGGGTGGGGGGGCCGGGATCTGGGGGCCCCCTTATTAAAGGGGGCTCCCGGATTCCGATAAGCCCCCCGCCCGCAGACCCCGACAACCAACGGCCAGGGTTGTCGGGAAGAGGCCCTTGTCCTCATCAACATGGGGACAAGGTGCTTTGGGGTGGGGGGGCCGCAGTGCGCCCCCTCCCCCAAGGCACCAACCCCCCCATGTTGAGGGCATGCGACCTGGTACGGCTCAGGAGGGGGGGGCGCTCGCTCGTCCCCACCCCCATTCCTGTCCGGCCGGGCTGCGTGCTCGGATAAGGGTCTGGTATGGATTGGGGGGGACCCCCACGCCGTTTTTTCGGCGTAGGGGGTTCCCCTCAAGGTCCATACCAGACCCAAGGGCCTGGTATTCTCTTGGAGGGGGAACCCATGCCGGTTTTTTATTTAAAATTTGGCGCGGAGTTCCCCCTAAAGATTCATACCAAACACAGTGCCGGGCATTGGCGGGGATCCAAGTCGGATCCCCGTTCATTGAAAGTCGGACATATGCCGGCTTCATGTCGCAGGGCAAAGTCGGATCCAAAGTAGGACAGCTGTCGTGTCGCACCAGTGTGAACCCAGCCTGTGTCAACTTGTGTGCATGTTATCAGGCCAAAATCACCAGGGTATGTAAACTTTTGATCAGGGTCATTTGGGAAGTTTATGTTGCCATTATGATTTAAAAAGAGTAAACACAGTTGATTGATAATAAATGGCTTCAGCCAAACACTAACCATGAGTGAAAAAGGTTTTTGTTTTATTCATATTCTCTGAAAAATGGCCAAGAAATCATAAATTCTGCCAGGGTGTGTAAACTTATGAGCACAACTGTAGGCGACTTCTGAAGGCAATTGGTTCCACTAGATTTTAGTTAGGGGTATCAGAGTAAAGGAGGTTGATTACAAATGCACTCCACACTTTCAGATATATAGTTGTAAAAAATGTTGAAAACCATTTATCATTTTCCTTCCACTTCACAATTATGTGCCACTTTGTGTTGGTCTATCACATAAAACTCCAATAAAATACATTTACGTTTTTGGTTGTAACATGACAAAATGTGGAAAATTTCAAGGGGTATGAATACTTTTTCAAGTCACTGTATTCCTGCAAAACGTGCCTAGATGGTTTGTGCCGCATTAGACATTTGAGCCATGTGTGAAGTAGGTTATGTGGTACTTCTTGTTAGGATTCAGCATTCCAAAGATTGGCATTTTTCCCCACTGTGATCTAGGAAACTGGAAGAGTCGAGGATTTCGTCACTTTCGGTTAGATGTTTGAAAGCCGTTACGGGCTTGTAAAGCATCTGATCTAACTAATCTCGGTACGATGAGATGCTTTTGAGGGCAGAGGAAAGATCTGGGGTCTAACAGGACCGGTCATTCTTATTGCGATCACAAGGGATGTTGTTCATCCCTCGTGATAGCAATAAAGTTGGTAAACAAAAATTAAAAAAAAAAAATAAAAAAAAAAGGACAGAAAAAAAAAAAAAAAAAAAAAAAAAAAAAAAAAAAAAAAGGAGGGCATTCCCTCTATCCCCCTGTGCTCACACGCAAATGCGTACGGTAACCTGTAAAGACTTTTAAAGCATTGCCTATGGAGATTTTTGGGTACCTTGGTTTGACTGCTGCCGTAACATTATCTTTTATATTGTACCAAAAAATGGGTATTGTGTTTATGTGCACTAAAATTCACTAAAGGGTCATTTTTCCTAAAAAGCAAAATATCCTGAGACATAAAAATCGCAACCACCACCATATTTATTCATTCACCAGAGTCCCGGCTTTCAATATATGACTTAGGGTTTTAAGTAATTTTCTAGCAAAAATAAAAAATAAAATTTAAAAAAATGCAGATTTTACATATATGACAGAAATGTCAGAATTGGCCGCGGGGGTAAAGTGGTAAACAAGATCTTTAGAATAACTTAAAGCTAGCACCATCTGTCACATGAAAAAAAAAAAAAAACAAAAAAAAAAAAACAACTCACAGTTCTGTATAGCAACGTTTGTAAAATGACAATCTTTGCAATGCTGAATCCTAACAACAAATACCACATAACCTATTTCACACATGGTACAGATGTATGCAACCGCACAGTGCTGCTTTAAACTTCTAGGCAGGTTTGCAGCATTATAATACAACATGTCAAGTATGTCATGCAGTGTCCTTTTTAATCACTTAAGGACCGAGCCTCTTTTTGAGATTTGTTGTTTACAAGTTAAAAGCATCGGTCTTAGAAGTGCACTTTTTTTGGAAAAAAAAAAAAAAATATAAGACAACTGTAAAGTTAGCCCAATTTTTTTATATCGTAAAAGATAATGTTATGCCGAGTAAATCGATACCCAACATGTCACGTTTCAAAATTTCACTGCTTGTGGAATGGCGACAAACTTTTACCCTTAAAAATCTCCATAGGCGAGGTTTAAAAAAATTCTACAAGTTGCATGTTTTGAGCTACAGAGGAGGTCTAGGGCTAGAATTATTGCTCTCACTCTACCGATCGCAGCGATAATTCACATATGTGGTTTGAACACAGTGTTCATATGCGGGCGCTACTCACGTATGCATTCGCTTCTGCACGAAAGCTTGGCGGGAGGGGGCGCGTTTAAAAAAAATGTTTCTTATTTATTTTACCTTTTATTTTTTTTAAATTAAATAAAAAATTAAATAAAATTCTGTCACTTTTATTCCTATTACAAGGGATGTAAACATCCCTTGTAATAGAAAAAAGCATAACAGGACCTCTTAAATATGAGATCTAGGGTCAAAAAGACCTCAGATCTCATATTTACACTAAAATGCATTAAAAAAAAAAAAAAAAAAAAAAAAAAAAAGGCCCTTTAAGAGCTATGGGCGGAAGTGACGTTTTTGACGTCGCTTCCACCCTGCAATGTTATGGAGTGGGGTGGGGGCCATCTTCCCCTCACTCATCTCCATATCAAGCAAGGGGAAAAATCCGATCTCCTCCGCCGCTGCTGACTGCTCCGGTAAGCGGCGGAGGGCACCGGAGTTAATCACATACCTAACACATGGGAGCTAAAGAAAGAGGATTACTTTTAAAATAAACTAAAAATTAGATTTTTCCTACAACTTGCCTGTAAAATCCTTTTCTTGGAGTGCATCACGAGACACAGAGCAGCCATAATAATTACTATCTGCGTTATTCACCACCTATAGGTGAATGGACACTGGCAGATCAAACAGGAAGTACTCCCCTATATAACCCCTCTTATACAGGAAGTATCTCAGTTTTGTAGCAAGTAATGAATATCCCAGAAAACAGGGGAGGGACTTCTGTGTCCCGTGATGTACTCCAAGAAAAAGATTTTTACAGGTAATATGTAGGAAAAACCCCATTTTCTTTATCCTACATCACAGGACACAGAGCAGCCATAATAATTACTATCTGGAATGTCCTAAAGAAATGTTCTTGAGGGGAGGGAGACACAATCACAGAAACTGCCACCTGAAAAGGTCCATACTATGGCCAAGGCAGTATCCCCCGTGGCTCTGATATCCATCTGGTAAAACCCTGTGAATGTATGAGCCAAAGACCATATAGCAGTCTTGAAAACCTGAGCCACCGACATCTGATGGCGGAAAGCCCAAGATGCCCCCACACACCTGGTGGCGAGCACTCTCCCCAGGCTTAAACGATTAACTGGTGGATCCAATGAGAAATAGTTAACTTAGATGCCACCTACCCTTCCTGGGCTCTTCTGGCAGCACAAACGAGGATTCCTGACCTGCGCCGACAATTCAAGTAAATGCAAACTTACTGCTTCTGCTGCAGGACTCACATTCATAACAGGGGTCTAACCTTCACCCATCACAGAGAGCTCTGTCATGAAACACCTTCAAGGACTCGTTCCCCCTTAATCTGGGGTCCAATCCCCTGGAACTGTATAGCACCCTGCTGGAAAGCTCCTTGGTCAGAACAAACACTGCACAGGGTTCCATTACACAAAGGCCCAGCGCCGTAAGGCTTTATTACAGGCAAACCTCCAAGATTCTTCTCCCCTATCCAACAAAGCTCAGGTACCATCCATTTTGGCTGACAGCTTTTTCGAATGGATCCAACTGAAGTCCTCAATTCTTAGTTGAACTGCTCCAGACCTTCAAGTATGCTCCAAGAGCACATAAAGAAAAAAAAACAACCTGGAGGTACTTCCTGTATGGGAGGGGTTATATAGGGGAGGACTTCCCGTTTCATTGATCTGCCAGTGTCCATTCACCTATAGGTGGCACATAACCCAGATAGTAATTAATATGGCTGCTCTGTGTCCCGTGATGTACGATAAATAAATAACTATAGCTGGCCATAGATGGATCAAAATTTTACTGGTTCAGTGGGAACAGGACGCATTTCAATCTATATCTATGGCCGTTTTCATTCAAGAGCAGTCATTCTAAGGACCGGCTCCTCACAAACAGGACTGCTAGAAAATTTTGCCTCAATCAGCACTGATTAGTGTATTCTGATGGCGGAGGGGTGAGAAAGCAATGACGCAGCAAGGAGGATTCCCCCATCTACCTGGATTGTGTGGATGGGGGAATCCGTTCACTCCGGCTAATAACAAAAAACGGACACATGCTGCCCCAAGTTCCGGCTCAATGGGCTCTTTCCAAGTGGTGGATAAATGAGTCTTTGTTCTTTAGCGTGACGGCTTCCATTTCAAAGTTACACAGGGTACATACTGCCTTAACTTCAGTGACAGCATTCTGCATGTGCAAGTAAATGGGACTCAAGTGGTTAACATTACCAAACAGAGAGAGCAGTGTCCTTCTGTTAGGGCCATCTTTGTGTACACTGATCTCAGACAAATATGCCAGCATGTTTTTAACTAACAAATAATCGACAAATAAATAAATCTGAACTCCGGGTCTGTTTTAACCTGTTGGCTCGTGGAACCCCTCAAACATTTTATAGGGTTGCACGAGTACTCGAATTCATGAAAATGTCCTGATCCCTAAAACCGATACCTTTGTGGTGCGATTTGAGCCCATACAAAATTAAATGACTCAAATTGCTGCAAAAAATAAATTACAAAAAAAAAAAAAAAAAACCCACACGGTATCAGTGCAACCCTAACATTTTAAGCATGAAGGTTATTTAAAGGGTTAGTTCACCTTTGCTGGCTTTCGCCAAAAAGATTCACAAGCATTACAGAATCCTCAGTACATTACATAAAATAATTCTTATGTTTTTATCTACTTATTTCATCCCTTTCCATCCTGCAGATGGCAGGATGTACCCAGCGTTGGATGCACAGACTCGGTAACCCACAAAAAAACCCGGCTTTTTTCCCTTCCCACACATGCGCAGTCCACTTTTTCACAGTTGTAGAACCCTGCACATCCAACGCTGGTTACGTCCTGCCCATCAGCAGGATAAAGTGGGGAGGAAAATTGAATAATCAGCTGAAAGATTAAACATTCTTTTACAAAACAAATCACTGCATTGTAATGTACTGAGGACACTGTAATGAGTGGCAAAAATTTCTGGCAAAATTCAGTAGAGGAAAACCAACCCCTTAGGGCCCTTTCACATGGGCTGTCCGGCTAGGTCCACCTGTCAGTTTTTCAGATGGACCTAATCAGACCTTGCAGTCTCCTCTATGGAGCGGCAGATGTCAGCAGTGACATGTCCGCTGACATAGGAACCTGCCCGCAAATTCCAGATGGATGGTGGTCCTATTTTCCATCCATCTGGCAGATCGGATGGCACTGGATGGAAACAGACAGGCGATCCGTTTCCATCAGATTTCTCGATAGAGGAAAGCGGGACTGGGTCCGTGTCTGCTCTGCACAGCGGAGAGGATCTGTCATCCGCCTGCTCAGCAGGGATCAGGGGAGCGATCCCCCGCTGAGCAAGCAGAATTAGTTCCACAAAGGCGCCCGTGTGAAAGGTTCCTTACAGTGGAACTTCAAATTCCCCTGATTTTTCTTCCATCCCATCGCTGCTTACCAGTTATGCTGAGTTCACTCCAGAAAACATACTCAGCTGCACACTGAATCCAGCATTGCCCTGCAGTGATCTGCTGTTCAGGCATCATAGCCTGTGTCCCACACCTGCATCTTGTTCTGACCTTCTCCCCAACCGGCTTTTTCTTCCATGTGTATATGAATGCATGTGTTATAAGAACCTTAGATTGAAAACTTCTTGAGGACAGGGACTAATGCACTGCAAGTGCATCAACAATCTGCAAGTAGCCAAGGATGCTAAATTACACTGCTCCAACCTGGCTGGCACTCGAGGAGGAGTGTGGACCTGTTTAACCGACATGCGTCCGCTTCTACAAAGGGACTCAGGGATGCTGGGGGCTGAAGTCCATCCACAACAATTGGCAGCAAACATTGAGGGCTTGGCTGGCCACCAGGGGCTCCCCTACTACCCCACGCTGGGGAGGAGCCTGATCAAAAGGTCAGCAAGAGAGGGTTCCAAGCCCTTGAACCCAGTTGCATCACCTCAGAGATTGTAAAGAGACCTTGGGGAAAAGGTCCCACCACTAGTATACTAAAAAAAAAAAAGTTAATCTTAACCAAGCAAATCAGATATGCAACCCCTCTAAGCCTGCTGTTCTGAAGTCATAGGGAAGCATACACTTAGAAGGCCTCTGCAACTAGCACAAAGGCCTGAGGGAAAAAAGAAATGGTTTTGATGTTTCCGTTAGGCAGGGACGAAACACAGCTAAATTGGTGTTCTTTTTACTGTAGATACAGCGATTCCAGTTTTGGGTAGCCCAAGCCTCTCTCTGAGCGATCTTAAAAAATAATTGGTGTCAACACAACACAGCGTGAAGAGATCCTTACACATCCTCATTCAGGGCAGGAAATTAGAATCAAAGTGTCACTAAACCCGCGCTGTAAAAAATAAAAACCATCAATAAATGGTGCATTACATGCTGTTCATACTCCGTCTCTAGATTGGTTTTCAATATTCCGCAAAAAACCTGGCTGATCCTGCTGCTCTCTCCCCCTTCTGTTCATGTCCCCAATTCAGCTCGGTATTTTCCAGTTGTGGTGGCAACTCTGCACATGCTCAGTTTTCAGCGAGTTTCAATGCTGAGCAGGGGCTTTGCTAGGTTTACAAAAGATCTGGGGCTAGAGCCTATAGCAGCGAAGTAAAAGTCACACTTGGGCGGGCATATACACATGTATATAATATACAGATTGTCACATGAGGACAGGCTGGGGTATACAGAGAACCAGCTTAAAACACAATGGGGATGGGATATTACATATAGATTGATGGATGCCTCACCTCCCTCCTATTCTAAGACACAGGCTGGAGGGGCGTGACAGCCTGTGATTGGCAGAAATCCGCCCACACCATGTTATTTCCACAAAATAATAAAGATTTAATTTTAAATATATATATTTGTATGTCAATTTAAAACAGTTTATTGGTATTTTTACTCTGTATTCCAAAGGCTGTTTTTTTTTTTTTTAACAAATTTTTTTTTTTTAATTAAAATAGTTACAGTGCCAGAGAAAGAAATAGAAGGGACAATGTAAATTAGTGTGTGTTAAGTATCACTTCAAAAAGGTGACTTCACTTGTGATACAGACTTTTGTATCTGCATGCTCAGATGTCCTCCTTCGCTTTCTTCATGTTGGAGAAAAAAAAAACAAAAAAAAAAAAAAACAAAAAACAAAAAAAAACACCAAAACTACAGGCCCTTTAAAAGGCCTTTTTAAAAACACAGAAGTGATATTAGGGTGGTCCTTGAGAGCCACGCCAACTTAAGGCCATCAACCGGGATAAACTTAATGCAGTGCACTTCGTTAAAAAACACCATCACACGTATGAACTTGGAGGTATAATGATACATTGGATTCCACCTCTTAATCGAGGAGGGGACAGAAATATGAATTGGATTTTTTCCGCCTACAGATTGTACCTCCCGAGGGCTTAAAATACTTTATGCTTCAATTAATATGTTTACTTTGGCCTCTAGTACCATTTCCTGCAACATTCAAGATCTCTATGATAACAGAGGCCATGCTGAGTGAGGAGTCGCTCATGCGCTTGCCCATTGAGGGAAGAGACAGTGCGCTATGACAACTTCCTGGTTCCTGGGGACTGCATGACACGCCCACTTCCAGATAGCATGGCAACACATAGCGATGTATTTGCATGCAACATTGCACCTATGGACTTCTGGGGGGGGCGGCAGGTGGAGAGATGAGAGCCTATCAAAGTCTAGGGTAGGCTGTGGCTGGAAGGGGCTGAATACTGTACCGAGTAGTACCAGCATTTAGGGCCCTGTCAGCTCAGGGACAGCTAAAGCTAAACAACGTGTGCAAGGGGCCCAAAATTCAAACATGGATCTTTGGAGTTCACTTTTGTGGGTGTGCTGGCTATCCATTTGAACGAGCTATGTGGTATTACTGCTGGCCATAAACTCCTTAAAGTGGTTGCAAAGGCTCACTTTTTTTTTTTTTTCCCTAATGCAATCTATGCATGAAGGTATAAAAAACTCCCTCCCCAGTCCCCCCATTATACTTACCTGAGCCCCATCTCGAATCAGCGATGTGCGCGAGAGCAGCGGCTCTCCCGGGTCTCTCTCCTTATTGGCTCTCACAGCAGTGGGAGATGTTGGATCCTGCTACTGTCAATCACAGCCTGTGAGCCAATGAGAAGAGAGCTGGGCGGGGTCAAGCCGCACTCTGTGGGTGAATGGACACACAGAGCATGGCTCTGGACAAAGTCAGTTAGAGTTTCCCAGAGCAAGAGGCTTGCTATTGGGGGGCAATCGGCAGGAGGGAGGAGCCATGACCGCTGGCAGGGGACCCAAAAAGGAGGAGGATCGGGTCTGCTCTGTGTAAAGCCATTGCACAGAACAGGTAAGTAGAACATGTTTGTTATTTTTTCTTCTTTCCTTTAGAATCATGTTGGGGGGGATGTTTCTATGTGGATTGGACAGATTTAGGTTTTTATTGCTTTCTGTGTCTCTGTTGTGGATAGTCACTTGCATGAATGGTCAGGAAAAAAAAAAAAAAAGCGACATGGATCATGAGCTCAATGGATCATCTGCTCAATTCACTAACAAAAACTATCAGATTTCCCTCTGATCCAACACTTAAATTAGGTTTTTTTTTTATTTTCTTGTTACCGAAGTAACTGAAATTGAGGTGGATCAAGAAAACCAGCTAAGCAACTATCACTTTCAGGAACTGAAGAGGAATATAGCAGCCTGAGCTGCTTTTTCTTTTTTTAATCACTGCCAGGGGTGTATGTGTGGAGGAACAGGGTTGCTTTTACTTTTTTTTCATGTTTGAAGTAAAGTGAAAATCACAATATAAAATCAGGTGAAAATAAAAAAAAAGGGAAAAAAAACAAAACAAAAAAATAAATAAAAAACAAAAACTATCTAAATTGGCCACATTTTTTTAAGCACTAGTAAGCTGCAGTATATACGTACTTATATTTTTTTCTTTTGGGTTTAGATACACTTTGAGGTCTCGTTAACAAGGGGTGTATCAATGCATACCCCGCATACGGTCATGTCCTTGCAGCTGTTGCATGCAGTTAAACATGGCCCTTGCACAGGGTACGCATTGCTACACCCCATGTGAACAAGACCTTGACCACTTAACGAACGCCCTTAATGTACTGCAGACGAGCACCCGCTGTAGGCAAAGCCATGTACTAGTAAGTCGCTGCCTACTTCCAGGCAGGGTGCGCGGATGAGCACCCCCCCAGCCAGCTTCTGCTGTGATTGTGCACAACGGGAGCCTGCCAGCAAGTCCCAGCCAATGATTCACGGTTGGAACGTGATCGGCTGTGTACATTCACAGCCGAGAGCTCTGTGTTAAAATTCAACACGGAGCTCTGTACATAAGGAGGGATCTGTCAGTTTCTCATCCCTGCAATGAGGGATGAGAAACTGGGAGATCATTAGTAAAAAGCAGCACACTGTATACAGATTACACATAGTTAGGCACTTATTTAACCCCTTGATTTTCCTAGATGTTAACACATTTCCAGCCAGTGTCATTAGAACAGTGACAGTGTATAGATTTAGCAACGAATACTGTAATAATGGCACTGGTGATGTCAGTGGAAGTTAGTCAATTCCCCCAGTGCCAGTCATTGTGAGATTGTCTGACGCAATATCGCAGTCCCATATAGTTTGTAGATGCTATGATTTTTGCGCAAACCAATCAGCATACACTTATTGGGATTTTTTTTATTTAAAAAACATGTATCAGAATACATTTTGGCCAAAACTTATGAAGAAAAAAAAAAATCGGTTATTTTTTTTCTTAGATATGTTTTATAGCAGAAAGTAAAAACATTTTTTTTTTTTTTAAATCTCTTCATTTATATCACAAAACATAAAAAAACTCAGTGGTGATCAAATACCACCAAAAGAAAGCTCCATTTGTGTGAAAAAAAACATGATATAAATTTTGTTTGGGTACACCGTTGCATGACCAGCCCAGATCTTCTTCTTCTGGGGTCCTCCATCCTCCTCTTTATCGGGGGCCCCCCAAGAAGCAGCTTTCCATAGGGGCACCCATGCGGGATCGCTCCCAAGTCCCTGCTGCTGCATTCATTGACATAGATGGCCCCCTGCTACCGTGTCACAGGATTTGATTGACAGCAGTGGGAGCCAATGGCTCCTGCTGCTATCAACCTGTTCAATGATGAGAAAGACAGGGGCTGGAGCCTCTGCGCTCATCGCTGGATCAGATAAGAAAAAAAAAAAAAAAAGGGGGGGGGGGGGGTGGCTGCAGCAAAGAAGGTTTTACATCTTAATGTATAAAAAGTAGCAAAGTGCGGAAAAAATGGCCTGGTCATGAATGGGGTAAAATCTTACGGAGTTAAAGTATATCTAAACCCAAAATAAAAAATATAAATATATACTGCAGCTTAATAAGGTGCCTGCATTAGAAATATTTTTAGGATTTTTTTTCCCCTCTTTAATACAATTCACAGAAGTATTGGACTTCGAACATGTCTGCCTTAGTACAATTTGATTACATGGGGGGATGGGGAAATTAAAAATGCTGTATTTCTAGCAAGATTAACAGGTTCTTATCCTGAAAACCAATGCAGCCACCACATATATGGTCCAGAAAGTCACAAAAAAAATAGCATACCTTGGTTTAGTTGTTCTTTAAAAGTTCACCTTTGGAACATGTTGCATGTACTGGCAGACATCTGTGCTGAGAGTCTGCAGGAGCCTGAGATTGCAATGCTCTGCAGACTCCTAGTAAAATAATAATAAATACACTTTTTTTTTTTTTTTTTTTTACCAGAAAGCTAGTAGAAGATGGCTCTACTCATTTTGTACATGACAGTTGGCCAAACATTGCAAGAACATCTCAACGCACATAAATTTCAGTGCCTAACAGCTCACAGATGTGTGCGTTGTGATGGAAAAAAGGCTTATGCATGATTTTAAAGAGGAGCTCCAGGTTTCCCCCCCCCCAAAAAAAAAAATTAAAAGTCAGCAGCTACATGTACTGTACAAATCTAACCACTCCAACTCCGGAAGATTTTACCCCCTTCCTGACCAGAGCATTTTTTACAATTTGGCACTGCGTTGCTTTAACTGACAATTACGCGGTCATGCAACGCTGTACCCAAACAAAATTTGCAACCTTTTTTTCCCCCCACAAATAGAGCTTTCTTTTGGTGGTATTTGATCACCTCTGCAGCTTTTATTTTTTGCGCTATAAACAAAAAAAAAAAAAAAAATTTTTTAACTTTTTGTGTATATATATATATATATATATATATATATATATATATATATATATATTCGGCCCCCTTGAACTTTTCAACCTTTTGTCACATTTCAGGCTTCAAACATAAAGATATAAAATTTTTATTTTTTGTGAAGAATCACCAACAAGTGGGACACAATTGTGAAGTGGAACGAAATCTTTTGGATTTTTGAAACTTTTTTAACTAATAAAAAAAATGAAAAGTGGGGCGTGCAAAATTATTCGGCCCCCTTGCGTTAATACTTTGTAGAGCCACCTTTTGCTGCGATTACAGCTGCAAGTCGCTTTGGGTATGTCTCTATCAGTTTTGCACATCGAGAGACTGAAATTCTTGCCCATTCTTCCTTGCAAAACAGCTCGAGCTCAGTGAGGTTGGATGGAGAGCGTTTGTGAACAGCAGTTTTCAGCTCTTTCCACAGATTCTCGATTGGATTCAGGTCTGGACTTTGACTTGGCCATTCTAACACCTGGATACGTTTATTTGTGAACCATTCCTTTGTAGATTTTGCTGTATGTTTGGGATCATTGTCTTGTTGGAAGATAAATCTCCGTCCCAGTTTCAGGTCTTTTGCAGACTCCAACAGGTTTTCATCCAGAATGGTCCTGTATTTGGCTGCATCCATCTTCCCCTCAATTTTAACCATCTTCCCTGTCCCTGCTGAAGAAAAGCAGGCCCAAACCATGATGCTGCCACCACCATGTATGACAGTGGGGATGGTGTGTTGAGCGTGATGAGCTGTGTTGCTTTTACGCCAAACATATCGTTTTGCATTGTGGCCAAAAAGTTCGATTTTGGTTTCATCGGACCAGAGCACCTTCTTCCACATGTTTGGTGTGTCTCCCAGGTGGCTTGTGGCAAACTTTAGACGAGACTTTTTATGGAAATCTTTGAGAAATGGCTTTCTTCTTGCCACTCTTCCATAAAGGCCAGATTTGTGCAGTGTACGACTGATTGTTGTCCTATGGACAGACTCTCCCATCTCAGCTGTAGTTCTCTGCAGTTCATCCAGAGTGATCATGGGCCTCTTGGCTGCATCTCTGATCAGTCTTCTCCTTGTCTGAGCTGAAAGTTTAAAGAGACAGCCAGGTCTTGGTAGATTTGCAGTGGTCTGATACTCCTTCCATTTCAAAATGATCGCTTGCACAGTGCTCCTTGGGATGTTTAAAGCTTGGGAAATCTTTTTGTATCCAAATCCGGCTTTAAACTTCTCCACAACAGTATTACGGACCTGCCTGGTGTGTTCCTTGGTCTTCATGATGCTCTCTGCGCTTTCAACAGAACCCTGAGACTATCACAGAGCAGGTGCATTTATACAGAGACTTGATTACACACAGGTGGATTCTATTTATCACCATCAGTCATTTAGGACAACATTGGATCATTCAGAGATCCTCGCTGAACTTCTGGAGTGAGTTTTCTGCACTGAAAGTAAAGGGGCCGAATAATTTTGCACGCACTACTTTTCAGTTTTTTAATTGCTAAAAAAGTTTAATATATCTTGTTGGTGATTCTTCACAAAAAATTAAAATTTTATATCCTTATGTTTGAAGCCTGAAATGTGGCAAAAGGTTGAAAAGTTCAAGGGGGCCGAATACTTTCGCAAGCCACTGTATTTCTACATATTTTTTGGTAAAAAAAAAAAAAAAAAAAAAAAAAGGTAAAAAAAAAAAAAACGCAATAAGCGTATATTGATTGGTTTGCGCAAAAAAGTTATATCGTCTACAAACTATGGGAAAGATTTATGGCATTTTTATTATTTTTTTTTTCCCACTAGTAATGGCGGTGATCAGTGATTTTTAGCGGTACTCTGACATTGCGGTGGACAGGTCGGACACTTGACATATTTTTGGGGCCATTCACATTTATACAGCGATCAGTGCTATAAAAATGCACCGATTACTGTGTAAATGTCACTGGTAGGGAAGGGGTTAACACTAGGGGGCGATCAAGGGGTTAAACGTGTGTTCCCTCAGCATGTTCTAACTGTGAGCGGATTGGACTGACTGGGGGGGGGGGGGGGGGGCATATCACTGTTCCTACTTAGTAGGAACAAACAATACGTCTCCTCTCCCCTGACAGAACAGGGATTTGTGTACACACACACACACATACACACAAACCCCCGTGCTGGCTCTCGTGCATGCGATCCCGCCCGCCGGCCACGTGCATTGGGTCCCCCGCTGTGCGCGCATTTTCTGCCAGCTTTTAAAGGGGAACCTGTAGGGAGTTTCGCACAGCGGTGCCATTGTGTCACAGTACATATGTATGAGCCTGTTGGGAACCGGTTAATATAAGCACAATTACCTGTCCAGGGATCCAGCGATGTCCTCACCTGAGCTGATTCTTCAATTTGCTTGAGGTGGCTGCATCGTAAGGGAAACAGGAAGTGAAGCCTTGCAGCTTAACAGCTAGTTTCCTACTGCACATGTGCGAGTTGCGCTGTGCTTCTTAAAATGGTCCCGTAGTCTTCTGGGACCTGCGATGTGTCCCAGTAGGCTTGCTCAGCTTGCCACGGGACATCTGACCGGAAGTGGGAATGGGTACCTGTCGAAACCAGGTACCCACTTCCCCCCAAAAAAGTGCTAGATGTGGCTGTGGGGAGATGCAAACAAGCTGAAATTCCCTTTTTGGGTGAGGTTCCTGCTTTAAGTGCATTGTAATTTGCTGGCACTCTTTCAAAAAGATTGGGCTGCCTTAACGCAATGCATGTTAAGGCACAAAAACATACAGCAAATAGTTACAATGTGTGTGAATTGGCAGGAGAGATCCTGTCATTCATCCACTTCTCCATTCACAGAATGCGTTACATTGTGAGACAATACGAGTCCTGTATACGTCCGAGGGGACAGGAAGGGGAGGGCGAGCTGATCAAATCATTTATAGATGCTACTGCTAACCCCTGCAGCGCGAAGGAACGATTTTCACATGAGCAGCAGCCTGCAGGAAGTGGGATACACACAATTAACCCTCACTCAAGGGAATTTATAAAGGGTATCTAAGACACTCTTTAGAATTCCAACATGCCTCCACAAGACTATGTCGGTGCGGGCGACAGATTCATGTACCTGACCTGGGGCATGCACCACATGTGGAGGCACACCGAGACTGAAGGTCCATACGGACCTCTGCAACGCTTCCTCCTGGTGCTTCAGCTGTTACACAGGCAGTACAGAAGCGGGGAGCTCTGAAGCTGGGTGGGCAAAGTCTGATGGGATTCAAACACACTACTTACCTATCAAGTCCGCTTTAACAACAAGTGACAGGTAGGGAGGGGAGCAGAAAATCTGCCACCTGTTACACAGCGTACAGAAACAGGTACTCTGGTTGTCTCTGTACATCAACTTACCCTTGGCTTACACCTATGCGTTTACTGCAAAACACACTACAGTCCATTTATTATGGTTTCCTATAGATCTTGTTCACATCTGTGCGTTTTGAGCCGGTGCTCAACTTTTTCTTTCCTGCAGCAGATTGCGTTTTGCTCGACTTCAATTAATCCACACCAAAAATGCAAGTGTTGTGTTTAAAATGTTTTCTTTGTTTACTTCTAATAGGAAAGTATGACAGTTCTGTTCATGGAGTGCAACTCTGATGCTACTTGAGTGCAAGAGAGTGTAAAGTTGCATTTCATGACCAGAACGGTCATACTTTCCTATTAGCCAAAAAAATAAACAAAAAAATAAAAAAATGACAAAACGCATAAAAAAAAAAAAAAAAAAAAAAAGGGTGTTCAAAAACGAAAACACTAGTAAATGCAGCAATCGCAATCTCAACAGATGTGAACCTAGCCTTTATAGTCGGTCTTAATTACGTCCAGTTTTGTTATCTACAGTCATTTTTTCTGAATCTGACACATTCATTTCGTCACTTTGTAAAAGTGGTGCTAATACGAACTACCGAAATCTGCCACACGTTGGTAAAGCTACCAAAACAGGCAGCAGGAAATGTGGCGCAGGCCAAAGCGCTGTAAGGAATTTATTGAATTCCCCTGATTACGTATGATGATATATCCCAATTAACTAAAAACTTCAGCTTTAATCCTTTTACTGCCGTCACCAGCGCAGAAACTACAGCTGCCCGGAGTGACAGTAAATCTGACAAGCTGACTGTTGGCTGTGAGATGGAAGGTAATAGATCATTTCCACACACTCCCATTACTGCCGCTCCCTCTGACTGA